>JANJGK010000031.1:6320098-6355098 GCA_039081455.1 Macrobrachium rosenbergii | reverse complement strand
AATGTAAATTAATTAAAACTAGGAAAAATCTGGTTTAAATTTTTATGAAATATCCAAAATTGAACAAATGCTGGCACACCCGGTATGTGATTTTTTAATTAAAGCAAATAACATAGGAAAAAACGTAGAATGGACCTACCCGGCATAACAGAGAGCAGAAGGAGCAGATTAATTGCGATAGAAAATTATCTAATTTAAAGTTGTTTTTTCTGTTATATAAAAAAATGAAAAAATTAAATTGATACGAAATACGCAAGGGGGGGGGGGGATAAATAAAGCAATTTATCTAGGAAACAATTTGAATAAAAAATGAAAATAATTCAGATTAGGAAAATAAAGTCTAAGGTAAATTTCTCTCTCTCTCTCTCTCTCTCTCTCTCTCTCTCTCTCTCTCTCTCTCTCTCTCTCTCTCTCTCTCTCTCTCTTCTACAGATACTATATTAGCCAGTGAATTATTGAACTTAAGAGAGCGCCTCCACATGCATCTTCCCACATGTAATTGACGGAGGTCATTAACCCACTGAATAGGTGACAGTTCCATTCCTTCTGCTACCAAACCCTAATGTCTCTTCTTGATCCCGTTTTCCCTAAAGTTCCTTCGACGTTAGGTTTCCTTTCAAATGGATCCTTGTTAAAAAAAAAAATAAAATTTCGACACAGGGATTCATGCAATAATAGTTTAATCATTAAGGACAAAAAAAAAAAAAAGGAAAAATCGACGTGTGACATTCATCCATAAATCCCCTTTAAGAGGCTTTTACCAACATACAGCTGGAGAGGAAAAATGGCAAAGATTCTTCTTCAATAAACCGATCATGAAATTACGGTGGAGCTCTGATAAGATCATTTTGATCACCATCGTCATCATAATCATCATCGACGTCGTCGTCACCGTTAAGTCCTGAGACATCACCCTCAGCCTGCCAAAGTTTATGGACTGACTCAATTAAAAGTTAAATCTCCTGGAAATTGGCCTTTGATGTATTGGTCATGAGTGGGAGCATCGCGGTTGGGAAATGTGGGGGAAGGTCGGTATTGGCGGTATCCGGGTGGAAGTGGGAGGAGGAGTGGGAGGAGAGAGAACGATGGAGGAAAGTGAAGAGTTAGCAAGGGAAAAGACAGATTCTTAGAAGAGGGGCATGAATTGTGTTTTTAGATTTGTTCTAATTTAAAACTCTCTCTCTCTCTCTCTCTCTCTCTCTCTCTCTCTCTCTCTCTCTCTCTCTCTCTGTCATAGGCATTCAGTGGGGTAAGATGAAAACCACTTTGTTGACCGGTACGTTATTTTTAGAAATTTTCACAACTTTACGCCAATATTTTTGTTTTGGTACTGTATGAGTAATTGTATACGGTCTGTCATATAATATCATATGCAATTACAATGTGGGTAAAAGTAGCCATGTCTTAACCCTTGTATTTAAATACACTTTTTATTTAAGAAAATTCTCCAGCTCTCTTGCTTTCTGTATTACTTTCATCCTTAGCCTCTGCTCTCTTCCCAACCGTACAGCTGTTCAACATCTTGAACTTTACTTTGCTCCAATTTTCACTTCTGACTGCATATATTAGTCTTAAATAAAATCTAGAAGTTATTCATCACAGTGAAAGTTTTTACCTAGATGTAGTGAAGTTATTTCCCTCTGTGCAAATAACCTCAGTAAAAGATTTTTCCTTTAAATGGTGGGATTATTTCTTCCTCTCAATGGCTTGCCTATGATATGAGGTTATTTACCGAATTAAAAGGTTTTCCTTGACACAGTAGGGTTTGTTGCCCTCATGAACGGCTTTTATTTGCCACACCAAAGCTATTCACCTCTTTAAAAGTTTTTTCTTAGCACTCAGGAGTTCCTCAGTTCATCAGAAGCTTTCCCTTGATTGGCAACATTGATTATCTCACTGAAAGACGTTTGCTTCCGTGCTTACGTTCCTTACCTCATCAAAAGGTTTCCTTCACTTGGTGGGATGTTGAAATCATAAAAAGTGTTTCCATGATGTCACTTTATTAATATTAGTAAAAGGCTTGGTCCTGACACATTAGGTTAATTACCTTACTAGTGATGTAGGGAGGTTTTCCACCTCGGTGGATTTTTCCTTGACATAATCAGGATAATTATCCCATGAATAATCTTCTGTGTGTCACAATGAGATTTTTGTAACCCACTAAAAAGGTTTATTGACACAGATGTTATGCGACTCATTAATAAACCCTCCTTTGATATAATGAGGTTACTCGACTCAAAAAGGGTATTATGGACACTGCATGGCTTATTCGCCTATGTAAAACAGTTTCTATTGAAACAGCTAGATCCATGACCCATCGAAGAAACGTCTACAAAGATGACGCTGAGTATGACATATATAGAAAGGGAACTCTTGTTAGGACAGATGGGTCTGTCCTAGATAGTGATCCACAAGAGAGTTCGGGGGTCATTATCTAGGACTAATATTTGTTGTGGGTCATTATTTTTTATATTTACAATATTTTGTTTGTTTTTACGGTAATTCCCAACGAGCTTGTACTAAACACGCCGCAAAGGTGGATACATACCGAGTTAACCCTGGTGGGTCACTATCTAGGAAAGATCCCGATTAATGTTATAATGATTGTAATTTCTAAATCACACGTAGGAACAAAATGAACGAGTTCTGAAATGATTAATATTAACTCAAAGATTTGTAATTGGCTTCTTCGATATTAGAACGGAGCTTCAGCTGGATCATTTCATTAAAAGTACCTATTGCTGTAAATGTTTCATATTGTAATTTTGTATCATACTTTACAATTTTCTTTTGCCACTTGCCTGTAATTTTTCTTCTTACCTGATACCTATATTTAAACCTATATTTAACACCCTACAAAATTCTCACATCTAATGGATCAATTTCAGTTCATAATTTTCCTACAGCATAATTGATTTCATACCTTATTTATTTATTCATTACCTTGGAGATTTGAAATATGTAAACTTGAAAAAGAATCTTTAAAGGAAAAAAAAAAAGATATCTCAAAGCAAAAGAAAATTTGCATAAAGGGTGGCCTATCGTCCCTACCTGAAGAGAAAAAAAATGTAAATTAATGAAAACTAGGAAATATCTAGTTTTAATTTTTATGAAATATCCGAAATTGAACAAAAACTGACAGAGAATCGGAAAAATCAAATGTTACCCACCCGGTACGTGATTTTTAAAAATTAAAGCTAATAACTTTAGGAAAAAACGTAGAGTGAACCTTCCTGGCATAAGGGAGAGAAGAAGAAACATTAATTACGATCGAAAATATCTAATTTAAAGTGGATTTTTCTGTTGTATAAAAAAATGAAAGGATAACTTACCTAAATAGATAAATATACAAGAGAGGATAAATAAAGCAATTTATCTAGGAAACATTTTAAAAAAATTAGAATAATTAAGATTAGGAAAAATAAAGTCTCGGGTAACTCTACAAGATATACACCACAAAAATTATAAAAAAAATAATAATTAAATTGTCCCACTTTCTTGAAAGGTGCAGCCTCTCTCTCTCTCTCTCTCTCTCTCTCTCTCTCTCTCTCTCTCTCTCTCTCTCTCTCTCTCTCTCTCTCTCTTCCTCTCTTCTACAGTTACTATTTTAACCAGTGAATTATTGAACTTAGGAGAGCCCCTTCACATGTATCTTCCCACATGTATTTGACGGAGGTCATTAACCCACTGAATCGGTGACAGTTCCATTCCTTCTGCTACCAAACCCTGGATGTCTCTTCTTGATCCCGTTTTCCCTAAAGTTCCTTCGACGTTAGGTTTCCTTTCAAATGGATCCTTGTTAAAAAAGGATTAAAATTTCGACACAGGAATTCATGCAATAATAGTTTAATCATTAACGAAAAAAAAAAAAAAAAAAAAAATCGACGTGTGACATTCATCCATAAATCCCCTTCAAGAGGCTTTTACCAACATACAGCTGGAGAGAAACAATGGCAAAGATGATTCTTCAATAAACCGATCATGAAATTACGGTGGAGCTCTGATAAGATCATTTTGATCACCACCGTCATCATAATCATCATCGACGTCGTCGTCACAGTTAAGTCCTGAGTCATCACCTTCAGTCTGCCAAAGTTTATGAACTGACTCAATTAAAAGTTAAATCTCCTGGAAATTGGCCTTTGATGTATCGATCATGAGTGGGAGGATCGCGGTTGGGAAATCTGAGGGAAGGGCGGTATTGGAGGTATCCGGGTGGAAGGGAGAGGAGGAACGGGAGGAGAGAGAACGATGGAGGAAGGTGAGGAGTTAGTTAGGAAAAAGTCAGATTCTCAGAAGGGGGGCATGAATTGTGTTTTTAGCTTTGTTCTAATTTATAACTCTCTCTCTCTCTCTCTCTCTCTCTCTCTCTCTCTCTCTCTCTCTCTCTCTCATAGGCATTCAATGGGGTAAGATGAAAAGCACTTTGTAGACCATTACGTTATGTTAGAAATTTACACAACTTTGCGCCAATATATTTATTTAGGTACTGCAAGAGTAATTGTATACGATCTGTCATATAATATCATATGCAATTACAATGTGGGTAAAAGTAGCCATGTCTTAACCCTTGTATCTAAATACACTTTTTATTTAAGAATTCTTCAGCTCTCTTGCTTTCTGTATTACTTTCATCCTCAGCCTCTGCTCTCTTCCCAACCGTACAGCTGTTCAACATCTTGAACTTTCCTTTGCTCCAATTTTCACTTCTGACTTCACTGTAAATCCTTCTGTGTCTTTAGAATTCTGCGTCACTCCTTCGATGCTGTAATGCCAGTTGTTCAACTCAATAAATAAATCAGTCTCTTTTTAAGAAAATCAAAGTTGTATCAACTCTGGAACCTTAGCGTTTGGAAGTTATGCACTTGGCATCATCATAGTTCTGTTAAGTGACTAACAGGAGAGGATTGTTGTTTTAGGAAATTAGGTTTCATTAGGCCTATCATGTCAGGTGTTCTAAAAAGTAACTTAATGTCTTAGGAACTTTAGTATTTGGCAGAGACACGAGTGTTAGTTCAGCAAACAAGGTTATGCAATATGCAAGTAATACACCTTTAACTGCAATCATTCGCCTGTCAAATGTAGTAGGATGTTGATGCTTGCCTTAACAAAGATGTGGAACGGATTTGCCAGTGATGTAGTTAGTAACGAACGAATATAAAATCTAAACGGTCTTGTAAAATTCTCTTACCCTATGTAATCTGTTTTTTTACCAGACAGACATCCGACCTATAAAGGGTAGATTTGGAAAAGGGAGGGTAGCATCTACTTTTCGTAACTGGGAAATTTGCACTTTTCTCATTCAGTTATTTTTTTCTAATCTCAAATTTTACATTTTCGCCGTAGCACTGTAAGATTTTTTTCATCTTAAAACATAAATGCTTGTAGTATTTCAGATTAATCATGAACTAAATTCAGTGTCATTTCTCCAAATTATTTTCTGGGTTAAAAACACAGAGTTAAATAAACCTCTATATCTGACAAAAAGCGCAATTCAGTGCATCTTTTTTATCTTTCAAGGGAATAAGAAATACTGAAGATTTGTTTCTACCATGCTCATAATTTATAATGATTTATAGATGCATTAAAGTTGGATATAGTGTATATACAAAATCGTATTTACAGCCTTTAATTTAAGAGGAATCCTTTCACATTAAAAAGAAAATCTAGATTAATGTGAAAAGAACCCTTTTGCATACCCAGCTGTTACCTCACGTGGAAAATAGTAAATTAATTTCCCCTGGTTAATCCGTCATGGATAAATTAGGTGGGGTTTCTTCCTTAAAGACAGCAAACTTCGAGTGAAAATATACTTTCTGATTTTTAGTTTTCTGTAAATGAAAATTATTGTGCCGGCTTTGTTTATCCAACAGCACTTTATTCTGTCCGCACTTTTTTTGTCCGCCCTCAGATCATAAAAACTACGGAGACTAGAGGTTGCAAATCATCCACCACCCAATCGTCAAACATTCCAAACTGCAGCCCTCCGCCTCAGTAGCTTTTATTTTTTTTAAGGTTGATGTTAGACATAATCGTGCTTCTGGCAATGCTATAGGATAGGCCACCACCGGTCCGTGGTTAAAGTTTCATGGGCCGCGGCTCATACAGCATTATACCGAGACCACGGAAAGATAGATCTATTTTCGGTGGCCTTGATTATATGCTGTAGCGGCTGTACAGAAAACTCGATTGCGTCTACGAAACTTCGGCGCATTTTGTATTTGTTAAAGTCGTCCTCATTTAAACCTCTTTGATGAATTTTTCAAAGAGAAAATGCTGGAACTGGCGACAATTACGTTGAATTTATTGATTGTTGCAGTGTTCTGAAATCTGAGGAAAAAGGCATTCTTATCGAAATTAAGATACGGACAAAGGAAATCTGTTCACAAACTTCTCCCCAAAATCGACGCAAAGGGTTTCAGTAAAATGTTCAATAATCAAATCCTTCTAGTTAATTGTAACCTACCTTTGATGCTTGAATTGTTTACATTTTAAATGCATAAGTTTTACTGACTTTGATATGTTTTACTGATTTTTACTAAATCATGTCATTGGAGAACCAATACACAATCACGTATGAACTGGAAGTAGATTTTGCATCTCACGTTGATATCGAGCCCAGAACCTCCCGAGGGGAAAGTGAGACAACTACTGAAGTCCAGAGGTCACATTGTGGCTGGCTGTGACCTCTGTGGGTCAGTTGATGAAATTCATGCCTCATATGGTCGAGGTTTTGAACGCGATCCGGCCGTGAGGAAAAAGTTTATTTTTTATCATTGTTATTTTTGCTGTTTTAGTTTGTGTTCTTACACTGGGGTGACTAATGTCAATTTGTAGAGGAAAAACCTTTTCAGTGATGTAAATAAACTGAATTTGGTAAAAAAAAATGTCTTTCACTGAGGTAACTAATCTTGCCATTATAAAGAAAGCCCCTTCTACTGATGTAAATAAATTTTGTCAATGAGACCCCTTAATACAGGCATTCAGTGATCTCAATGCACTGTTGCTCTTTGTTTTACCAATTTACTTTCTATTCTGATTTTCCCACCTATTTATAAATTATACAACAGGGAGCATATATTAGTCTTAAATAAAATCTAGGCGTTATTCATCACAGTGAAAGTTTTTACCTAGATGTAGTGAAGTTATTTCCCTCTGTGCAAGTAACCTCAGTAAAAGATTTTTCCTTTAAATGGTGGGGTTATTTCTTCCTCTCAATGGCTTGCCTATGATATGAGGTTATTTACCGAATTAAAAGGTTTTCCTTGACACAGTAGGGTTTGTTGCCCTCATGAACGGCTCTTATTTGCCACACCAAAGCTATTCACCTCTTTAAAAGTTTTTTCTTAGCACTCAGGAATTCCTCAGTTCAGTAGAAGCTTTCCCTTGATTGGCGACATTGATTATCTCACTGAAAGACGTTTGCTTCCGTGCTTACGTTCCTTACCTCACCAAAAGGTTTCCTTCACTTGGTGGGATGTTGAAATCATAAAAAGTGTTTCCATGATGTCACTTTATTAATTGTAGTAAAAGGCTTGGTCCTGACACATTAGGTTAATTACCTTACTAGTGATGTAGGGAGGTTTTCCACCTTGGTGGATTTTTCCTTGACATAATCAGGATAATTATCCCATGAATAATCTTGTGTGTGTCACAATGAGACTTTTGTAACCCACTAAAAAGGTTTATTGACAGATGTTACGTGACTCATTAATAAGCCCTCCTTTGATATAATGAGGTTATTCGACTTAAAAAGGGTATTATGGACACTGCATGGCTTATTCACCTATGTAAAACAGTTTCTATTGAAAAAGCTAGAGCCATGACCCATCGAAGAAACGTCTACAAAGATAAATACACAAAGGCTGCAGAATAGTTTTGACCTTTTCCATTATGATAATACTAGTGTACCTTTCGTGTAAAAGTGGCTGTTATTTAAATATCAACGCTGAGTCAGCTAGTTCCAGCCTCAGGCACGTCATCTACCATCCAGAAACTCCGATTAGGATACCTTCCTGCTAAATATTTATTCAGAGGCCTCTACTTTTGTAGGTTTATATGTTTTTTTTAATGTTTTTTATATAATTTTGTATTGCATAGGTGCCATTATATTTAGGTACTGGTTTTATGGATCATCCATCTTGGTTCTTCTGTGTTTAAATTTCCGTACAATGTCTTTTAAATAGTCGAATTGTTTCTAAGTCCCGAGATCCGTAAAAATAAGAATGATGCGTCCCGTAGGGCGCTGTAGCGCCGTCAGTGCACCTTGTGCGGTACACTGTAGACATTACTTGAGGTTCTTTGCAGCTTGCCTTTGGCCCGTAGCTGCAACCCCTTTCGTTTCTTTTGCTGTACCTCCTTTCATATTCTCTTTCTTCCACCATGCTTCCACCATTTCCTAAGAAATGCGAGGTTTCACTCCTGTTTCACCTTTCAAACTTTTTACCCTCAATTTCCGTTACAGCGCAGAGTGACGTCTTAGGTCCCAGTGCTTCGCCTTTGGCCTAATTTCTATATTCAATTTAGTTCAAGAATGATACGATAACTAACAGAGAGTAGTAGTAATAATAATAATAATAATAATAATAATAATAATAATAATAATAATAATAATAATAATAATAATAATAATAACTTTCATTCATGTAACTCAAAACTCCATCAAGATCTTTAAGCGAAATCACAGATGCTTTCAACTTTAAAAAGATGAACAATATCTTCCATCGACTGTCTGTCACAATTTAACTAAAGGAAATCAATTATTTGAACGGTTTTTGCCCCATTTTTTGAGAGAAGCTCTGTAGTTTCTATTACTGTTCGTTCTTTCCCTTCATCAGTCTTCTATTCAAAGGAAAACCGTTGCCCCGAACACTAGCAGTTCTTTGCTTTCGTTTATCAAAGAAAGTATCCCTTGTCTACATTCCATTTCTAACATGTATACATTGTCCCCAGGTGTGTAGGTTTTGTTAATGAAACTGAATACAAGGATGAAGAGAAAATATATTTCAGAATGGTTTACAATACTCTACAGAATTGTAGCCTTTTATCTCCCGTTCCGGTATTATGGAGTGAAAGATGCATCAAAGCGGTTTCAATGAGAATGTCTTTGATGCCAGAAAGCAAGCATTAATTGGTGGATTTTTCCTTTGATGAACAAATTTTAAACCTGTTTATTCTATACTGTTTATTGTATGGAATTCCCATCTCTTTGAAGAATTAAAGAATACAACGTTGAATGTACGTCCTTGATGCAGTTTTCTATATGATGAATTCGAAATAGGTTTAGTGGAAAGCAACGAATCTGGAGACTAAGTGCGCATATTATGCCCAGACGGAAAGCGGGGAAATAGCAGCATGGAAGAGAATGATGAAAAAGTTATGGAAGTTTAAAGGTATAACAGACCATAAAGAATCCATTATCGAGGCTATGAATGTAAAGATTGTGAAATACAATGTCGCACTGAAAATTTTTCTTGAAAATTATTGAAAAACAGGAAATGACATAAATTTCCCCAATGTTTCATTAAACACTGTATTACTGTTTCGCCAATAAGAGTAGTTTGTTATCAATAGAGATCTGCTTCATCAGGGCTTTGTTAACTTTGGGTTATCCTATTGTCAACAATGTCAAAGTTCTCTCCCGCCATTTGTCTTGTAACCTGTTGCTTTAATATTCTCAAAGTCATGTATTCTCTCACCGTTATATATTGTATTGTGAACCTTTTATCCTGACATCAGAGAGTGAGAGAGAGAGAGAGAGAGAAAAAAGTAAATTCACGAATAAACTCTATTTCCAAGAATCATTAGAGTATCTTACCTTCAGTGTAATCATTCTCTCATTCCTCACACACCCAGTCCCTATTTACTCCTCATCCCTTCCCCAAGACCTCTTCCACCACTCACCCACTCGGGCCTTCTGATCACGATCGATAAATCAAAGGCCAATTTCCAAGAGATTTAACTTTTAATCAAGTCAATCCAAAAAAACTCCGGCAGTTTTAGGGTGATGACGGACTCTCCAGTTTAACGCTGATAATGATGATCCTGTATCGAGGCCTGACGGTGGATTTATAATCGGGTTATTGAAGATTTACTTTTTTTTTCAACTTTGTGGTGGTGAAGTCTTTCGAGATGTGATTTCTAGATGGATGTCACGAGGAGAATTTTAGAATGTTTAACATTAGTTTCCAGAAATGAACAGTTTTGATGTCCTTGATTAGATTTGTTTGGTCAAAGACCGCTGGGGAAGGCAACCCAAGAGGAAAAATAGATAATGATAGATAGAGAAACTAATAAAGGCAATAAAGTAAGTCTGTAGAGAGAGAGAGAGAGAGTCTGTAAAGTTAGAGAGAGAGAGAGAGAGAGAGAGAGAGAGAGAAGCTAAAAATGGGAAGACAGAGAATGGGTTCTTTCTTGAAGAATAAGTTGATGAAAATCTTAAGCTGGAAGAGAATTCTAAACCTTCTAAGGAGAGGAGAGGACGCGAAATAAGGCAGAAGAGGTAAGAACGGTAACTACTCTGTGTATCCCTCTCAGTAATTAGGAAGATGGCTTTAGTGGTAAATTAGACTTTATTGGTATACGTCCGACATTAGCCACCTGTTGTGTAGCTGGGGAGGCAGGGGGTTTGTTCACCCAATAAATAATTACATCAAATTCTAAAAATATCCCTTCTTTCGTTCTTAAGATATTTTTAAACAATCACACACACACACACATACACAGCCGGCCACGGGTTGGTTTCAACGTTGGTATAGTTTACACCAACAACGTTATGAAATCCAGGTCCCTTAACCCAACTGGGGTTATTTTTTAAAAGAATTCATAGGGCTTATGTGAATATCTGAACTGGCAGAATCAACCGGGAATAAAAATAGTGAAAACGTTCCCTTTGGGAACTTCGTTAGTGGAGATAATAAGAACTCTGGCATATGACGTATTTATGGCTGAAACACAAAGAAAATTTTACTAGGTGTAAGAAATAAAATAGTATAACCATAAAGCAGCAAAGATAAATAATGATGCCAAAGTAAAGTCACAGGGAAATAATTGTGTTAAATGGCAGTAACTAACGTTAAGTTCCAGTACTAGGTAAGTACAAATTCAAAAATAAACGGTAAGCACCGAGGTGGAAGGACAAATGATTTTCATTGTGGTTTAAGAAATTCAGAGGGGGATTTAGAAAGATAAGACTTAATGCCAGATGGGAAATAGGAGGAAACAGGAATTACAAAAGGAGATAGAATGCACAATGGAAGAGAGAGAGAGAGAGAGAGAGAGAGAGAGAGAGAGAGAGAGAGAGAGAGAGAGAGAGAGAGAGAGAGAGAGAGAGAGGAGGGAACTGAGACAGACGGGGAATCACAGAGTGACTGAAAAATAGAAATAAAGAAAAACTGGAAGGGAGATATGAATTCATAAATGAGAGAGAGAGAGAGAGAGAGAGAGAGAGAGAGAGAGAGAGAGAGAGAGAGAGAGAGAGAGAGAGAGAGAGAGAGAGATTCACAAATATCACCAACTTTCAAGTATCATTGAATACCTTGCCCTCACTGAGATCATTCTCGCTTTCCTCACATACTTAAACCCACTTAATCGATTTATATGGCGTATGATACTAATGTCTTTACAGAAGTATGTTATATACTACCGTCTTACAGGGAATCTCGGACACAGAATTTTCATACGGGTTTCAATTTAATAAAGAAGAAATAAAGAATAAGAAAAAATCATTTGAGATTAAAAGAAAAAATCTATGATTCCTTAAGTTCAACATGGATTGTACTTCACGAGGAAAATAATTTTCGCGAAATAAAAATCTTTCAAATCAAGTTTTTCGTTTCCCTGAGGTAATGCTGCAAATGGTGGAGTTTTATTTTATATTCTCAAGTTATTTTTTTTACTTTTTTTACTGTAAAACTTTCCTTGCTATTCTAAAAATCCAGGAGAAATGTGAGGTGGGCCTCCTAGCCATGGTATTGATGTTCATTTTTATCCCTTGTAAAGCGAGTGATTTGTCTTCCTAAGGCAATGCCTTCAATGGCAGAGTATCATTTCAGAGTCTAACTCATTTCCTTTTCGGCGAGATTTTTCTGTTATTTTAAAACGTCTTTTTTTCAGTGTAGCCCTGTTGAGCGGTTTTCCTGGCAGTGACATTATAATGCCGAGTCTCATGAGCGTTAGTGTATCTTTCATGTGTCGTAGTTTCTGATGTGTATTATTGTTAGTGAGCTTTTTATTTTATTTTATTGGCATATTCTTATTTCTTGGTTGTTCTCAGTTTCTTCTGTTTTATGTGAGGTGGTTGTTTTTCCCCCTAGATTTGTTCTACAGGAGTGCTTGCTCTTTTTGATGGTGCATATTTTCATTAACAGTGTTAATAGCATGAATACCATTCTGCTAGGAGTGTATATTTGAAAATATTACTTTCATGACAATAAGTCGAGAGATTTATGAGTCTTATCATTAGCTAAAACAGAATAATAAACATAATAATTCGGATAATTATTAGGATTTTTCGGTTTAGGTAAAATTTGTCGTGAAATAATATGTCTTTACTGTTCTTCAGTAATAATAATGATAATAATAATAATGATTAATTTTAGGAGTTTTCGATTTGTTAAATTTTCCGTAAAATAATATCGCTTTACGATTAGAAAATAAAGAAAAAATAACTGATGAGAGACGAGATAATAAAATTTTTCAACTAGTGGACGTTGAGTGTGATATTTATAGAAAGGGAACTCTTGTTAGGATAAGTGGATCTTCCTAGATAGTGATCCCCAAGAGAGTTCGGGGGTCATTATCTAGGACTAATATTTGTTGGGGGTCATTATCTTTGATATTTACAGTCTTTTCTCTATGTTTTTACGGCAATCCCCAACGGGTTTGTACTAAATACGCCGCAAAGGTGGATACATACTGGGTTAAAACCCTTGGGGTCACTATCTAGGAAAGATCCGGATAAATATTGTAACAAATGCGATTTCTAAATCACATGGAGGAACAAAATAAACGAGTTCTGAATTAATATAAACTCAGAGAATTCTAATTGGCTTCTTTGACATTAAAACGGCATTTCAGCTGTATCATTTCATAATAAGTATCTATTGCGCCTTGTAAATTTTTCATATCTTAATTTTATTTCATACTTGACACATTTCTTATGCCTCATGCCTATAATTTCTCTTCATACCTGATGCCTATATATCACACCTTATAAAATGATCTCTCGTCTAGTACCGGGTGTTTCGAAATTAGAGCCCCCTCTCCACAGAACAAATGGAAAGTTATGAAGTTTTCTGCTATAGCCTATCTCCAAGTGCATTATTTTAAGTTTCTATTAAGCTATTTTTCATTTTACTTTTCTTGTATTTTCAGACTAAGTGATGGAGTTAGATACAGCCATGGCTAACGACTCGGAGGAAATCAGATGGATCGACCGAATCTGGGCTATAACCTTCAGAGAGGCCAGGTATGCTGGTGCATCCTTCATTTCATGTTCCTGGATAGCTAAATACATTAAAAGAGATGAATCCTTTGTTAAAAGAAACTGGAACAAAAATCCATATGACTGTCATCGCGAAAAGAGTGAGAATCTAGGAAGGTCTGAAGTCCTTTCTCAGGAGTCAAAAGACATCATAGCTGAGGCAGTGGGTAGACCATCTTTACGTAAATTGGCACTTGAACTAGAAACAAAAAGGGGAGAGAAGAGAAGTTATAGTACTGTATATCGTGAATTGAAAAAATCTGGTATCAATCCAGTTCATGTTATCAGCAAGCCCAACATCACTCAGCAACAGAGAGAAGACAGTGCATGGTTTTTAGTTCATTTCTTAAAGATTGGGATGAAGCTGACTTTCTCCATGTTCCTGCATCAAATGAATTCTTCATTTACACAGTCAGGAAGCCAAATCATAAAAATGACATCATTTGGGCTGCAAAGTTGGATGATATCAGCGATGACGTACGCTATCACCAAGTTGTGAAATTTCCTGAATGTTTGGGAATTTTTCTCTGTTTCACAGCCAAACGGTTAATGTGGATCATCACAGAAAAAGGACAGTCATGGAATGGCGAATACTTCAGAGAAACTGTGCTTATTGGTGGAGTATTTCCTTTCCTCAAAGATCCTGAAAATGTGTTATCTGTTGAGAAAGTCACATTTTTGCATGATAAAGCACCATGTTTCAAGGCTCTTCAGACACAGGAGCTGCTTTGAAACAGTGGTATCGATTTCTTCTCGTCAAGTGAATTTCCAGGTAGCTCCCCTGACCTTAATGTGTGTGAAAACATTGGTAGTATCTTAAAGGATCGTGTTGAAGCGCACCCAGTGAACTATGATGGTATACCAAGCCTCAAGGACCTGCCATGAGAGGTGACAGAAGTGCTCAGGGAAATGGAGTTTGAGTCTCAGCTTTTTTGCGATTTGCTGAGACCATACCCCTCAAGAATGCAGGCTGTGGTACAGGCAGATGGAGGCCACACAAAATATTAAATACTCAGAGAGAAACTTAAATGAATACCTGTTCTGATTACTTGTGTTTTTGTCCATATCAATTTTAGTTTGTGCTGTAGAGTGGGGGAGGGGCTCTAATTTTGAAACACCCTGTGGATTAATTTCAGTTTATAATTTTCCTACAGCATAATAATTGATTTCATATCTTATTTATTTATCCTTTACCTTGGAGACTTGAAATATATGAACTTGAAAAAGAATCTTTAAAGGGTAAGAAACAAGATAGGAAAATTCCTAACGTTTCAGTATGGTTCCAAATACATACTGAAATGATGTGAAATCTCCCAAAACAAAAGAAAAAAGCATAAACGTCGCTCTATCCTTCCTACCTGAAAAGAAACAAAATGTAAATTAATTCAAACTAGGAAAAGTCCAACTTTAATTTTTATGAAATATCCGAAATTGAACAAATGCTGGCACACCCGGTATGTGATTTTTTTTTAATTAAAGCAAATAACATATGGAAAAAACGTAGAATGGACCTACCCACCATAACAGAGAGAAGACACAGATTAATTACGATAGAAAAATATCTAATTTAAAGTTAGTTATCCTGCTATATAAAAAAATGAAAAAAACTTAAATTGATAAGAAATAAAGCAGAGAGGATAAATAAAGGAACTTATGTAGGAAACAATTTAAATAAAAAAAATTAAAATAATTAAGATTAGGAAAAATAAAGTCTAAGGTAAATTTCTCTCTCTGTCTCTTTTGCAGATAGAACCCATTCACATGCATCTTCTCACATGTAAGTGACGGAGGTCATTAACCCACTGAATCGGATGGAGTTGCATTCCTTCTGCTACCAAACCCTGGATGTCTCTTCTTGATCCGTTTTCCTCAAAGTGCCTTCGACATTAGATTTTCTTTCAAATGGATCCTTGTTAAAAAAAATACAAATAAAACTTCGACACAGGAAATTATGCAATAATAGTTTAATCATTAAGGAAAAAAAAAATGAAAACTCTCGACGTGTGACATTCATCCATAAATCCCCTTTAAGAGGCTTTTACCAACATAAAGCTGGAGAGGAAAAATGACAAAGATTCTTCTTCAATAAACCGATCATGAAATTATGGTGGAGCTCTGATAAGATCATTTTCATCACCATCGTCATCATAATCATCATCGACGTCGTCGTCACCGTTAAAGTCCTCAGTCATCACCCTTAGTCTGCCAAAGTTTATGGACTGACTCAATTAAAAGTTAAATCTCCTGGAAATTGGCCTTTGATGTATCGGTCTTGAGTGGGAGGATCGCGGTTGGGAAATGTGGGGGAAGGGCGGTATCCGGGTGGAAGGGGGAGGAGGAACGGGAGGAGAGAGAACGAAGGAGGGTGAGGAGTTAGTTAGGAAAAAGTTAGATTCTTAGAAGAAGGGCATGAATTGTGTTTTTAGCTTTGTTCTAATTTATCTCTCTCTCTCTCTCTCTCTCTCTCTCTCTCTCTCTCTCTCTCTCTCTCTCTCTCTCTCTCTCATAGGCATTCAATGGGGTAAGATGAAAACCACTTTGTAGACCATTACGTCATGTAATAAATTTTCACAACTTTACGCCAATATATTTGTTTAGGTACTGAATGGGTAATTGTATACGATCTGTTATATAATATCATATGCAATTACAATGTGGGTAAAAGTAGCCATGTCTTAACACTTGTAACTATATACACGTTTTATTAAGAATTCTCCAGCTCTCTTGCTTTCTGTATTACTTTTATCCTTAGTCTCTGTTCTCTTCCCACCCTTACAGCTGTTCAACTTCTTGAACTTTCCTTTGCTCCAATTTTCATTTCTGACTTCACTGTACATCCTTCTGTCTCTTTAGAATTCTGCGTCACTCCTACGATGCTGTAATGCCAGTTGTTTAACTCAATAAATAAATCAGTCTCTTTTTAAGAAAATCAAAATTATATCAACTCTGGTACCTTGGCGTTTGGAGGTTATGTACTTGACATCATAGTTCTCTCAAGTGACTAACAGGAGAGGATTGTTGTTTTAGGAAATTAGGTTTCATTAGGCCTATCATGTCAGGTGTTCTAAAAAGTAGCTTAATGTCTTAGGAATTTTAGTATTTGGCAGAGACACGAGCGTTAGTTCACCAAACAAGGTTATGCAATATGCAAATAATACACCTTTAACTGCAATCATTCGCCTGTCAAATGTAGTAGGAAGTTGATGCTTGCCTTAACAAAGATGTGGAACGGATTTGCCAGTGATGTAGTTAGTAACGAACGAATATAAAATCTAAACGGTCTTGGAAAATTCTGTTACACTATGCAATCTGTTTTTTTACTAGACAGGCATCCGACCTATAAAGGGTAGATTTGGCAAAGGGAGGGTAGCATCTACTTTTCGTAACTGGGAAATTTTCACTTTTCTCATTCAATTATTTTTTTATAATCTCAAATTTTACATTTTGGCCGTAGCACTGTAAGATTTTTTCATCATAAAACATAAATGCGTGTATTATTTCAGATTAATCATGAACTAAATTCAGTGTCATTTCTCCAAATTATTTTCTGGGTTAAAAACACGTAGTTAAATAAACCTCTATATCTGACAAAAAGCGCAATTCAGTGCATCTTTTTTATCTTTCAAGGGAATAAGAAATACTGAAGATTTGTTTCTACCATGCTCATAATTTATAATTTATAGATGCATTAAAGTAAAATACATTATGGATATAGTGTATATACAAAATCGTATTTACAGCCTTTAATTTAAGAGGAATCCTTTCACATTAAAAAGAAAATCCAGATTAATGTGAAAAGAACCCTTTTGCATACCAAGCTGTTACTTCACGTGGAAAATAGTAAATTAATTTCCCCTGGTTAATCTGTCATGGATAAATTAGGTGGGGTTTCTTCCTTCAAGACAGTAAACTTCGAATGAAAATATACTTTCTGGTTTTTAGATTTCTGTAAATGAAAATTATTATGCCGGCTTTGTTTATCCATCAGCACTTTATTCTGTCCGCACTTTTTTTGTCCGCCCTCAGATCATAAAAACTACGGAGACTAGAGGCTGTAACTCATCCACCACCCAATCGTCACACATTCCAAACTGCAGCCCTCCGCCTCAGTAGCTTTTATTTTTTTTAAGGTTAAAGTTAGCCATAATCGCGCTTCTGGCAATGCTATAGGATAGGCCACCACCGGTCCGTGGTTAAAGTTTCATGGGCCGCAGCTCATACAGCATTATACCGAGACCACGGAAAGATAGATCTATTTTCGGTGGCCTTGATTATACGCTGTAGCGGCTGTACAGAAAACTCGATTGCGTCTACGAAACTTCGGCGCATTTTTTATTTGTTAAAGTCGTCCTCATTTAAACCACTTTGATGAATTTTTCAAAGAGAAAATGCTGGAACTGGCGACAATTACGTTGAATTTATTGATTGTTGCAGTGTTCTGAAATCTGAGGAAAAAAGCATTCTTATCGAAATTAAGATACGGACAAAGGAAATCTGTTCACAAACTGAAGGAAAGAGCTGGGTATGTTTGGTATTACAAAACTTCTCCCCAAAATCGACGCAAAGGGTTTCAATAAAATGTTCAATAATCAAATCCTTCTAGTTAATTGTAACCTACCTTTGATGCTTGAATTGTTTACATTTTAAATGCATAAGTTTTACTGACTTTGATATGTTTTACTGATTTTTACTAAATCATGTCATTGGAGAACAAATACACTATCACGTATAAACTGGAAATAGATTTTGCATCTCACGTTGAGATCAAACCCAGAACCTCCCGAGGGGAAAGTGAGACAACTACTGAAGTCCAGAGGTCACATTGTGGCTGGCTGTGACCTCTGTGGGTCAGTTGATGAAATTCATGCCTCATATGGTCGAGGTTTTGAACACGATCAGACCGTGAGGAAAAAGTTTATTTTTTATCATTGTTATTTTTGCTGTTTTAGTTTGTGTTCTTACACTGGGGTGACTAATGTCAATTTGTAGAGAAAAAACCTTTTCAGTGATGTAAATAAACTGAATTTGGTAAAAAAATGTCTTTCACTGAGGTAACTAATCTTTCCATTATAAAGAAAGCCCCTTCTACTTGGGTAAATAAATTTTGTCAATGAGACCCCTTAACACAGTCATTCAGTGATCTCAATGCACTGTTGCTCTTTGTTTTACCAATTTACTTTTTATTCTGATTTTCCCACCTATTTATAAATTATACTACAGGGAGCATATATTAGTCTTAAATAAAATCTAGACGTTATTCATCACAGTGAAAGTTTTTACCTAGATGTAGTGAGGTTATTTCCCTCTGCGCAAGTAACCTCAGTAAAAGATTTTTCCTTTAAATGGTGGGATTATTTCTTCCTCTCAATGGCTTGCCTATGATATGAGGTTATTTACCGAATTAAAAGGTTTTCCTTGACACAGTAGGGTTTGTTGCCCTCATGAACGGCTTTTATTTGCCACACCAAAGCTATTCACCTCTTTAAAAGTTTTTTCTTAGCACTCAGGAGTTCCTCAGTTCAGTAGAAGCTTTCCCTTGATTGGCGACATTGATTATCTCACTGAAAGACGTTTGCTTCCGTGCTTACGTTCCTTACCTCATCAAAAGGTTTCCTTCACTTGGTGGGATGTTGAAATCATAAAAAGTGTTTCCATGATGTCACTTTATTAACTGTAGTAAAAGGCTTGGTCCTGACACATTAGGTTAATTACCTTACTAGTGATGTAGGGAGGTTTTCCACCTTGGTGGATATTTCCTTGACATAATCAGAATAATTATCCCATGAATAATCTTCTATGTGTCACAATGAGATTTTTGTAACTCACTAAAAAGGTTTATTGACACAGATGTTACGTGACTCATTAATAAGCCCTCCTTTGATATAATAAGGTTACTCAACTCAAAAAGGGTATTATGGACACTGCATGGCTTATTCACCTATGTAAAACAGTTTCTATTGAAACAGTTAGAGCCGTAACCCATCGAATAAACGTCTACAAAGATAAATACACAAAGGCTGCAGAATATTTGTGAACTTTTCCATTATGATAATACTAGTGTACCTTTCGTGTAAAAGTGACTGTTATTTAAATATCAACGCTGAGTCAGCTAGTTCCAGCTTCAGGAGCGTCATGTACCATCCAGAAACTCCGACTAGGATACCTTCCTGCTAAATATTTATTCAGAGGCCTCTACTTTTGTAGGTTTATATGTTTTTTTTAATGTTTTTTATATAATTTTGTATTGCATAGGTGCCATTATATTTAGGTACTGGTTTTATGGATCATCCATCTTGGTTCTTCTGTGTTTAAATTTCCGTACAATGTCTTCTAAATAGTCGAATTGTTTCTAAGTCCCGAGATCCGTAAAAATAAGAATGATGCGTCCCGTAGGGGGCGGTAGCGCCGTCAGTGCACCTTGTGCGGTACACTGTAGACATTAC
This sequence comes from Macrobrachium rosenbergii, assembly GCA_039081455.1. Classification (NCBI taxonomy): domain Eukaryota; kingdom Metazoa; phylum Arthropoda; class Malacostraca; order Decapoda; family Palaemonidae; genus Macrobrachium; species Macrobrachium rosenbergii. Next base: position 6,335,172 of record JANJGK010000031.1, on the reverse strand, counting down.
TTGAGGTTCTTTGCAGCGTGCCTTTGTCCCCTAGCTGCAACCCCTTTCGTTTCTTTTGCTGTACCTCTTTTCATATTCTCTTTCTTCCAACATGCTTTCCACCCTCTCTAATAAATGCAAGGTTTCAATCCTGTTACACCTTTAAAACCTTTTACCCTCAATTTCCGTTTCATCGCAGAGTGACGTCTTAGGTCCCAGTGCTTCGCCTTTGGCCTAAATTCTATATTCAGTTCAATTCAAGAATGATACTATAACTAACAGAGTAGTTATAATAATAATAATAATAATAATAATAATAATAATAATAATAATAATAATAATAATAATAATAATAATATCCTACATTCGTGTTAATCAAAACTCCATCACGATCTTTAAGTGAAATCACAGATGCGTTCAACTTTAAAAAGATGAACAATATCTCCCATCGACTGTCGGTCACAATTTAACTAAAGGAAATCAATTATTTGAACGCTTTTTGCCACATTTTTTGAGAGAAGCTCTGTAGTTTCTATTACTGTTCGTTCTTTCCCTTCATCAGTCTTCTATTCAAAGGAAAACCGTTGCACCGAACACTAGCAGTTCTTTGCTTTCGTCTGTCAAAGAAAGTATAATTTGTCTACATTCCATTTCTAACATGCATACATTGTCCCCAGGTGTGTAGGTTTTGTTAATGAAACTGAATACAAGGATGAAGAGAAAATATATTTCAAAATGGTTTACAATGCACTAAAGAATTGTAGCCTTTTATCTCCCGTTCCGGTATTATGGAGTGAAAGATGCATCAAAGCGGTTTCAATGAGAATGTCTTTGATGCCAGAAAGCAAGCATTAATTGGTGGATTTTTTCTTTGATGAACAAATTTTAAACCGGTTTATTCTATACTGTTTATTGTATGGAATTCCCATCTCTTTGAAGAATTAAAGAATACAACGTTGAATGTACGTCCTTAATGCAGTGTTCTATATGATGAATTCGAAATAGCTTTTAGTGGAAAGCAACGAATCTGGAGACTAAGACGGAAAGCGGGAAATAGCAGCATGGAAGAGAATGATAAAAAAGTTATGGAAGTTAAAAGGTATAACAGACCATAAAGAATCAATTATCGAGGCTATGAATGTAAAGATTGTGAAATACAATGTCGCACTGAAAATTTTTCTTGAAAATTATTGAAAAACAGGAAATGACATCAATTTCCCCAACGTTTCATTAAACATTGTATTATTGTGTCGCCAATAAGAGTAATTTGTTATTTCCAAGAATCATTAGAGTATCTTACCTTCAGTGTAATCATTCTCTCATTCCTCACACACCCAGTCCCTATTTACTCATCCCTTCCCCAAGACCGCCCCCAATCCCCCTTCCACCGCTCACCCACTCGGGCCTTCCAATCACGATCGATAAATCAAAGGCCAATTTCCAAGATTTTTAACTTTAAATTGAGTCAGTCCAAAAAAACTCCGGCAGTTTTAGGGTGATGACGGACTCTCCAATTTGACGCTGATAATGACGATCCTTTGTCGAAGCCTGACGGTGGATTTATAATCGGGTTATTGAAGATCTGCTTTTTATTTTTTCCTTTTCAACTTTGTGGTGGTGAAGTCTTTCGAGATGTGATTTCTAGATGGATGTCATGAGGAGAATTTTAGGTTTATTATTCTGAACCTTTCAAGGAGAGGAGAGGACGCGAAATAAGGCAGAAGAGGTAAGAACGGCAACTACTCTGTGTATCCCTCTCAGTAATTAGGAAGATGGTTTTAGTGGTAAATTAGTCTTTATTGGTATACGTCAGACGTTAGTCACCTGTTATGTAGTTGGGGAGGCTGGGGGGTTGTTCACTCAATAAATATTTACATCAAATTCTAAAAATATCCGTTCTTTCGTTCTTAAGATATTTTTAAACAATCACACACACACCTTCACAGCCGGACACGGGTTGGTTTCAACGTTGGCTTAGTTTACACCAGCAACGTTATGAAATCCAGGTACCTTAACCCAACTGGTGTTATTTTTTAAAAGGATTCATAGGGCTTATATGAACATCTGAACTGGCCGAACCAACCGGGAATAAAAATAGTGAAAACGTTCCCTTTGGGAACTTCGTTAGTGGAGATAATAAGAACTCTGGCATATTACGTATTTATGGCTGAACCACAAAGAAAGTTTTACTAGGTGTAAGAAATAAAATAGTATAACCATAAAGCAGCAAAGATAAATAATGATGCCAAAGTAGAGTCACAGGGAAATAATTATGCCTTAAACGGCAGTAACTGTCGTTAAGTTCCAGTACTAGGTAAGTACAAATTCAAAAGTAAGCACCCAGGTGGAAGGACAAATGATTTTGATTGTGGTTTAAGAAATTCAGAGGGGGATTTAGAAATATAAGACTTAAAATGTCAGATGGGAAATAGGAGGAAACTGGAATTACAAAAGGAGATAAAATGCACAATGGGAGAAAGGGGCATAAAGGAGAGAGAGAGAGAGAGAGAGAGAGAGAGAGAGAGAGAGAGAGAGAGAGAGAGAGAGAGAGAGGAGGGTGGGAACTGAGACAGATGGGGAATCACAGAGTGACTGAAAAACAGAAATAAAGAAAAACTGGAAGGGAGATATGAATTCATAAATGAGAGAGAGAGAGAGAGAGAGAGAGAGAGAGAGAGAGAGAGAGAGAGAGAGAGAGAGAGAGAGAGAGAGAGATTCCCAAAGATCACCAACTTTCAAGAATCATTGAATACCTTGCCCTCACTGAGAACATTCTCGCTTTCCTCACATTCTTAACCCCACTTTATCGATTCATATGGCGTATAATACTAATGTTTTTACAGAGGTATCTTATATACAACCGTCTTACAGGAAATCTCGGACACAGAATTTTAATACGGGTTTCAATTTAATAAAGAAGAAATGAATAAGAAAAAATCAATTGAGATAAAAAGAAAAAAATCTATGATTCCTTAAGTTCAACATGGTTTGTACCTCACGAGGAAAATAATTTTTGCGAAATAAAAATCTCACAAATCAAGTTTTTCGTTTCCCTGAGGTAATCTGCAAATGGTGGAGTTTTATTTTATATTCTCAAGTTATTTTTAACTTTATTTACTGTAAAACGTCCCTTGCTATTCTAAAAATCTAGGAGAAATATGAGGTGGGCTTCCTAGCCATGGTATTGATGTTCATTTTTATCCCTTGTAAAGCGAGTGATTTGTCTCCCTAAGGCAATGCCTCCAATGGCAGAGTATCATTTCAGAGTCTAACTCATTTCCTTTATGGCGAGATTTTTTTGTTATTTTAAAACGTCCTTTTTCATTGTAGCACTGTTGAACGGTTTTCCTAGCAGTGACATTATAATGCCGAGTCTCATGAGCGTTAGTGTATCTTTCATGTGGCGTAGTTTCTGGTGTGTATTATTGTCTAGCGAGTTATTTATTTATTAATTTTTTTTTGGCATATTCTTATTTCTTGGTTGTTCTCAGTTTCTTCTGTTTTATGTGAGGTGGTTGTTTTTCCCCCTAGATTTGTTCTACAGGAGTGCTTGCTCTTTGTGATGGTGCATATTTTCATTAACAGTTTTGATAGCATGAATACCATTCTACTAGGAGTGTATACTTGAAAATATTACTTTCATGACAATAAGTCGAGAGATGTATGAGTCTTATCGTCAGCTAAAGCAGAATAATAAACATAATTCGGATAATTATTAGGATTTTTCGGTTTATGTAAAATTTGTCGTGAAATAATATGACTTTACTGTTCTTGAATAATAATAATGATAATAATAGTAATTGTTAATTTTAGGAGTTTTCGGTTTGTTAAATTTTCCGTGAAATAATATGGCTTTACGAATAGAAAATAAAGAAAAAATAACTGATGAGAGACAAGATAATCAAATTGTACAACTAGTGGACGCTGAGTCTGACATTTATAGAAAGGGAACTCTTGTTAGGATTGATGGATCTGTCCTAGATAGTGATCCCCAACAGAGTTCGGGGGTTCGTTATCTAGGAATAATATTTCTTTGGTGGTCATTATCATTGATGTTTACAGTCTTTTGTCTATGTTTTTGCGTCAGTTCCCAACGGGTTTGTACTAAATACGCTGCAAAGGTGGATACATACTGTGTTAAAACCCTTGGGGGTCACTATCTAGGAAAGATCCGGATAAATATTATAACTAATATAATTTCTAAATCACATGGAGGAACAAAATAAACGAGTGCTAAGCTGATCAATATAAACTGAGATTTCTAATTGGCTTCTTCGATATTAAAACGGCATTTCAGCTGGCTCATTTCATGATAAGTATCTATTGTGCCTTGTAAATTTTTCATATCTTAATTTTGTTTCACACTTGACACTTTTCTTAAGCTTCATGCCCATAATTTTTTTCATACCCGATGCCTATATATCACACCTTATAAAATTATCTCTCCTCTAATATATTAATTTGTTTATAATTTTCCTTCAGCATAATAATTGATTTCATATCTTATTTATTTATCCTTTACCTTGGAGACTTAAAATATATAAACTTGAAAAAGAATCTTTAAAGTGCCTTGTAAATTTTTCATATCTTAATTTTGTTTCATACTTGACACTTTTCTAAAGCTTCATGCCCATAATTTTTCTTCATACCTGATGCCTATATATCACACCTTATAAAATTATCTCTCGTCTAATAGATTAATTTTTTTTTAATTTTCCTATAGCATAATAATTGATTTCATATCTTATTTATTTATCCTTTACCTTGGAGACTTAAAATATATAAACTTGAAAAAGAATCTTTAAAGTGGAAGAAAAAAGGTAGGAAAATTCCTAACGTTTCAGTATGGTTCCAAAAACTTACTGAAATGATGTGAAATCTCTCAAAACAAAAGAAAACAAGCATAAACATGGACCTATCCTTCCTACCTAGAAAGAAACAAAATGTAAATTAATTATAACTAGGAAAAATCTAGTTTTAATTTTTATGAAATATCCGAAATTGAACAAATGCTGCCACCAGGTACGTGATTTTTTTTAATTAAAGCAAATAACATAAGAAAAAAACGTTGAGTTGACTTACCCGACATTACAGAGAGGAGAATAAACAGATTAATAACGACAGAAAAATATCTAATTTAAAGTTGGTTTTTCTGCTATAAAAAAATGAACTTAAATTGATACGAAATACGCAAGGGGGGGGGATAAATAAAGTAATTTATCTAGGAATTAATTTAAATTAAAAACATGAAAATTATTGAGATTAGGGAAAAAATAAAGTAAGGTAAATCTTCACAATATACAACACAAAATATTATAAAAAATTTATAATAAACTTTTTTTCTCTTTCTCTCTCTCTCTCTCTCTCCTCTTCATTTACTATTTTAACCAGTGACCATGCTTCTTCCCACATGCAATTGACGGAGGTCATTAACCTACTGAATCTTTGGAAGTTCCATTACTTCTGCTACCAAACCCTGGATGTCTCTTCTTGATTCGTTTTCCCAAAAGTGCCTTCAACAATAGGTTTCCTTTCAAATGGATCCTTGTTAAAAAAAAAAAATAATAAAATTTCGACACAGGTATTCACGTAATAATAGTTTAATCATTAAGGACTAAAAAAAAAAAAGAAAGGAAAAATCGACGTGTGACATTTTTCCATAAATCCCCTTTAAGAGACTTTTACCAACATAAAGCTGGAGAGGAAAAATGGCAAAGATTCTTCTTCAATAAACCGATCATGAAATTACGGTGCAGCTCTGATAAGATCATTTTCATCACCATCATCATCATAATCATCAACGACGTCGTCGTCACCGTTAAGTCCAGAGTCATCACCCTCAGTTTGCCAAAGTTTATGGACTGACTCAATTAAAAGTTAAATCTCCTGGAAATTGGCCTTTGATGTATCGGTCATGAGTGGGAGGATGCGGTTGGGAAATGTGAGGGAAGGGCGGTATTGGCGGTATCCGGGTGGAAGGGGGAGGAGGAACGGGAGGAGAGAGAACGAAGGAGGAGGGTGAGGAGTTAGTGAGGAAAAAGTTAGATTCTTAGAAGAGGGGCATGAATTGTGTTTTTAGCTTTGTTCTAATTTATCTCTCTCTCTCTCTCTCTCTCTCTCTCTCTCTCTCTCTCTCTCTCTCTCTCTCTCTCTCTCTCTCTCTCTCTCTCATAGGCATTCAATGGGGTAAGATGAAAACCACTTTGTAGACCATTACGTTATTTTAGAAATTTTCACAACTTTACGTCAATATATTTGTTTAGGTACTGCAAGAGTAATTGTATACGATCTGTCATATAATATCATATGCAATTACAATGTGGGTAAAAGTAGCCATGTCTTAACTCTTGTATCTAAAAACTCTTTTTATTTAAGAATTCTCCAGCTCTCTTGCTTTCTGTATTACTTTCATCCTTAGCCTCTGGTCTCCTCCCACCCTTACAGCTCCTCGACTTCTTGAACTTTCCTTTGCTCCAATTTTCACTTCTGACTTCACTGTAAATCCTTCTGTCTCTTTAGAATTCTGCGTCACTCCTACGATGCTGTAATGCCAGTTGGACAAATCAATAAATAAATCAGTCTCTTTTCAAGAAAATCAAAATTATATCAACTCTGGTACCTTGGCGTTTGGAGGTTATGTACTTGACATTATCATAGTTCTGTTAAGTGACTAACAGGAGAGGATTGTTGTTTTAGGAAATTAGGTTTCATTAGGCCTATCTTGTCAGGTGTTCTACAAAGTAGTTTAATGCCTTAGGAACTTTAGTATTTGGTAGAGACACGAGTGTTAGTTCAGCAAACAAGATTATGCAATATGCAAGTAATACACCTTTAACTGCAATCATTCGCCTGTCAAATGTAGTAGGAAATTGATGTTTGCCTTAACAAAGATGTGGAACGGATTTGCCAGTGATGTAGTTAGTAACGAACGAATATAAAATCTAAACGGTCTTACCCCATGCACTGTTTTTTTTTTTTTTTTTTTTTTGTTTACTAAGTTAAGAGTACCTTAGTTTTACCAGACCACTGAGCTGATTACAGCTCTCCTAGGGACAGACATCCGACCTATAAAGGGCAGATTTGGCAAAGGGAGGGTAGCATCTACTTTTCGTACCTGGAAAGTTTTCATTTATCCATTCAGTTATTTTTTTATCTCAAATTTTACATTTTCGCCGTAGCACTGTAGGGTTTTTCCATCTTAAAATATAAGTGCTTGTAGTATTTCAGATTAATCATGAACTAAATTCAGTGTCATTTCTCCTAATTATTTTCTGGATTAAAAACGCAGAGTTAAATAAACCTCAATATCTGACAAAAAGCGCAATTCAGTGCATCTCTCATGTTTCAAGGGAATAAGAAATACTGAATATTTGTTTCTACCATGATCATTATTTATAATGATTTATAGATGCATTAAAGTAAAATACATTATGGATATGGTGTATATACAAAATCGTATTTACTGCCTTTAATTTAAGAGAAATCCTTTCACATTAAAACGAAAATCCAGATTAATGTGAAAAGAACCCTTTTGTATAACCAGCTGTTACCTCACGTGGAAAATAGTAAATTAATTTCCCCTGGTTAATCTGTCGTGGATAAATTGGGTGGGGATTTCTTCCTAAAAGACAGTAAACTTCGAATGAAAATATACTTTCTGGTTTTTAGTTTTCTGTAAATGAAAATTCTGCCGGCTTTGTTTATCCATCAGCATTTTATTCTGTCCGCACTTTTTTTGTCCGCCCTCAGATCATAAAAACTACGGAGACTAGAGGTTGCAAGTCATCCACCACCCAATCGTCAAACATTCCAAACTGCAGCCCTCCGCCTCAGTAGCTTTTATTTTTTTTAAGGTTAAAGTTAGCCATAATCGTGCTTCTGGCAATGCTATGGATAGGCCACCACCGGTCCGTGGTTAAAGTTTCATGGGCCGCGGCTCATACAGCATTATACCGAGACCACGGAAAGATAGATCTATTTTCGGTGGCCTTGATTATATGCTGTAGCGGCTGTACAGAAAACTCGATTACGTCTACGAAACTTCGGCGCATTTTTTATTTGTTAAAGTCGTCCTCATTTAAACCACTTTGATGAATGTTTCAAAGAGAAAATGCTGGAACTGGCGACAATTACGTTGAATTTATTGATTGTTGCAGTGTTCTGAAATCCGGGGACAAAAGCATTCTTATCGAAATTAAGATACGGACAAAGGAAATCTGTTCACAAACTGAAGGAAAGCGCTGGGTATGTTTGGCATTAAAAGTATATCTTAGGAAACGTCTCCCCAAAATCGACGCAAAGGGTTTTAATAAAATGTTCAATAATCAAATCCTTCTAGTTAATTGTAACCTACCCTTGATGCTTGAATTTGTTACCTTCTAAATGCACAAGTTTTACTAGCTTTGATATGTTTTACTGATTATTTAATAAAAAAAAAATATATATATACCCATCATTATAGAACCAATATACAATCACTTATGAATTGGAAATAGATTTTGCATCTCACGTTGAGATCGAACCCAGAACCTCCCGAGGGGAAAGTGAGACAACTACTGAAGTCCAGAGGTCATATTGTGGCTGGCTGTGACCTCTGTGTGTCAGCTGGTGAAATTCTTGCCTCATATGGTCGAGGTTTTGAATGCGATCCGGCTGTGAGGAAAAAGTTTATTTTTTTCATTATTATTTTTGCTGTTTTAGTTTGTGTTCTTACACTGGGGTGACTAATGTCAATTTGAAGAGGAAAAACCTTTTCAGTGATGTAAATAAACTGAATTTTATTAAGAAAATGTCTTTCACTGAGGTAACTAATCTTGCCATTATAAAGAAAGCCCCTTCTACTGAGGTAAATAAATTTTGTCAATGAGACCCCTTAACACAGTCATTCAGTGATCTCAATGCACTGTTGCTCTTTGTTTTACCAATTTACTTTCTATTTTGATTTTCCCACCTATTTATAAATTATACTACAGGGAGCATATATTAGTCTTAAATCAAATCCAGAGGTTATTCCTCTCAGTGGAAGCTTTTACCTAGATATAGTGAGGTTATTTCTCTCTGTGCAAATAACCTCGGTAAAAGATTTTTCCTTTGAATGGTGGGATTGTTTCCTCCACGTGAAGGCTTGCCTATGAAATGAGGTTATTTACTGAACTAAAAGGTTTTCCTTGACAAAGTAGGGTCTGTTTCCCTCATGAAGGGCTTTTATTTACCACAACAAGGCTATTCACCTCGTTAAAATTTTTTTTCTTAACACTAGGAGTTCCTTAGTTCAGTAGAAGCTTTCCCTTGATTGGCGAGATTGATTACCTCAGTGGAAGACGTTTACTTCCGTGCTTACGTTATTTACCTCATCAAAAGCTTTTCCTTCACAAGGTGGGATGTTTAAATCATAAAAAGCTTTTCCATGATGTCACGTTATTAATTTTAGTAAAAGGGTTGGTATTGACATATTAAGGTTAATTACCTTACGATTAATATAGGGAGGTTTTCCACCTCGGTGAATTTTTCCTTGACATAATCAGGATAATTATCCCATGAATAATCTTCTATGTGTCACAGAGAGATTTTTGTAACCCACTAAAAAGGTTTATTGACACAGATGTTACGTGATTCATTAATAACCCCTCCTTTGATATAATGAGGTTACTGGACTCAAAAAGGGTATTATGGACACTGCATGGCTTATTCGCCTATGTAAAAGAGTTTTTATTGAAACAGCTAGAGCAAGCATCGAAGAAACGTCTACAAAGATAAGTACACAAAGGTTGCAGAATAATTTTGAACTTTTCCATTATGATACTAGCATACCTTTCGTATAAAAGTGATTGTTATTTAAATATCAACGCTGAGTCAGCTAGTTCCAGCATCAGGAACGTCATGTACCATCCAGAAGCTCCGACTAGGATACGTTCCTGCTAAATATTTATTCAGAGGCCAATACTTTTGTATGTTTATATGTTTTTTTTTATGATTTTTATATAATTTTGTATTGCCTAGGTGCATTATATTTAGGTACTGGTTTTATGGATCATCCATCTTGGTTCTTCTGTGTTTAAATTTCCGTACAATGTCTTCTAAATGGTCGAATTGTTTCTAAGTCCCGAGATCCGTAAAAATAAGAATGATGCGTCCCCTAGGGGGGTTAGCGCCGTCAGTGCACCTCGTGCGGTACACTGTAGACATTACTTAAGGTTCTTTGCAGCGTGCCTTTGGCCCGTAGCTGCAACCCCTTTCGTTTCTTTTGCTGTACCTCCTTTCATATTCTCTTTCTTCCACCATGCTTTCCACCCTCTCCTAACAAACTGGAGGTTTTACTCCTGTTTCACCTTTCAAACGTTTTACCGTCAATTTCCGTTTCAGCGCAGAGTAACGTCTTAGGTCCCAGTGCTTCGCCTTTGGACTAAATTCTATATTCAATTTAGTACAAGAATGACACGATAACTAACAGAGTAGTTATAATAATAATAATAATAATAATAATAATAATAATAATAATAATAATAATAATAATAATAATAATAATAATAATAATAATAATTCATGTTACTCAAAACTCCATCAAGATCTTTAAGTGAAAACACAGATGCGTTCAACTTTAAAAAGATGAACAATATCTCCCATCGACTGTCGGTCACAATTTAACTAAAGGAAATCGATTATTTGAACGTTTTTTGTCATATTTTTGAGAGAAGCTCTGTAGTTTCTAGTACTGTTCGTTCTTTCCCTTCATCAGTCTTCTGTTCAAAGGAAAACCGTTGCACCGAACACTAGCAGTTTTTTGCTTTCGTTTGTCAAAGAAAGTATCCTTTGTCTACATTCCATTTCTAACAGGTATACATTGTCCCCAAGTGTGTAGGTTTTGTTAATGATACTGTATAAAAGGATGAAGAGAAAATATATTTCAGAATGGTTTACAATGCACTAAAGTATTGTAGCCTTTTATCTCCCGTTCCGGTATTATGGAGTGAAAGATGCATCAAAGCTGTTTCAATGAGAATGTCTTTGATGCCAGAAAGCAAGCATTAATTGGTGGACTTTTTCTTTGATGAAGAAATTTTAAACAGGTTTATTCTCTACTCTTTATTCTATGGAGTTTCCATCTCTTTGAAGAGTTAAAGAATACAACTTTGAATATGCGTCCTTGATGCTGTGTTCTAAATGATGAATTCGAAATAGCTTTTAATGGAAAGCAACGAATCTGGAGACTAAGTGCGCATATATGCCCAGACGGAGAGCGGGGAAATAGCAGCATGGAAGAGAATGATGAAAAAGTTATGGAAGTTAAAAGGTATAACAGACCATAAAGAATCCATTATCGAGGCTATGAATGTAAAGATTGTGAAATACAGTGTTGCACTGAAAATTATTTTTTCTTGAAAATTATTGAAAAACAGGAAATGATATCAATTCCCCAACATTAAACATTGTATTATTGTTTCGCCAATAGGAGTAATTTGTTATCAATAGAGATCTGCTTCATTAGGGCTTTGTTAACAATGTCAAAGTTCTCTCCCGCCATTTGTCTTGTAACCTGTTGCTTTAATATTCTCAAAGTCATGTATTGTCTTACCGTTATATATTGTATTGTGAACCTTTTATCCTAACATCAAAGAGAGAGAGAGAGAGAGAGAGAGAGAGAGAGAGAGAGAGAGAGAGAAGTAAATTCACGAATAAACTCTATTTCCAAGAATCATTAGAATATCTTACCGTCAATGTAATCATTCTCTCCTTCGTCATACAGCCAGCCCCTATTTACTTCTCATCCCTTCTCCAAGACCCCCTCCCCCCTGCCACCTCTCACCCACTCCCACTTCCACCACTCACCCACTCCCTCTTCAACCACTCACCCACTCCCCCCGCCACCACTCACCAACTCGGCCTTCCAATCACGATCGATAAATCAAAGGCCAATTTCCAAGAGATTTAACTTTTAATTGAGTCAATCCAAAAAAAAAAAAAAAAAAAACTCCGGCAGTTTTAAGGTGATGACGGACTCTCCAATTTGACGCTGATAATGATGATCCTTTATCGAAGCCTAAAGGTGAATTTATAATCGGGTTATTGAAGATCTACTTTTTTTTTCAACTTTGTGGTGGTGAAGTCTTTCGAGACGTGATTTCTAGATGGATGTCATGAGGAGAATTTTAGAATGTTTTGCATTATTTTCCAGAAATGAACAGTTTTGATGTCCTTGATTAGATTTGTTTGGTCAAAGACCGATGGGGAAGGCAACCCAAGGGGAAAAATAGATAATGATAGATAGGATAGATAATGATAGATAGAGAAACCTAATAAAGGCAATACAGTAAGTCTGGAGAGAGAGAGAGAGAGAGAGCTAAAAATTGGAGAGAGAGAGAGAGAGAGAGAGAGAGAGAGAGAGAGAGAGAGAGAGAGAGAGAGAGAGAGAGAGAGAGAGAGAGAGCTAAAAATTGGAAGACATAGAATGGGTTCGTTCTTGAAGGATAAGTTGATGAAAATCTTAAGCTGGAAGAGAATTCTAGACCTTTTAAGGAGAAAAGAGGACGCGAAATACGGCAGAAGAGGTAAGAGTGGCAACTACTCTGTGTATCTCTCTCAGTAATTAGGAAGATGGTTTTAGTGGTAAATTAAGTCTTTATTGGTATGCGTCCGACATTAGCCACCTGTTGTGTAGTTGGGGAGGCAAGGGGGTTGTTCACTCAATAAATACTTACATCAAAATCTAAAAATATCCGTTTTTCCGTTCTTAAGATATTTCTAAACAATCACACACACACACACAGTCGGACACGGGTTGGTTTCAACGTTGGTTTAGTTTACACCAACAACATTATGAAATCCAGGTCCCTTAACCCAACTGGAGTTATTTTTTAAAAGGATTCATGGGGCTTATGTGAACATCTGATCTGGCCGAACCAACGGGAACAAAAATAGTGAAAACGTTCCCTTCGGGAACTTCGTTAGTGGAGATAATAAGAACTCTGCAGGCGTATTACGTATTTATGGCTGAAACACAAAGAAAATTTTACTAGGTGTAAGAAATAAAATAGTATAACCATAAAGGAGCAAAGATAAATAATGATGCCAAAGTAAAGTCACAGGGAAATAATTATGCCTTAAACGGCAGTAACTGACGTTAAGTTCCAGTACTAGGCAAGCACAAATTCAAAAATAAACGGTAAGCACCCAGGTGGAAGGACAAATGATTTTGATTGTGGTTTAAGAAATTCAGAGGGGGATTTAGAAATATAAGACTTAATGTCAGATGGGAAATAGGAGGAAACTGGAATTACAAAAGAAGATATTATGCACAATGGAAGAAAGGGGCATAAAAGAGAGAGAGAGAGAGAGAGAGAGAGAGAGAGAGAGAGAGAGAGAGAGAGAGAGAGAGAGAGAGAGAGAGAGGGAACTGAGACAGATGGGGAATCACAGAGTGACTGAAAAATAGAAATAAAGAAAAACTGGGAGGGAGATATGAATTCATAAATAAGAGAGAGAGAGAGAGAGAGAGAGAGAGAGAGAGAGAGAGAGAGAGAGAGAAAATTCACAAATATCACCAACTTTTAAGAATTATTGAATGCCTTACCCTCATTGAGATCATTCTCGCTTTCCTCACGTTCCTAAACCACTTCATCAATTTATGTGGCGTATGGTACTAATGTCTTTACAGAGGCATCTTGTATACTACCGTCTTACAGGAAATCTCGGACACAGAATTTTCATACGGGTTTCATTTTAATAAAGAAGAAATGAAGAATAAGAAAAAGTCAGTTAAGATAAAAAGGAAAAATCTATTATTCCGTAAGTTCAACATCGATTGTACCTCGCGAGCAAAATAATTTTCACTGCTAAATAAAAATCTTTTCACAAATCAAGTTTTTCGTTAACCTGAGATAATGCTACAAATGGTGAAGTTTTATTTTTATATTCTCAAGTTAGTTTTATCTTTTTTTACTGTAAAACGTCCCTTGCTATTCTGAAATTCATCAGCAGAAATGTGAGGCGGTTTTCTTAGTCATGGTATTAACGTTCATTTTTATCCCTTCTAAAGCGAGTGATTTGCCTCCCTAAAGCAATATCTCCAATATCGGAGTATCATTTCAGATTCTAAAGCATTTCTTTTAAGGCAAGATTTTTCTGTTGTTTTAAAACGTACAGTTCCAGTGTAACGCTGTTGAGCGGTTTTCCTGGCAGTGACATAATAATGCCGAGTCTGATGAGTTTCAGTGTAGTTTCTGATGTGTATTATTAATGTTTTGTGAATTTTTTATTTTATTGTATTGGCATATTCCTATTTCTTGGTTGTTCTCAGTTTCTTTTGTTTTATGTGAGGTTGTTGTTTTTCCTTTCATTTGTTCTATATGAGTGCTTGCTGTTTGTGATGATGCATATTTTCATTAAAAGCATTAATGACATTGATAGCATTCTGATGGGAGTGTATATTTGAAAATATTCCTTTCATGTCGATAACAAACATAATAATGTGGATAATGATTAGGATTTTTTGTTTATGTAAAATTTGCCGTCAAATAATATGGTTTTACTGTCCTTCAATAATAATAATGATAATAATAATAATGCTTAATTTTAGGAGTTTTCGGCTCATGTTAAATTTTCCGTGAAATAATATGGCTTTACGAATAGAAAATATAGAAAAAAATAACTGATGAGAGACAAGATAATCAAATTGTACAACTAGTGGACGCTGAGTCTGACATTTATAGAAAGGGAACTCTTGTTAGGACAGATGGATCTGTCCTAGATAGTGATCCCCAAGAGTTCGGTGGTCATTATCTTTGATGTTTACAATCTGTTTTTTTATGTTTTTACGGTAATTCCCAACGGGCTTGTACTAAACACGCCGCAAAGGTGGATACATACTGAGTTAACCCTGGTGGGTCACTATCTAGGAAAGATCCCGATTAATGTTATAATGGTTGTAATTTCTAAATCACACGTAGGAACAAAATGAACGAGTTCTGAAATGATTACTACAAACTCAGAGATTTGTATTTGCTTCTTCGATATTAAAACGGCATTTCAGCTGGATCATTTCATCAGAAGTACCTATTATTGCGCTTTGTAAACGTTTCTTATCTTAATTTTGTTTCATA
>JANJGK010000031.1:6264233-6319998 GCA_039081455.1 Macrobrachium rosenbergii | reverse complement strand
AAATATGAAACCACTTTATAGACCATCGCGTCATGTCAGAAATTTACACAACTTTACGCAAATATATTTGTTTAGGTACTGCATGAGTAACTGGATATGATCTATCATTGGCTATAATATCGTATGCAATTATAATGTGGGTAAAAGTAACCATGTCTAAACCCTTGTATCTAAATACTCTTTTTATTTAAGAATTCTCCATTTCCATTGTTCTCTGTATTACTTTTCATCCTGAGCCTCTGGTCTCTTTCCACTTGTACAGCTGTTCAACTTCTTGAACTTTCCTTTGCTACAATTTTCACTTCTGACTTCGCAGTAAATCCTTCTATCTCTTTGGAAATCTTCGTCACCCCTATGATGCTGTAATGGGAATTGGACAAATCGAAAAATAAATTAGTATCTTTAAAAAAAAAAATCAAAATTATATGAACTCTGATACCTTGACGTTGGAGGTTATGTACTTGGCATCACCATAGTTCTGTTTAGTAACTGATAGGAGAGAATTGTTGTTATAGGAAATTAGGTTTCATTCGGCCTACTTTGTCAGGTGTTCTACAGAGTAGCTTAATGTCTTAGGGACTTTAGTATTTGGTAGAGACATGAGTATTAGTTCAGCAAATAAGGCTATGCAATTTGCAAGAAATGCACCTTAAACTGCAATCATTCGCCTGTAAAATGTGGCAGGAAGTTGATGCCTACCTTAAAAGAGATGTGAAACAGATTTGCGAATGGTGTAGTTAGTAGCGAACGAATGTAAAATCTAAACGATCTTGTAAAATTCTCCTATCCCATGCACTCTTTTGTTTTACTAGACAGACATCCGACCCACAGGATAGATTTGGCAAAGGGAGGGTAGCATCTACTTTTCGTAACTGGAAAATTATAATTTTTTTCATTCAATTATTTTCTGATAATCTCAAATTTTACATTTTCGCAGTAGTACTATGGTTTTTTCATCTTAAAATATAAATGTTTGTAATATTTCAGATTAATCATGAACTAAATTCAACGTCATTTCTCCTAATTATTTTATGGATAAAATCACAGAGATAAATAAACATCTATATCTGACACAAGGTGCAATCCGGTGCATCTTTTTTTATAATCTTTGAAGGGAATAACAAATACAAAAGATTTTTTTTCTACCATGTTCATAATTTACAGTCATTTCTAGATGCATTAAAGTAAAATACATTGTGGATACAGTATACATATAAACTCGTATTTACAGCCTTTAATTTAAAAGGAATCCTTTCACATTAAAAATAAAATCTAGATTAATGTGAAAAGAACCTCTTTTGCATATCCAGCTGTTACTTCATGTGGAAAATAGTAAGTTAAACTCCCAGGTTAATCCGTCGTGGATAAATTAGGTGGGGGTATAGAGACAGACTAAACTTCGAATGAAAATATACTTTCTGGTTTTTAGTTGTCTGTAAAAGAAAACTATTGTGCCAGCTTTGTCTGTCCGCTCGGACTTTATTTATTCCGTCCGCACTTTTTTCTGTCCGCACTTTTCCTATCCACCCTCAGATCTTAATAACTACGGAGGCTACAGGGTTGCAAACTATCCACCCTCCAATCATAAAACATACCAAAATTGCAGCCCTCTAGCCTCAGTAGATTTTATTTGATTTAAGGTTAAAGGTAGCCATAATCGTGCTTCTGGCAACGGCATAGGATAGGCCACCACCGGGCCTTGGTTAAAGTTTCATGGGCCGCGGCTCGTCCAGTATTATACCAAGACCACGGAAAGAGAGATCTATTTTCGGTGGCTTTGATTATACGCTGTAGCGGCTGTACAGAAAACTCGATTGCGCCGAAGTTCCTTCGGTGCATTTTTTACTTGTTAAAATCGTCCTCATTTAAAACTCTATGATGAATTTTTCAGAGAGAAAATGCTGGAATTGGCGACAGTTACGTTGCTTTTAATGGCTGTTACAGTGTTCTGAAATCTGGGGACAAAAGCATTCTTATCGAAATTAAGATACGGACAAAGGAAATCTGTTCACAAACTAAAGCAAAGAGCTGGGTATGTTTGGCACAAAAGGTATATCTTAGAAAACTTTTCCCCAAAATCGAGTTAATTGTAACCTACCTTTGATGGCTTGTATTGTTTACATTTTAAATGGATGAGTTTTACTGGCTTTGATATGTTTAATTGATTATTTAATAAAAAAAAAAAGACCTATCACTGGAGAACCACTACACAATCACGTGCAAATTGGAAATAGATTTTGCACCTCACGTTGAGATCGAACCCACAACCTCCCGAGTGGAAAGTGAGAAAACTACTGAAGCAAAGAGGTCACTCTGTGGCTGGCTGTGACTACTGTGGGTCAGTTGGTTAAATTCTTGCCTCATCCGGTCAATGTTTTGGACGCGGACTGGCCGTGAGGAAACAATTTATTTTTACTCATTATTATTTTTGTTCTCTTACACTGAGGCAACTAATGTCAATTTGTAAAGGAAAAACCTTTCAGCGAGGTAAACAAACTTAATTTGGCAAGAAAATGTCTTTTACTGAGGTAAATAACCTTGCCAGTATAAAGAAAACACATCTACTGAGGTAAGTAAATTTTGTCAGTGAGACCCCTTAACACAGTCATTCAGATATCTCAGTAAACTGTTGCTCTTTGTTTTACCAATTTACTTTCTATTCTGATTTTCCCACCTATTTGTAAATTATACTACAGGGAGCATTTATTAGTATTAAATCAAATCCAGAGGCTATTTATCTCAGTGAAAGGTTTTACCTAGATATATTGAAGTTATTTCCCTTCTGTGCAAAATAACCCCAGTAAAAGATTTTTCCTTTAAATGGTGGGCTTATTTCCTCCACTCAAAGGCTTGCCTATGATATGAGGTTATTTACCGAATTAAAAGGTTTTCCTTGACACAGTAGGGTCTTTTTTCTCATCATGGAGGGCTTTTATTTACCACACCAAGGCAATTCACCTCGTCAAAAGTTTTTTCTTAGTACTCAGGAGTTCCTTAGCCCAGTAGAATCTTTCCCTTGATTGGTGAGATTGATTACCTCACTGAAAGACGTTTACTTCCGTTCTTACGTTACTTACCTTATCAAAAGCTTTCCTTCACTTGGTGGGATGATGAAATCATAAAAAGCTTTGCCATGATGTCACATTATTAATTTTAATAAAAGACTTGGTCTTGACATATTAAGGTTGATTACCTTACTAGTGATATAGGGAGGTTTTTCCACCTCAGTGAATTTTTTCCTTGACATAATCGGGATAATTATCCCATGAATAATCTTCTGTGTGTCATAGGGAGATTTTTGTAACCCACTAAAAAGGTTTATTGACACAGATGTTACGTGACTCATTAATAAGCCCTCCTTTGATATAATGAGGTTACTCGACTCAAAAAGAGTATTATGGACACTGCATGGCTTATTCAACCTATGTAAAAACAGTTTCTATTGAAACAGCTAGAGCCATGACCCATCGAAGAAACGTCTACAAAGATTAATAGACAAAGGCTGCAGAATAATTTTTAACTTTTCCATTGTAATAATCCTAGCATACCTTTCGTATAAAAGTGATTATTTAAATATCAACGCTGAGTCGGCTAGTTCTAGCTTCAGGAACGTCATGTACCATCCAAGAGCTTTGACCTAGGATACCTTCCTGCTAAATATTTATTCAGAGGCCTCTACTTTTGTAGGTTTATATGATTTTTTATTTTATGATTTTTATATGATTATGTATTGCATAGGTGCCATTATATTTAGGTACCGATTTTATGGATCATCCATCATGGTTCTTGTGTTTAAATTTCCGTACAAGTCTTCTAAATAGTCGAATTGTTTCTAAGTCCCGAGATCCGTAAAAATAAGAATGATGCGTCCCGTAGGGGGTAGCGCCGTCAGTGCAACTCGTGCGGTACACTGTAGACATTACTTAAGGTTCTTTGCAGCGTGCTTTTCGCCCCTACCTGCAACCCCTTTCGTTTCTTTTGCTGTACCTCCTTTCATATTTCTTTCTTCCACCATACTTTCCACCCGCTCCTAACAAACGCGAGGTTTTACCTCCCTGTTTCACCTTTCAAACGTTTTACTCTCAATTCCCGTTTCAGCGCAGAGAGACGTCTTAGGTCCCAGTGCTTTGCGTTTGGCCTAAATTCTGTATTCAATTCAATTCGAGAGAATGATACGATAACTAACAGAGAGTAGTTATTATAATAATTAATAATAATAATAATAATAATAATAATAATAATAATAATAATAATAATAATAATAATATCCTACATTCATGTTACTCAAAACTCCATCACGATCTTTAAGCGAAATCACAGATGCGTTCAACTTTAAAAAGATGAACAATATCTCCCATCAACTGTCGGTCACAATTTAACTAAAGGAAATCAATTATTTGAACGCTTTTTGCCATATTTTTGAGAGAAGCTCTGTAGTTTCTATTACTGTTCGTTCTTTCCCTTCATCAGTCTTCTATTCGAAGGAAAACCGTTGCACCGAACACTAGCGTTTCTTTGCTTTCGTTTGTCAAAGAAAGTATCCTTTATCTACATTCATCCATTTCTAACAGGTATACATTGTCCCCAGGTGTGTAGGTTTTGTTATTGAAACTGAATACAAGGATGAAGAGAAAATATATTTCAGAATGGTTTACAATACACTAAAGAATTGTAGCCTTTTATCTCCCGTTCCGGTATTATGGAGTGAAAGATGCATCAAAGCGGTTTCAATGAGAATGTCTTTGATGCCAGAAAGCAAGCATTAATTGGTGGACTTTTTCTTTGATGAACAAATTTTAAACCGGTTTATTCTATACTGTTTATTCTATGGAGTTTCCATCTCTTTGAAGAATTAAAGAATACAATGTTGAATGTGCGTCCTTGATGCAGTGTTCTAAATGATGAATTCGAAATAGCTTTTAGTGGAAAGCAACGAATCTGGAGACTAAGTGCGCATATTATGCCCAGACGGAAAGCTGGGAAATAGCTGCATGGAAGAGAATAATGAAAAAGTTATGGAAGTTTAAAGGTATAACAGACCATAAAGAATCCATTATCGAGGCTATGAATGTAAAGATTGTGAAATACAGTGTTGCACTGAAAATTATTTTTTCTTTAAAATTATTGAAAAACAGGAAATAATATCAATTTCCCCAACGTTTCATTAAACATTGTATTATTGTTTCGCCAATAGGAGTAATTTGTTATCAATAGAGATCTGCTTCATTAGGGCTTTGTTAACTTTGGGTTATCCTATTGTCAACAATGTCAAAGTTCTCTCCCGCCATTTGTCTTGTAACCTGTTGCTTTAATATTCTCAAAGTCATGTATTCGCTTACCGGTTATATATTGTATCTTGAACCTTTTATCCTAACATCAGAGAGAGAGAGAGAGAGAGAGAGAGAGAGAGAGAGAGAGAGAGAGAGAGAGAGAGAGAGAGAGAGAGAGAGAGAGAGAAAAGTAAATTCACGAATAAACTCAATTTCCAAGAATCATTAGAGTATCTTACCTTCAGTGTAATCATTCCCTCCTTCCTCACACGCCCAGCCCCTATTTACTCTTCATCCCTTCCCCAAGAACCCCACCCCCCCTTCCACCACTCGCCCACTCGGGCCCTCCAATCACGATCGATAAATCAATGGCCAATGTCCAAGAGATTTAACTTTTAATTGAGTCAATAAAAAAAAAAAACCAGCAGTTTTAGGGTGATGACGGACTCTCCAATTTGACGCTGATAATGATGATCCTTTATCGAAGCCTAAAGGTGAATTTATAATCGGGCTATTAAAAATCTCCCTTTTTTTTTTCTTTTCAACTTTGTGGTGGTGAAGTCTTTCGAGATGTGATTTGTAGATGGATGTCATGAGGAGAATTTTAGAATGTTTAACATTATTTTCCAGAAATGAACAGTTTTGATGTTGTTGGTTAGATTTGTTTGGTGAAAGACCGATGGGGAAGGCAACCCAAGGGGAAAAATAGATAATGATAGATAGAGAAACTAATAAAGGCAATAAAGTAAGTCTGTAGAGAGAGAGTGAGAGAGAAAGAGAGAGTCTGTAAAGTTAGAGAGAGAGAGAGAGAGAGAGAGAGAGAGAGAGAGAGAGAGAGAGAAGCTAAAAATGGGAAAACAGAGAATGGGTTCGTTCTTGAAGGATAAGTTGATGAAAATCTTAAGCTGGAAGAGAATTCTAAACCTTCTAAGGAGAGGAGAGGGCACGAAATAAGGCAGAAGAGGTAAGAACGGCAACTACTGTGTATCCCTCTCAGTAATTAGTAAGGTGGTTTTAGTGGTAAATTAGTCATTATTGGTATACGTCCGACATTAGCCACCTGTTGTGTAGTTGGGGATGCCGGGGGGTTGTTCACTCAATAAAAATTTACATCAAATTCTATGAAAATCCGTTCTCTCGTTCTTAAGATATTTTCTAAGCAATCACATACACACACACACACACACACACACACACACACACACACACAGCCGGACACGGGTTGGTTTCAACGTTGGGTTAGTTTACACCAACAACGTTATGAAATCCAGGTCCCTTAACCCAACTGGGGTTATTTTTTAAAAGGATTCAGAGGACTCGTGTGAACTCCTGAACTGGCCGCACCATCCGAGAATAAAAATAGTGAAAACATTCCCTTTGGGAACTTCGTTAGTGGAGATGATAAGAATTCTGGCATATTACGCATTAATGGCTGAAAGGCAAAGAAAATTTTACTAGGTGTTAGAAATAAAATAAGATATACATAAAACAGTAAAGATAAATAATGATGCCAAAGTAAATTCAGAGGGAAGTAATTATGCCTTAAACGGCAGTAACTGACGTTAAGTTTCAGTACTAGATAAGTACAAATTCCAAAATAAACTGTTAAGCACCCAGGAGGAAGGACAAATGATTTTGATTGTGGTTCAAAAAATTCAGAGCGAGATTTAGAAAGATAAGACTTAATGTCAGATGGGAAATAGGAGGAAGCTGGAATCAAAAAAGGAGATCAAATGCACAATGGAAAAGAGAGAGAGAGAGAGAGAGAGAGAGAGAGAGAGAGAGAGAGAGAGAGAGAGAGAGAGAGAGAGAGAGAGAGAAGGAGGGAACTGAGACAGATGGGGAATCACAAAGTAACTGAAAAATAGAAATTAGAAAAACTGGAAGGGAGATATGAATTCATAAGAGAGAGAGAGAGAGAGAGAGAGAGAGAGAGAGAGAGAGAGAGAGAGAGAGAGAGAGAGAGAGAGAGAGAGAGAATTCACAAATATCACCAACTTTCAAGTTTCATTGAATACCTTATCCTCACTGAGATCATTGTCGCCTTCCTCACATTCTTAAACCCCACTTAATCGATTTATATGGCGTATGATACTAATGTCTTTGCAGAGGTATCTTATATTCTACCGTTTTACAGGAAATCTTGGACGCAGAATTTTCATACGGGTTTCAATTTAATAAAGAAGAAATGAAGAATAAGAAAAAGTCATTTAAGATAAAAAGGAAAAAATCTGTTATTCCGCAAGTTCAACATCGATTGTACCTCACGAGGAAAATGATTTTCACTGCTAAATAAAAATCTTACAAATCAAGTTTTTCGTTTCTCTGAGATAATGCTACAAATGGTGAAGTTTTATTTTATATATTTTCAAGTTATTTTTATCTTTTTTGTTGTAAAACGTCCCTTGCTATTCTAAACTTCATCAGCAGAAATGTGAGGCGGGTTTCCTAGCCATGGTATTGATGTTCATTTCTATCCCTTGTAAAGCGAGTGATTTGTCTCTCTAAGGCAATGCCTCCAATGGCGGAGTATCATTTCAGATTCTAAAGCATTTCTTTTAAGGCAAGATTTTTCTGTTGTTTTAAAAACGTACAGTTCCAGTGTAACGCTGTTGAGCGGTTTTCCTGTCAGTGACATTATAATGCCGAGTCTGATGAGTTTCAGTGTAGTTTCTGATGTGTATTATTAATGTTTTGTGAATTTTTTATTTTCTTGTATTGGCATATTCTTATTTCTTGGTTGTTCTCAGTTTCTTCTGTTTTATGTGAGGTTGTTTTTCCCTTCATTTGTTCTATATGAGTGCTTGCTGTTTGTGATGATGCATATTTTCATTAAGAGCATTAATGGCATTAATGACATGCTGATGGGGGTGTATATTTGAAAATATTCCTTTCATGACAATAATAAGCATAATAATGCAGATAATTTTTAGGATTTTTTTGTTTTTGTAAAATTTGCCGTGGAATAATATGGATTTACTCTTCTTGAATAATAATAATGATAATAATAATAATAATTATTAATTTTAGGAGTTTTTTGGTTGAAATTAAATTTTTCATGAAATAATATTTCTTTACGAATAGAAAATATAGAAAAAATAACTGATATGACTCAAAATAATCAAATTATACAACTAGTGGACGCTGAGTCTGACATTTATAGACAGGGAACTCTTGATAGGATAGATGGATCTGTCCTAGATAGTGATCCCCAAGAGAGTTCGGGGGTCATTATCTAGGACTAATATTTGTTGGGGGTCATTATTTTTTATATTTACAATATTTTGTTTATTTTTTACGGTAATTCCCAACGGGCTTGTACTAAACACGCCGCAAAGGTGGATGCATACCGAGTTAACCATGGTGGGTCACTATCTAGGAAAGATCCCGATTAATGTTATAATGATTTGTAATTTCTAAATCACACGTAGGAACAAAATGAACGAGTTGTGAAATGATTAATATAAACTCAAAGATTTGTAATTGTCTTCTTCGATATTAAAACGGCGCTTCAGCTGGATCATTTCATCAAAAGTATCTATTATTGCGCTTTGTAAATGTTTCTTATCTTAATTTTGTTTCATACCTTATAATTTTCTTATGCCTCATGCCTGTAATTTTTCTTCTTACCCGATACCTATATTTAACACCCTATAAAATTCTCACATCTAACTGATTAATTTCAGTTCATAATTTTTCTACAGCATAATTGATTTCATACCTTATTTATTTATTCCTTACCTTGGAGACTTGAAATATGTATACTTGAAAAAGAATCTTTAATGGAAAAAAAAAAAATATCTCAAAGCAAAAGAAAATTAGCAGAAAGGGTGACCTATCCTCCTTACGTGAAGAGAAAAAAATGTAAATTAATGATAACTAGGAAAAATCTAGTTTTAATTTTTATGAAATATCCCAAATTAAGCAAAAACTAACAGAAAATCGGAAAAATCAAATGCTACCCACACGGTACGTGATTTTTTAAAAATTAAAGCTATTAACATTAAGAAAAAACGTAGAGTGGACCTACCCGGCATAAGGAAGAGACGAAGGAACATTAATTACGATCGAAAATATCAAATTTATAGTTGGTTTTTCTGTTGTATAAAAAAAATGAAAGGATAACTTACCTACATAGGTAAGAAATATACAAGAGAGGATAAATAAAGCAATTTATTTAGGAAACATTTTAATAAAAAAAAAAAAAATGAATAATTCAGATTTGGAAAAATAAAGTCTCGGGTAATTCTACAAGATATACACCACAAAAATTATAAAAAAAAATTAATAATTAACTTGTCCCACTTTCTTGAAAGGGGCAGTCTCTCTCTCTCTCTCTCTCTCTCTCTCTCTCTCTCTCTCTCTCTCTCTCTCTCTTCTACGGATACTATTTTAACCAGTGAATTATTGAACTTAGACGAGCCCCTTCACATGCATCTTCCCACATGCAATTGACGGAAGTCATTAACCTACAGAATCAGTGGCATTCTGCTACCAACCCCTGGATGTCTCTTCTTGATCCCGTTTTCCCTAAAGTTCCTTCGACATTAGGTTTCCTTTCAAATGGATCCTTGTTAAAAAAAAATAAATAAAATTTCGACACAGGAATTCATGCAATAATAGTTTAATCATTGAAGACGAAAATAAAAACAAAGGAAAAATCGACGTGTAACATTCATCCATAAATCCCCTTTAAGAGACTTTTACCAACATAAAGCTGGAGAGGAAAAATGGCAAAGATTCTTCTTCAATAAACCGATCATGAAATTACGGTGCAGCTCTAAGATAATTTTCATCACCATCGTCATCATAATCATCATCGACGTCGTCGTCATAGTTAAGTCCTGAAGTCATCACCCTAAGTCTGCCAAAGTTTATGGAATGACTCAATTAAAAGTTAAATCTCCTGGAAATTGGCCTTTGATGTATCGGTCATGAGTGGGAGGCTGCGGTTGGGAAATGTGGGGGAAGGGCGGTATTGGCGGTATCCCCCTTCCACCACTCACCCACTCTGGCCATCCAATCACGATCGATAAATCAAAGGCGAATTTCCAAGAGATTTAACTTTTAATTGAGTCAATCCAAAAAAAACTCCGGCAGTTTTAGGGTGATGACGGACTCCCCAGTTTGACGCTGATAATGATGATCCTTTATCGAAGACTGACGGTGAATTTATAATCGGGTTATTGAAGATCTACCTTTTTTTTTTTTTTTTTTTCCTTTTCAACTTTGTGGTGGTGAAGTCTTTCGAGATGTGATTTCTAGATGGATGTCATGAGGAGAATTTTAGAATGTTTAAGATTATTTTCCAGAAATGAACAGTTTTGATGTCCTTGGTTAGATTTGTTTGGTGAAAGACCGCTGGGGAAGGCAACCCAAGGGGAAAAATAGATAATGATAGATAGAAAAGATAATGATAGATAGAGAAACCTAATAAAGGCAATAAAGTAAGTCTGGAGAGAGAGAGAGAGAGAGAGAGAGAGAGAGAGAGAGAGAGAGAGAGAGAGAGAGAGAGAGAGAGAAAGCTAAAAATGGGAAGACAGAGAATGGGTTCATTCTTGAAGGATAAGTTGATGAAAATCTTAAGCTGGAAGAGAATTCTAAACCTTCTAAGGAGAGGAGAGGACGCGAAATAAGGCAAAAGGGTTATGAATGGTAACTACTCTGTGTACCTCTCTCAGTAATTAGGAAGATGGTTTTAGTGGTAAATTGTTCTTTATTGGTATGCGTCCGACATTAGCCACCTGTTGTGTAGTTGGGGAGGCAGGGGGGTTGTTCACTCAATATATACTTACATCAAATTCTAAAAATATCCGTTCTTTCGTTCTTAAGATATTTCTAAGCAATCACACACATACACACACACACACACACACACACACAGCCGGACACGGGTTGGTTTCAGCGTTGGTTTAGTTTACACCAACAACGTTATGAAATCCAGGTCCCTTAACCCAACTGGGGTTATTTTTGAAAAGGATTCATAGGGCTTATGTGAACATCTGAACTGGCCGAACCAACCGGGAATAAAAATAGTGAAAACGTTCCCTTTGGGAACTTCGTAAGTGGAGATAATAAGAACTCTGGCATATTAAGTATTTATGGCTGAAACACAAAGAAAATTTTACTAGGTGTAAGAAATAAAATAGTATAACCATAAAGCAGCAAAGATAAATAATGATGCCAAAGTAAAGCCACAGGGAAATAATTATGCCTTAAACGGCAGTAACTGACGTTAAGTTCCAGTACTAGGTAAGTACAAATTAAAAAATAAACGGTAAGCACCCAGGTGGAAGGGAGCGGGATTTAGAAAGATAAGACTTAATGTCAGATGGGAAATAGGAGGAAACTGGAATTAGAAAAGGAGATCAAATGCACAATGGAAGAAAGGGAGAGAGAGAGAGAGAGAGAGAGAGAGAGAGAGAGAGAGAGAGAGAGAGAGAGAGAGAGAGAGAGAGAGAGAGGGGGGGGGGAACTGACACAGATGGGGAATCACAGAGTGACTGAAAAATAAAAATAAAGAAAAACTGGAAGGGAGATATGAATTCATAAATGAGAGAGAGAGAGAGAGAGAGAGAGAGAGAGAGAGAGAGAGAGAGAGAGAGAGAGAGAGATTCACAAACATCACCAACTTTCAAGAATCATTGAATACCTTGCCCTCATTGAGATCATTGTCGCCTTCCTCACATTCTTAAACCCACTTATCGGTTTATATGGCGTATGATACTAATGTCTTTACAGAAGCATCTTATATACTACCGTCCTACAGGAAATCTCGGACACAGAATTTTCATGCGGGTTTCAGTCTAATAAAGAAGAAATGAAGAATAAGAAAATATCAGTTGAGATAAAAAGAAATAAAATCTGTGATTCCTTAAGTTCAACATGGATTGTACCTCACGAGGAAAATAATTTTCACTAAATAAATATCTTACAAATCAAGTTTTTCGTTTCCCGGAGGTAATGCTGCAAATGGTAGAGTTTTATTTTATATTCTCAAGTTATTTTTTTACTTTTTTTACTGTAAAACGTCCCTTGCTATACTAAAAATCCAGGAGAAATGTGAGGTGGGCTTCCTAGCCATGGTATTGATGTTCATTTTTATCCCTTGTAAAGCGAGTGATTTGTCTCCCTAAGGCAATGCCTCCAATGGCAGAGTATCATTTCAGAGTCTAACTCATTTCCTTTACGGAGAGATTTTTCTGTTATTTTAAAACGTCTTTTTTAGTAAAGCGTTGTTGAGCGGTTTTCCTGGCAGTGACATTATAAAGCTGAGTCTCATGAGCGTTAGTGTATCTTTCATGTGGCGTAGTTTCTGATGTGTATTATTGTTTAGTGAGTGTTTTTATTTTGTTTTATTGGCATATTCTTATTTCTTGGTTGTTCTCAGTTTCTTCTGTTTTATGTGAGGTTGTTGTTTTTCCCCCTAGATTTGTTCTACAGGAGTGCTTGCTCTTTGTGATGATGCATATTTTCATTAACAGTATTGATAGCATGAATACCATTCTGGTAGGAGTGTATACTTGAAAATATTACTTTCATGACAATAGGTCGAGAGATGTATGAGTCTTATCGTCAGCTAAAGCAGAATAATAAACATAATAATGCGGATAATTATTAGGATTTTTCGGTTTATGTAAAATTTGTCGTGAAATAATATGACTTTACTGTTCTTGAATAATAATAATGATAATAATAATAATTGTTAATTTTAGGAGTTTTCGGTTTGTTAAATTTTCCGTGAAATAATATGGCTTTATGAATAGAAAATAAAGAAAAAAATAACTGATGAGAGACAAGATAATCAAATTGTACAACTAGTGGACGCTGAGTCTGACATTTATAGAAAGGGAACTCTTGTTAGGATTGATGGATCTGTCCTAGATAGTGATCCCCAACAGAGTTCTGGGGTTCGTTATCTAGGAATAATATTTCTTTGCAGGTCATTATCATTGATGTTTACAGTCTTTTGACTATGTTTTTGCGTCAGTTCCCAACGGGTTTGTAGTAAATACGCTGCAAAGGTGGATACATACTGGGTTAAAACCCTTTGGGGGTCACTATCTAGGAAAGATCCGGATAAATATTATGACGAATGCAATTTCTAAATCACATGGAGGAACAAAATAAACGAGTTCTGAATTAATATAAACTCAGATATTTTTAATTGGCTTCTTCGATATTAAAATGGCATTTCAGGTGGATCATTTCATAATGAGTATCTATTGCGCCTTGTAAATTTTTCATATCTGAATTTTGTTTCATACTTGACACTTTTCTTAAGCCTCATGCCCATAATTTTTCTTCATACCTGATGCCTATATATCACACCTTATAAAATTATCTCTCGTCTAATAGATTAATTTCACTTTATAATTTTCCTACAGCATAATAATTGATTTCATATCTTATTTATTTATCTTTTACCTTGGAGACTTAAAATATATAAACTTGAAAAAGAATCTTTAAAGTGGAAGAAAAAAAGGTAGGAAAATTCCTAACGTTTCAGCATGGTTCCAAGAACATAATGAAATGATGTGAAATCTCCTAAAACAAAAGAAAACAAGCATAAACGGCGGCCTATCCTTCCTACCTGAAAAGAAACAAAATGTGAATTAATTATTACTAGGAAAAATCTAGTTTTAATTTTTATGAAATATCCGAAACTGAACAAATGCTGGCCACCCAGTACGTGATTTTTTTTTAATTAAAGTAAATAACATAAGGAAAAAACGTTGATCGGACTTACTCGACATTACAGAGAGAAGAATAAACTGATTAATTACGATAGAAAAAATCTAAATTAAAGTTGGTTTTTCTGCTATATAAATATGAAAAAACTTACTTAAATTGATAAGAAATACTCAAGAGAGAATAAATAAAGTAATTTATCTAGGAAACAATTTAAATTAAAAACATGAAAATTATTAAGATTAGGAAAAAACAAAGTCTAAGGTAAATCTACACAATATACACCACAAAATATTATAAAAATTTAATAATAAACTTTTCCCATTCTCTCTCTCTCTCTCTCTCTCTCTCTCTCTCTCTCTCTCTCTCTCTCTCTCTCTCTCTCTCTCTCTCTCTCTCTCTCTCCTACATTTACTATTTTAACCAGTGAACATGCTTCTTCCCACATGCAATTGACAGTCATGAACCTACTGAATCTTTGGAAGTTCCATTACCTCTGCTACCAAACCCTGGATATCTCTTCTTGATTCGTTTTCCCCAAAGTGCCTTCGACATTAGGTTTCCTTTCAAATGGATCCTTGTTAAAAAAAATATATATATATATATATTCGACACAGGAATTCATGCAATAATGGTTTGATCATTGAGAACAAAAATAAAAAAAAAGAAAAATCGACGTGTGACATGAATCCATAAATCCCCCATAAAGCTGGAGAGTAAAAACGGCAAAGATTTTTCTTCAATAAACTGATCATGAAATTACGGTGGAGCTCTGATAAGATCCTTTTCATCACCATCATCATCATAATCATCATTGACGTCGTCGTCACCGTTTAGTCCTGAGTCATCACCCTCAGTCCTCCAAAGTTTATGGACTGACTCAATTAAAAGTTAAATCTCTTGGAAATTGGCCTTTGATGTATCGGTCATGAGTGGGAGGCTGCGGTTGGGAATGTGGGGTAAGGGCGGAATCCGGAATAAAGGGGGAGGAGGAATGGGAGGAGAGAGAACGAAGGAGGAGGGTGAGGAGTTAGTGAGGAAAAAGTCAGATTCTTAGAAGAGGGGCATGAATTGTGTTTTTAGATTTGTTCTAATTATTAACTCTCTCTCTCTCTCTCTCTCTCTCTCTCTCTCTCTCTCTCACACAGGCATTCAAAGGGGGTAAGATGAAAAGCACTGTGTAGACCATTACGTTATGTTAGCAATTTACACAATTTTACGCCAATATATTTTTTCTAGGCACTGTATGAGTAATTGTATACGATCTATCATATAATATAATATATGCAATTACAATGTGGGTAAAAGTAACCATGTCTTAACCCTTGTATCTACATACTCATTTTATTTAAGAATTCTCCAGCTCTATTGCTTTTTGTATTACTTTCGTCCTGAGCCTCTGGTCTCTTCCCACCTGTACAGCTGTTCAACTTCTTGAACTATCCTTTGGTCTAATTTTCACTTTTGGCTTCACTGTAAATCCTTCTGTCTCTTTAGAATTCTACGTCGCCCCCTATGATGCTGTAATGACGTTGGACAAATAAAAAAATATATCAGTTTCTTTAAAAAAAAAATCAAAATCATATGAACTCTGATACCTTGACGTTGGAGATTATGTACTTGACATCATCATAGTTCTGTTCAGTAACTGATAGGAGAGAATTGTTGTTATAGGAAATTAGGTTTCATCCGGCCTACTTTGTCAGGTGTTCTACAGAGTAGCTTAATGTCTTAGGGCCTTTAGCATTTGGTAGAGACATGGGTATTAGTTCAGCAAATAATGTTATGCAATTTGCAAGAAATGCACCTTAAACTGCAATCATTCGCCTGTACAATGTGGCAGGAAGTTGATGCCTGCCTTAAAAGAGATGTGGAGCGGATTTGCGAATGGTGTAGTTAGTAACGAACGAATGTAAAATTTAAACGGCCTTGTAGAATTATCCTATCCCATGCACTCTGTTGTTTTGCTAGACAGACATCTGACCCATAGGATAGATTTGGCATCTGCTTTTCATAACCGGAAAATTATAATTTTTTTCATTCAATTATTTTTTGATATTCTCAAATTTTACATTTTCGCAGCAGCACCATGGTTTTTTCATCTTGAAATATAAATGTTTGTAATATTTCAGATTAATCATGAACTAAATTCAACGTCATTTCTCCTAATTATTTTATGGATAAAATCACAGGGTTAAATAAACCTCTATATCTGACACAAGGTGCAATTCAGTGCATCTTTTTTATAATCTTTGAAGGGAATAACAATTACAAAAGATTTGTTTCTACCATGTTCATAATTTACAATGATTTATAGTTGCATTAAAGTAAAATACATTGTGGATATAGTGTACATATAAACTCGTATTTACAGCCTTTAATTTAAAAGGAATCCTTTCACATTTAAAAGAAAATCTAGATTAATGTGAAAAGAACCTCTTTTGCATATCCAGCTGTTAGTTCATGTGGAAAATAGGAAGTTAAACTCCCAGGTTAATCTGTCGCGGATAAATTAGGGCGGGGGGGGGGGGTTTAAAGACAGAGTAAACTTCGAATGAAAATATACTTTCTGGTTTTTAGTTGTCTGTAAAAGAAAACTATTGTGCCAGCTTTGTCTGTCCGCTCGGACTTTATTTATTCCGTCCGCACTTTTTTATGTCCTCACTTTTCCTGTCCACCCTCAGATCTTAACAACTACGGAGGCTAGGGGGTTGCAAACTATCCACCCTCCAAGTATAAAACATACCAAAATTGCAGCCCTCCAGCCTCAGTAGTTTTTATTTGATTTAAGGTTAAAAGTAACCATAATCGTGCTTCTGGCAACGGTATAGGATAGGACACCACCGGGCCGTGGTTAAAGTTTCATGGACCGCGGCTCATACAGCATTATACCAAGACCACGAAAAGATAGATCTATTTTCGGTGGCTTTGATTATACGCTGTAGCGGCTGTACAGAAAACTCGATTGGGCCGAAGTTCCTTCGACGCAGTTTTTACTTGTTAAAGTCGCCCTCATTTAAAACTCTTTGATGAATTTTTCAAAGAGAAAATGCTGGAATTGGCGACAGTCACGTTGCTTTTATTGGCTGTTGCAGTGTTCTGAAATCTGGGGACAGAAGCATTATTATCGAAATTAAGATATGGACAAAGGAAATCTGTTCACAAACTAAAGCAACGAACTAGGTATGTTTGGCATTAAAGGTATATCTTAGAAAACTTTTCCCCAAAATCCTAGCTAATTGCAACCTACCTTTGGTGGCTTGTATTGTTTCCATTTTAAATGGATGACTTTTACTAGCTTTGATATGTTTTATTGATTATTTAATAAAAAAAAAAAAAAAGAGACTTATCACTGGAGAACCACTACACAAAATCACGTGCAAATTGGAAACAGATTTTGCATCTCAAGTTGAGATCGAACCCAGAACCTTGTGAGTGGAAAGTGAGACAACTACTGAAGTCCAGAGGTCGCTCTGTGGTTGGCTGTGACTTCTGTTGTCAGTTGGTGAAATTCTTGCCTCATACGGACAATGTTTTGAACGCGTTCCGGCCGTGAGGAAAAAGTTTATTTTTTATCATTATTATTTTTGCTGTTTTAGTTTGTGCCCGTACACTGAGGTAACTAATGTCAATTTGTGGAGGAAAAACCTTTTCAGTGATGTAAATAAACTGAATTTGGTAAGAAAATGTCTTTCACTGAGGTAGCTAACCTTGCCAGTATAAAAAAGCCCTTCTACGGAGGTAAATAAATTTTGTCAATAAGACCCCTTAACGCAGTCATTCAGTTATCTCAATAAACTGTTGTTCTTTCTTTTACCAATTTACTTTCTATTCTGATTTTCCCACCTATTTGTAAAATATACTGCAGGGAGCATATATTAGTATAAAATCAAATCCAGGGGCTATTTATCTCAGTGAAAGGCTTTACCCAGACATATTGAGGTTATTTCGCATTGTGCAAATAGACTCAGTAAAAGATTTTTCCTTTAAATGGTGGGATTATTTCCTCCACTCAAAGGCTTGTCTATGATATGAGGTTATTTACCGAATTAAAAGGTTTTCCTTGACACAGTAGAGTCTGTTTCTCATATGAAGGGCTTTTATTTACAACACCAAGACTATTCACCTCGTTAAAAGTTTTTTCTTAACACTTAGGAGCTCCTCAGTTCAGTAGAAGCTTTCCCTTGATTGGTGATATTGATTACCTCAGTGGAAGACGTTTACTTCCGTGCTTACGTTACTTATCCCGTCAAAAGCTTTTCCTTCACAAGGTGGGATGTTTAAATCATAAAAAGCTTTTCTATGATGTCACGTTATTAATTTTAGTAAAAGGGTTGGTTTTGACATATTAAGGCTAATTACTTACTATTGATATAGGGAGGTTTTCCACCTCGATGAATTTTTCCTTGACATAATCAGGATAATTATCCCATGAATAATCTTCTATGTGTCACAGAGAGATTTTTGTAACCCACTAAAAAGGTTTATTGACACAGATGTTACGTGACTCATTAAGAAACCCCTCCATTAATAAACCCCTCCTTTGATATAATGAGTTTAATCGACTCAAAACGGGTATTATGGACACTGCATGGCTTATTCGCCTATGTAAAAAAGTTTCTATTGAAACAGCTAGAGCAATGACCCACCGAAGAAACGTCTATAAAGATAAATACACAAAGGCTGCAGAATAATTTTGAACTTTTCCATTATGATAATACTAGCGTACCTTTCGTGAAAAATTGATTATTTAAATATCAACGCTGAGTCAGCTACTTCTAGCTTCAGGAACGTCATGTACCATCCAGAAGCTCCGACTAGGATACCTTCCTGCTAAATATTTATTCAGAGGCCACTACTTTTGTAGGTTTATATGTTTTTCTTTATGATTTTTATATAATTTTGTATTGCATAGGTGCCATTATATTTAGGTACTGGTTTTATGGATCATCCATCATGGTTCTTCTGTTTAAATTTCCGTACAAGTCTTCTACATAGGCGAATTGTTTCTAATTCCCGAGATCCGTAAAAATAAGAATGATGCGTCCCGTAGTGGGGTAGCGCCGTCAGTGCAACTCGTTCGGTACACTGTTGACATTACTTAAGGTTCTTTGCAGCGTGCTTTTCGCCCCTACCTGCAACCCCTTTCGTATCTTTTGTTGTACCTCCTTTCATATTTCTTTCTTCCACCATACTTTCCACCCGCTCCTAACAAACGTGAGGTTTTACTCCTGTTACACCTTTAAAACGTTTTACTCTCAATTTCCGTTTCAGCTCAGAGTGACGTCTTAGGTCCCAGTGCTTGGCCTTTGGCCTAAATTCTATATTCAGTTCAATTCAAGAATGGTACTATAACTAACAGAGAGTAGTTATAATAATAATAATAATAATAATAATAATAATAATAATAATAATAATAATAATAATCTTCATTCCTGTTATTCAAAACTCCATCAAGATCTTTAAGTGAAATCACAGATGCGTTCAACTTTAAAAAGATGAACACTATCTCCCATCGACTGTCGGTCAGAATTTAACTAAAGGAAATCGATTATTTGAACGCTTTTTGCAACATTTTTTAAGAGAAGCTCTGTAGTTTCTATTACTGTTCGTTCTTTCCCTTCATCAGTCTTCTATTCAAAAGAAAACCGTTGCACCGAACACTAGCGGTTCTTTGCTTTCGTTTGTCAAAGAAAGTTTCCTTTGTCTACATTCATCCATTTCTAACAAGTATATATTGTCCCCAGGTGTGTAGGTTTTGTTAATGAAACTGAATACAAGGATGAAGAGAAAATATATTTCAAAATGGTTTACAATACACTAAAGAATTGTAGCCTTTTATCTCCCGTTCCGGTATTATGGATTGAGAGAAGCATCAAAGTGGTTTCAGTGAGAATGTCTTTGATG
The DNA here is from genome assembly GCA_039081455.1 of Macrobrachium rosenbergii. NCBI lineage: Eukaryota > Metazoa > Arthropoda > Malacostraca > Decapoda > Palaemonidae > Macrobrachium > Macrobrachium rosenbergii. The sequence continues at coordinate 6,300,130 of JANJGK010000031.1, read as the reverse complement.
CCAGAAAGCAAGCATTAATTGGTGGATTTTTTCTTTGAGGAACAAATTTTAAACCTCTTTATTCTATACTGTTTATTGTATGGAGTTTCCATCTCTTTGAAGAATTAAAGAATACAACGTTAAATGTGCGTCCTTGATGCAGTGTTTTAAATGATGAATTCGAAATAGCTTTTAGTGGAAAGCAACGAATCTGGAGACTAAGTGCGCATATTATGCCCAGACGGAAAGCGGGGAAATAGCAGCATGGAAGAGAATGATGAAAAAGTTATGGAAGTTAATAGGTATAACAGACCATAAAGAATCCATTATCGAGGCTATGAATGTAAAGATTGTGAAATACAGTGTCGCACTGAAAATTAATTTTTGTTGAAAATTATTGGAAAACAGGAAATGACATCAATTTCCCCAACGTTTCATTAAACATTGTGTTATTGTTTCGCCAATAAGAGTAATTTGTTATCAATAGTGATCTGCTTCATTAGGGCTTTTTTAACAATGTCAAAGTTCTCTCCCGCCATTTGTCTTGTAACCTGTTGCTTTAATATTCTCAAAGCCATGTATTCTCTTACCGGTTATATATTGCATTGTGACCCTTTTATCCTGACATCAGAGAGAGAGAAGTAAATTCACAAATAAACTCTATTTCCGAGAATCATTAGAGTATCTTACCTTTAATGTAATCATTCTTTCCTTCATCATACACCCAGCCCCTATTTACTCCTCATCCCTTCTCCAAGACCCCCTCCCCCTGCTACCAATCTCCCACTCCCTCTTCCAACACTCACCCACTCCCCCTTCCACTACTCACCCACTCGGGCCTTCCAATCACGATCGATAAATCAAAGGCCAATTTCCAAGAGATTTAACTTTTGAGTCAATAAAAAAAAAAAACTCAGGCAGTTTTAGGGTGATGACGGACTCTCCAATTTGACGCTGATAATGATGCTCCTTTATCGAAGCCCAAAGGTGAGTTTATAATCGGGTTATTGAAGATCTACTTTTTTTTTCTTTTGAACTTTGTGGTGGTGAAGTCTTTCGATATGTGATTACAAGATGGATGTCTTGAGGAGAATTTTAGAATGTTTAACAGTATTTACCAGAAATGAACAGTTTTGATGTCCTTGGTTAGATTTGTTTGGTGAAAGACCGCTGGGGAAGGCAACCCAAGGGGAAAAATAGATAATGATAGATAGAGAAACCTAATAAAGGCAATAAAGTAAGTCTGGAGAGAGAGAGAGAGAGAGAGAGAGAGAGAGAGAGAGAGAGAGAGAGAGCTAAAAATGGGAAGACAGAGAATGGGTTCGTTCTTGAAGGATAAGTTGATGAAAATCTTAAGCTGTAAGAGAATTCTAAACCTTCTAAGGAGAGGAGAGCGCGCGAAATAAGGCAGAAGAGGTAAGAATGGCAACTTCTCTGTGTATCCCTCTCAGTAATTAGTAAGATGGTTTTAGTGGTAAATTAGTCATTATTGGTATACGTCCGACATTAACCATCTGTTGTGTAGTTTGGAGGTAGGGGGGTTGTTTACTCAATAAATATTTACATTAGATTCAATGAATATCCGTTCTTTCGTTCTTAAGATATTTTCTAAACATTCACACACGCACACACACACTGGCACACACACACACATACACAGCCGGACACGGGTTGGTTTCAACGTTGGTTTAGTTTACACCAACAACGTTATGAAATCCAGGTCCCTTAACCCAACTGGGGTTATTTTTGAAAAGGATTCATAGGGCTTATGTGAACATCTGAGCTGCCGAACCAACCGGGAATAAAAATAGTGAAAACGTTTCCTTTGGGAACTTCGTTAGTGGAGTTAGTAAGAATGATAATAAGAATTCTGGCATATTACGTATTTATGGCTGAAACACAAAGAAAATTTTACTAGGTGTAAGAAATAAAATAGTATAACCATAAAAAAGTAAAGATAAATAATGATGCCAAAGTAAAGTCACAGGGAAGTAATCATGCTTAAACGGCAGTAACTGACATTAAGTTCCAATATTAGGTAAGTACAAATTCAAAAATAAACTGTAAGTTCCCAGATGGAAGGACAAATGATTTTGATTGTGGTTTAAGAAATTCAGAGCGGGATTTAGAAAGATAAGACTTAATGTCAGTTGGGAAATAGGAGGAAACTGGAATTAGAAATGGAGATCAAATGCACAATGGAAGAAAAAGAGAGAGAGAGAGAGAGAGAGAGAGAGAGAGAGAGAGAGAGAGAGAGAGAGAGAGAGAGAGAGAGAGAGAGAGGAAGGACGGAGGGAACTGAGACAGATGGGGAATCACAGAGTGACTGAAAAATAGAAATAAAGAAAAACTGGAAGGGAGTTATGAATTCATAAATGAGAGAGAGAGAGAGAGAGAGAGAGAGAGAGAGAGAGAGAGAGAGAGAAATTCACAAATGTCACCAACTTTCAAGAATCATTGAATACCTTATCCTCACTGAGATCATTCTCGCTTTCCTCACATTCCTAAACCCACTTAATCGATTTATATGGGGTATGATACTAATGTCTTTAAAGAGGTATCTTATACAGTATACTACCGTCTTACAGGAAATCTCGGACACAGAATTTTCATGCGGGTTTCAATTTAATAAAGAAGAAATGAAGCATAAGAAAAAGTCAGTTAAGATAAAAAGAAAAAATCTATTATTCCGTAAGTTCAACATCGATTGTACCTCACGAGGAAAATAATTTCCACTGCTAGATAAAAATCTTCTTACAAATCAAGTTTTTCGTTTCCCTGAGATAATTCTACAAATGGTGGAGTTTTATTTTATATATTTTTAAGTTATTTTTATCTTTTTTCTGTAAAACGGACCTTGCTATTCTAAAATTCGTCAGCAGAAATGTGAGGTGGGTTTCCTAGCCATGGTATTGATGTTCATTTTTGTCCCTTGTAAAGCGAGTGATTTGTCTCCCTAAGGCAATGCCTCCAATGGCGGTGTATCATTTCAGATTCTAAAGCACTTTTTTTACGGCAAGATTTTTCTGTTGTTTTTAAACCTTCTTTTGCAGTGTAGCTCTGTTGAGCGGTTTTCCTGGCAGTGACATTATAATGCCGAGTCTGATGAGTTTCAGTGTAGTTTCTGATGTGTATTATTAATGTTTTGTGAATTTTTTATTTTATTGTATTGGCATATTCCTATTTCTTGGTTGGTCTCAGTTTCTTATGTTTTATGTGAGGTAGTTTTTCCCTTCATTTGTTCCATATGAGTGCTTGCTGTTTGTGATGATGCATATTTTCATTAAGAGCATTAATGGCATTAATAGCATGCTGATGGGAGTGTATATTTGAAAATATTCCTTTCATGACGATAATAAACATAATAATGCGGATAATTATTAGGATTTTTTTAATGTAAAATTTGCCGTGTAATAATATGGCGTTACTGTTCTTGAATAATGATAGTAATAATACTTTTAATTTAAGGAGTTTCTGGTTGAAATTAAATTTTTCGTGAAATAATATTTTTTACGAATAAAAAATATAGAAAAAATAACTGATGTGAGACAAAATAATCAAATTGTTCAAGTAGTGGACGCTGAGTCTGACATTTATAGAAAGGGAACTCTTGATAGGATAGATGGATCTGTCCTAGATAGTAATCCCCAAGAGAGCTCGGGGGTCATTATCTAGGACTAATATTTGTTGGGGGTCATTATTTTTTATATTTACAATATTTTGTTTATTTTTTACGGTAATTCCCAACGGGCTTGTACTAAACACGCCGCAAAGGTGGATGCATACCGAGTTAACCCTGGTGGGTCACTATCTAGGAAAGATCCCGATTAATGTTATAATGATTGTAATTTCTAAATCACACGTAGGAACAAAATGAACGAGTTCGGAAATGATTAATATAAACTCAGAGATTTGTAATTGGCTTCTTCGATATTAAAACGGCGCTTCAGCTGGATCATTTCATCAAAAGTATCTATTATTGCGCTTGGTAAATGTTTCTTATCTTAATTTTGTTTCATCCCTTATAATTTTCTTATGCCTCATGCCTGTAATTTTTCTTCTTACCCGATACCTATATTTAACACCCGATAAAATTCTCACATCTAACTGATTAATTTCAGTTCATAATTTTTCTACAGCATAATTGATTTCATACCTTATTTATTTATTCATTACCTTGGAGACTTGAAATATGTATACTTGAAAAAGAATCTTTAATGGAAAAAAAAATATATCTCAAAGCAAAAGAAAATTAGCATAAAGGGTGACCTATCCTCCTTACGTGAAGAGAAAAAAATGTAAATTAATGATAACTATGAAAAATCTAGTTTTAATTTTTATGAAATATCCAAAATTAAGCAAAAACTAACAGAAAATCGGAAAAATCAAATGCTACCCACACGGTACGTGATTTTTTTAAAATTAAAGCTAATAACCTAAAGAAAAAACGTAGAGTGGACCTACCCGGCATAAGGAAGAGACAAAGGAACATTAATTACGATCGAAAATATCAAATTTAAAGTTGGTTTTTCTGTTGTATAAAAAAAATGAAAGGATAACTTACCTACATAGGTAAGAAATATACAAGAGAGGATAAATAAAGCAATTTATTTAGGAAACATTTTAATTAAAAAAAAATTGAATAATTCAGATTAGGAAAAATAAAGTCTCGGGTAATTCTACAAGATATACACCACAAAAATTATAAAAAAAAATTAATAATTAACTTGTCCCACTTTCTTGAAAGGGGCAGTCTCTCTCTCTCTCTCTCTCTCTCTCTCTCTCTCTCTCTCTCTCTCTCTCTCTCTCTTCTACGGATACTATTTTAACCAGTGAATTATTGAACTTAGACGAGCCCCTTCACATGCATCTTCCCACATGCAATTGAAGGAAGTCATTAACCTACTGAATCAGTGGCATTCTGCTACCAACCCCTGGATGTCTCTTCTTGATCCCGTTTTCCCTAAAGTTCCTTCGACATTAGGTTTCCTTTCAAATGGATCCTTGTTAAAAAAAAATAAATAAAATTTCGACACAGGAATTCATGCAATAATAGTTTAATCATTGAAGACGAAAATAAAAAAAAAAGGAAAAATCGACGTGTAACATTCATCCATAAATCCCCTTTAAGAGACTTTTACCAACATAAAGCTGGAGAGAAAAAATGGCAAAGATTCTTCTTCAATAAACCGATCATGAAATTACGGTGGAGCTCTAAGATAATTTTCATCACCATCGTCATCATAATCATCATCGACGTCGTCGTCATAGTTAAGTCCTGAAGTCATCACCCTAAGTCTGCCAAAGTTTATGGAATGACTCAATTAAAAATTAAATCTCCTGGAAATTGGCCTTTGATGCATCGGTCATGAGTGGGAGGCTGCGGTTGGGAAATGTGGGGGAAGGGCGGTATTGGCGGTATCCCCCTTCCACCACTCACCCACTCGGGCCATCCAATCACGATCGATAAATCAAAGGCGAATTTCCAAGAGATTTAACTTTTAATTGAGTCAATCCAAAAAAAACTCCGGCAGTTTTAGGGTGATGACGGACTCCCCAGTTTGACGCTGATAATGATGATCCTTTATCGAAGACTGACGGTGAATTTATAATCGGGTTATTGAAGATCTACCTTTTTTTTTTTTTTTTTATTTTCAACTTTGTGGTGGTGAAGTCTTTCGAGATGTGATTTCTAGATGGATGTCATGAGGAGAATTTTAGAATGTTTAAGATTATTTTCCAGAAATGAACAGTTTTGATGTCCTTGGTTAGATTTGTTTGGTGAAAAACCGCTGGGGAAGGCAACCCAAGGGGAAAAATAGATAATGATAGATAGAAAAGATAATGATAGATAGAGAAACCTAATAAAGGCAATAAAGTAAGTCTGGAGAGAGAGAGAGAGAGAGAGAGAGAGAGAGAGAGAGAGAGAGAGAGAGAGAGAGAGAGAGAGAGAGAGAGAGAGAGAGAGAGAGAAAGCTAAAAATGGGAAGACAGAGAATGGGTTCATTCTTGAAGGATAAGTTGATGAAAATCTTAAGCTGGAAGAGAATTCTAAACCTTCTAAGGAGAGGAGAGGACGCGAAATAAGGCAAAAGGGTTATGAATGGTAACTACTCTGTGTACCTCTCTCAGTAATTAGAAAGATGGTTTTAGTGGTAAATTGTTCTTTATTGGTATGCGTCCGACATTAGCCACCTGTTGTGTAGTTGGGGAGGCAGGGGGGTTGTTCACTCAATATATACTTACATCAAATTCTAAAAATATCCGTTCTTTCGTTCTTAAGATATTTCTAAGCAATCACACACATACACACACACACACACAGCCGGACACGGGTTGGTTTCAGCGTTGGTTTAGTTTACACCAACAACGTTATGAAATCCAGGTCCCTTAACCCAACTGGGGTTATTTTTGAAAAGGGTTCATAGGGCTTATGTGAACATCTGAACTGGCCGAACCAACCGGGAATAAAAATAGTGAAAACGTTCCCTTTGGGAACTTCGTAAGTGGAGATAATAAGAACTCTGGCATATTAAGTATTTATGGCTGAAACACAAAGAAAATTTTACTAGGTGTAAGAAATAAAATAGTATAACCATAAAGCAGCAAAGATAAATAATGATGCCAAAGTAAAGCCACAGGGAAATAATTATGCCTTAAACGGCAGTAACTGACGTTAAGTTCCAGTACTAGGTAAGTACAAATTCAAAAATAAACGGTAAGCACCCAGGTGGAAGGGAGCGGGATTTAGAAAGATAAGACTTAATGTCAGATGGGAAATAGGAGGAAACTGGAATTAGAAAAGGAGATCAAATGCACAATGGAAGAAAGGGAGAGAGAGAGAGAGAGAGAGAGAGAGAGAGAGAGAGAGAGAGAGAGAGAGAGAGAGAGAGAGAGGGGGGGGGGGAACTGACACAGATGGGGAATCACAGAGTGACTGAAAAATAAAAATAAAGAAAAACTGGAAGGGAGATATGAATTCATAAATGAGAATGAGAGAGAGAGAGAGAGAGAGAGAGAGAGAGAGAGAGAGAGAGAGAGAGAGAGAGAGAGAGAGATTCACAAACATCACCAACTTTCAAGAATCATTGAATACCTTGCCCTCACTGAGATCATTGTCGCCTTCCTCACATTCTTAAACCCACTTATCGGTTTATATGGCGTATGATACTAATGTCTTTACAGAAGCATCTTATATACTACCGTCCTACAGGAAATCTCGGACACAGAATTTTCATGCGGGTTTCAATCTAATAAAGAAGAAATGAAGAATAAGAAAATATCAGTTGAGATAAAAAGAAATAAAATCTGTGATTCCTTAAGTTCAACATGGATTGTACCTTACGAGGAAAATAATTTTCACTAAATAAATATCTTACAAATCAAGTTTTTCGTTTCCCTGAGGTAATGCTGCAAATGGTAGAGTTTTATTTTATATTCTCAAGTTATTTTTTTACTTTTTTTACTGTAAAACGTCCCTTGCCATTTTAAAAATCCAGGAGAAATGTGAGGTGGGCTTCCTAGCCATGGTATTGATGTTCATTTTTATCCCTTGTAAAGCGAGTGATTTGTCTCCCTAAGGCAATGCCTCCAATGGCAGAGTATCATTTCAAAGTCTAACTCATTTCCTTTACGGAGAGATTTTTCTGTTATTTTAAAACTTCTTTTTTAGTAAAGCGTTGTTGAGCGGTTTTCCTGGCAGTGACATTATAAAGCTGAGTCTCATGAGCGTTAGTGTATCTTTCATGTGGCGTAGTTTCTGATGTGTATTATTGTTTAGTGAGTGTTTTTATTTTGTTTTATTGGCATATTCTTATTTCTTGGTTGTTCTCAGTTTCTTCTGTTTTATGTGAGGTTGTTGTTTTTCCCCCTAGATTTGTTCTACAGGAGTGCTTGCTCTTTGTGATGATGCATATTTTCATTAACAGTATTGATAGCATGAATACCATTCTGGTAGGAGTGTATACTTGAAAATATTACTTTCATGACAATAGGTCGAGAGATGTATGAGTCTTATCGTCAGCTAAAGCAGAATAATAAACATAATAATGCGGATAATTATTAGGATTTTTCGGTTTATGTAAAATTTGTCGTGAAATAATATGACTTTACTGTTCTTGAATAATAATAATGATAATAATAATAATTGTTAATTTTAGGAGTTTTCGGTTTGTAAAATTTTCCGTGAAATAATATGGCTTTATGAATAGAAAATAAAGAAAAAAATAACTGATGAGAGACAAGATAATCAAATTGTACAACTAGTGGACGCTGAGTCTGACATTTATAGAAAGGGAACTCTTGTTAGGATTGATGGATCTGTCCTAGATAGTGATCCCCAACAGAGTTCTGGGGTTCGTTATCTAGGAATAATATTTCTTTGCAGGTCATTATCTTTGATGTTTACAGTCTTAGAGTTCTCTTATGTTTTTGAGGCAGTTCCCAACGGGTTTGTAGTAAATACGCTGCAAAGGTGGATACATACTGGGTTAAAACCCTTTGGGGGTCACTATCTAGGAAAGATCCGGATAAATATTATGACGAATGCAATTTCTAAATCACATGGAGGAACAAAATAAACGAGTTCTGAATTAATATAGACTCAGATATTTTTAATTGGCTTCTTCGATATTAAAATGGCATTTCAGGTGGATCATTCCATAATAAGTATCTATTGCGCCTTGTAAATTTTTCATATCTGAATTTTGTTTCATACTTGACACTTTTCTTAAGCTTCATGCCCATAATTTTTCTTCATAACTGATGCCTATATATCACACCTTATAAAATTATCTCTCGTCTAATAGATTAATTTCAGTTTATAATTTTCCTACAGCATAATAATTGAGTTCATATCTTATTTATTTATCCTTTACCTTGGAGACTTAAAATATATAAACTTGAAAAAGAATCTTTAAAGTGGAAGAAAAAAGGTAGGAAAATTCCTAACGTTTCAGTATGGTTACAAAAACATAATGAAATGATGTAACATCTCTCAAAACAAAAGAAAACATGAATAAACGGCGGCTTATCCTTCCTACCTGAAAAGAAACAAAATGTAAATTAATTATAACTAGGAGAAATCTAGTTTTAATTTTTATGAAATATTGGAAATTGAACAAATGCTGGCCACACGGTACGTGATTTTTTTAATTGAAGCAAATAACATAAGGAAAAAAACGTTGGGTGGACTTAGCCCGACATTACAGAGAGAAGAATAAACAGATTAATGACGACAGAAAAATATTTAATTTAAAGTTGGTTTTTCTGCTATATAAAAAATCAAAAACTTACTTAAATTGATAAATACGCAAGGGAGGCTAAATAAAGTAACTTATCTAGGAAACAATTTAAATTAAAAACATGAAAATTATTAAGATTGGGAAAAATAAAGTCTAATGTAAATCTACACAATATACAGCACAAAAAATTATAAAAATTTAAAAATAAACTTTTCCGATTTTCTCTCTCTCCCTTCACATGCATCTTCCTACATGCAATTGACGTAAGTCATTAATCTACTGAATCTTTGGAAGTTCCATTACTTCTGCTACCAAACCCTGAATGTCTCTTCTTGATTCGTTTTCCCCAAAGTGCCTTCGACATTAGGTTTCCTTTCAAATGGATCCTTGTTATAAAAAAAAAAATCGGCACAGGAATTCATGCAATAATGGTTTAATTATTGAGAACAAAAAAAAAAAAAAAAAAAAAAAGGAAAAATCGACGTGAGACATTCATCCATAAATCCCCCATAAAGCTGGAGAGGAAAAATGGCAAAGATTCTTCTTCAATAAACCGATCATGAAATTACGGCGGAGCTCTGATAAGATCATTTTCATCACCACCATCATCATAATCATCATTGACATCGTCGTCACAGTTAAGTCCTGAGTCATCACCCTCAGTCTGCCAAAGTTTATGGACTGACTCAATTAAAAGTTAAATCTCCTGGAAATTGGCCTTTGATGCATCGGTCATGAGTGGGAGGCTGCGGTTGGGAAATGTTGTGGGGGGGGGGGGGGGGGGGCATGTGCGGTATTCGGATGAAAGGGGTGGGGGGAGGAACGGGGGGAGAGAGAACGAAGGAGGAAGGTGAGGAGTTAGTGAGGAAAAAGTCAGATTGTTGGAAGTGGGGCATGAATTGTGTTTTTAGGTTTGTTCTAATTTATAACTCACTCTCTCTCTCTCTCTCTCTCTCTCTCTCTCTCTCTCTCTCTCTCTCTCTCTCTCTCTCTCTCTCTCTCTCTCATAGGCATTCAATGGGGTAAGATGAAAACCACTTTGTAGACCATTACGTTATTTTAGAAATTTTCACAACTTTACGCCAATATATTTGTTTAGGTACTGTATGAGTAATTGTATACGATCTGTCATATAATATCATATGCAGTTACAATGTGGGTAAAAGTAGCCATGTCTTAAGCCTTCTATCTAAATACACTTTTTATTTAAGAATTCTCCAGCTCTCTTGCTTTCTGTATTACTTTCATCCTTAGCCTCTGCTCTCTTCCCAACCGTACAGCTGTTCAACTTCGTGAACTTTCCTTTGCTCCAATTTTCACTTCTGACTTCACTGTAAATCCTTCTGTCTCTTTAGAATTCTGCGTCACTCCTACTGTATGATGCTGTAATGCCAGTTGGACAAATCAATAAATAAATCAGTCTCTTTTTAAGAAAACAAAATCATATCAACTCTGGTACCTTGCCGTTTGCAGGTTATGTACTTGACATCATCATAGTTCTGTTAAGTAGCTGACAGGAGAGAATTGTTGTTTTAGGAAATTAGGTTTCATTAGGCCTATCTTGTCAGGTGTTCTACAAAGTAGCTTAATGCTTTAGGAACTTTAGTATTTGGTAGAGACATTAGTGTTAGTTCAGCAAACAAGGTTATGCAATATGCAAGTAATACACCTTTAACTACAATCATTCGCCTATCAAATGTAGTAGGAAGTTGATGCTTGCCTAAACAAAGATGTGGAACGGATTTGCGAATGGTGTAGTTAGTAACGAACGAATATAAAATCTAAACGGTCTTGTAAAACTCTCTTACCCCATACACTCTGCTTTTTACTAGACAGACATCCGATCTATAAAGGACATATTTGGCGAATGAAATGAAGGGTAGCATCTACTTTTCGTAACTGGAAAATTTTCATTTTTTCATTCAATTATTTTTTTATAATCTCAAATTTTTCATTTTCGCCGTAGCACTGTAAGTTTCTTTTCATCTTAAAATATAAATGCTTGTAGCATTTCAGATTAATCATTAACTAAATTCAGTGTCATTTCTCGTAACTATTTTCTGGATTAAAAACACAGAGTTAAATAAACCTCTATATCTGACAAAAAGTGCAATTCAGTGCATCTTTTTTATCTTTCAAGGGAGTAAGAAATACTGAATATTTATTTCTACCATGTTCATAATTTATAATGATTTATAGATGCATTAAAGTAAAATACATTATGGATATAGTGTATATACAGAATCGTATTTACAGCCTTTAATTTAAGAGGAATCCTTTCACATTAAAAAGAAAATCTAGGTTAATGTGAAAAGAACCCTTCTGCATACCCAGCTGCTACTTCACGTGGAAAATATTAAATTAACTTCCCTGGTTAATCTGTCGTGGATAAATTAGGTGGGGGTTTCTTTCTTAAAGACAGTAAACTTCGAATGAAAATACACTTTCTGGTTTTTAGTTTTCTATAAAAGAACATTATCGTGCCGGCTTTGTCCGTCCGTCCGCACTCTCTTTCTGTCCACACTTTTTCCGTCCGCACTTTTTTTCTGTCCACACCTTTTCAGTCTGCCCTCAGATCTTAAAAACAACTGAAGCTAGAGGGCTGGAAATTTTTATGTTGATCATCCACCCTGCAGTCATCAAACATGCCAAATTGCAGCCCTCTTGCCTTAGTAATTTTTATTTTGCTTCAGGTTAAAGTTAGCCATAATCGTGCTTCTGGCAACGCTTTAGGATAGGCCACCACCGGTCCGTGGTTAAAGTTTCATGGACCGCGGCTCATACAGCATTATACCGAGACCACGGAAAGATAGATCTATTTTCGGTGGCCTTGATTATACACTGTAGCGGCTGAACAGAAAACTCGATAGCGTCTACGAAACCTCGGCGCATTTTTTATTTGTTAAAGTCGTCCTCATCTAAAGCTCTTTGATGAATTTTTCAAAGAGAAAATGCTGGAACTGGCGACAATTACGTTGCTTTTATTGACTGTTGCAGTGTTCTGAAATCTGGGGACAAAAGCATTCTTATCGAAATTAAGATATGGACAAAGGAAATCTGTTCACAAACTGAAGGAAAGAGCTGGGTATGTTTGGCATTAAAGGTATATCTTAGAAAACTTCTCCCCAAAATCGACACAAAGGGCTTCAATAAAATGTTGTATAATCAAATCCTTCTAGTTAATTGTAACTTATCTTTGATGCTTGAATTGCTTACATTTTAAATGCATAAGTTTTGCTGGCTTTGATATGTTTTACTGATTTTTACTAAATAAAATATACCTGTCATTGGAGAACCAATACACAATCACGTATGAATTGGAAATAGATTTTGCAGCTCACGCTCACGTTGAGATCGAACCCAGAACCTCCCGAGGGGAAAGTGAGACAACTACTGAAGTCCAGAGGTCACATTGTGGCTGGCTGTGACCTCTGTTGGCCAGTTGGAGAAGAGAAATTCTTGCCTCATATGGTCGAGGTTTTGAACGTGATCTGGCCGTGAGGAAAAAGTTTATTTTTTATCATTATTATTTTTGCTGTTTTATTTAGTGTTCTTACACTGGGGTGACTAATGTCAATTTGTAGAGGAAAATCCTTTTCAGTGATGTAAATAAACTGAATTTGGTAAGAAAATGTCTTTCGCTGAGGTAACTAACCTTGCCATTATAAAGAAAGCCCCTTCTACTGGGGTAAATAAATTTTGTCAATGAAACCCCTTAACATATTCATTCAGTGATCTCAATACACTGTCGCTCTTTGTTTTACCAATTTACTTTCTATTCTGATTTTCCCACCTATTTGTAAAATATACTACAGGGAGCATATATTAGTCTTAAATCAAATCCAGAGGTTATTTATCTCAGTGAAAGGTTTTACCTGGATATAGTGGGGTTATTTCCCTCTGTGCAAATAACCTCAGTAAAAGATTTTTTCTTTAAAGGGTGGGATTATTTCCTCCAATTGAAGGCTTGTCAGTGATATGAGGTTATTTACCGAATTAAAAGGTTTTTCTTGACACAGTAGGGTCTGTTTCCCTCAAGAAGGGCTTTTACTTACCACACCAAGGCTATTCACCTTGTTAAAAGTTTTTTTCTTAACACTTAAGAGCTCCTCAGTTCAGTAGAAGCTTTCCCTTTATTGGCGAGATTGATTACCTGGGTGAAAGACGTTTACTTCCGTGCTTACGTTACTTACCTCATCAAAAGCTTTTCCTTCACAAGGTGTTATGTTTAAATCATAAAAAGCTTTTCCATGATGTCACGTTATTAATTTTAGTAAAAGGGTTGGTCTTGACATATTAAAGTTAATTACCTTTCCATTGATATAGGGAGGTTTTCTACCTCGATGAATTTTTCCTTGACATAATCAGGATAATTATCCCATGAATAATCTTCTATGTGTCACAGAGAGATTTTTGTAACCCACTAAAAATTTTTATTGATACAGATGTTACGTGACTCATTAATAACCCCTCCTTTGATATAATGAGTTTATTCGACTCAAAAAGGGTATTATGGACACTGCAAGGCTTATTCACCTATGTAAAACAGTTTCTATTGAAACAGCTAGTGCCATGACCCATCGAAGAAACGTCTACAAAGATAAATACACAAAGGCTGCAGAATTGTTTTGAACTTTTCCATTATGATAATACTAGCGTACCTTGCGTGTAAAAGTGATTGTTATTTAAATATCAACGCTGAGTCAGTTAGTTCCAGCTTCAGAAACGCCATGTACCATCCAGAAGCTCCGACTAGGATACCTTCCTGCTAAATATTTATTCAGAGGCCACTACTTTTGTAGGTTTATATGTTTTTTCTTTATGATTTTTATATAATTTTGTATTGCATAGGTGCCATTATATTTAGGTACTGGTTTTATGGATCATCCATCTTGGTTCTTCTGTGTCTAAATTTCCGTACAATGTCTTCTAAAAAGTCGAATTGTTTCTAAGTCCCGAGATCCATAAAAATAAGAATGATGCGTCCCGTAGGGGGGTAACACCGTCAGTGCACCTCGTGCGGTACACTTTAGACATTACTTAAGGTTCTTTGCATCGTGCTTTTCGCCCCTAGCTGCAACCCCTTTCGTTTCTTTTGCTGTACCTCCTTTCATACTCTCTTTCTTCCACCATGCTTTCCACCCTCTCCTAACAAACGCGAGGTTTTACTCCTGTTACACCTTTCAAACGTTTTACTCTCAATTTCCGTTTCAGCGCAGAGTGACGTCTTAGGTCCCAGTGCTTCGCCTTTGACCTAAATTCTATATTCAATTCAATTGAAGAATGATACGATAACTAACAGAGTAGTTGTAATAATAATAATAATAATAATAATAATAATAATAATAATAATAATAATAATAACCTTCATTCATGTTACTCAAAACTCCAAGTTCTTTAAGTGAAATCACAGATGCGTTCAACTTTAAAAAGATGAACACTATCTCCCATCGACTGTCGGTCACAATTTAACTAAAGGAAATCGATTGTTGGAACGCTTTTTGCCACATTTTTTTAGAGAAGTTCTGTAGTTTCTATTACTGCTTGTTCTTTCCCTTCATCAGTCTTCTATTCAAAAGAAAACCGTTGCACCGAACACTAGCTGTTCTTTGCTTTCGTTTGTCAAAGAAAGTATAATATGTCTACATTCCATTTCTAACATGCCTACATTGTCCCCAGGTGTGTAGGTTTTGTTAATGAAACTGAATACAAGGATGAAGAGAAAATATATTTCAGAATGGTTTACAATACACTAAAGAATTGTAGCCTTTTATCTCCTTTTCCTGGATTATGGAGTGAAAGATGCATCAAAGCGGTTTCAATGAGAATGTCTTTGATGCCCGAAAGCAAGCATTAATTGGTGGACTTTTTCTTTGATGAACAAATTTTAAACCGGTTTATTCTATACTGTTTATTGTATGGAGTTCCCATCTCTTTGAAGAATTAAAGAATACAACGTTGAATGTACGTCCTTGATGCAGTGTTCTAAATGATGAATTCGAAATAGCTTTTACTGGAAAGCAACGCATCTGGAGACTAAGTGCGCATATTATGCCCAGGCGGAGAGCGGGGAAATAGCAGCATGGAAGAGAATGATGAAAAAGTTATGGAAGTTTAAAGGTATAACAGACCATAAAGAATTCATTATCGAGGCTATGAATGTAAAGATTGTGAAATACAGTGTCGCACTGAAAATTTTTCTTGAAAATTATTGAAAAACAGGAAATGACATCAATTTCCCCAACGTTTCATTAAACATTGTATTATTGTTTCGCCAATAGTAATTTGTTATCAATAGAGATCTGCTTCATTAGGGCTTTGTTAACTTTGGGTTATCCTATTGTCAACAATGTCAAAGTTCTCTCCCGCCATTTGTCTTGTAACCTGTTGCTTTAATATTCTCAAAGTCATGTATTCTCTTACCGGTTATATATTGTATTGTGAACCTTTTATCCTGACATCAGAGAGTGAGAGAGAGAGAGAAAAGTAAATTCACGAATAACCTCTATTTCCAAGAATCATTAGAATATCTTACCTTCAGTGTAATCATTCTCTCATTCCTCACACACCCAGTCCCTATTTACTCCTCATCCCTTCCCCAAGACCGCCCCCCCCCCCCCCGCTTCCACCACTCACCCACTCGGGCCTTCCAATCACGATCGATAAATCAAAGGCCAATTTCCAAGAGATTTAGCTTTTAATTGAGTCAATCCAAAAAAAACTCCGGCAGTTTTAGGGTGATAACGGACTCTCCAGTTTAACGCTGATAATGATGATCCTTTATCGAAGCCTGACGGTGGATTTATAATCGGGTTATTGAAGATCTACTTTTTTTTATTTTTCCTTTTCAACTTTGTGGTGGTGAAGTCTTTCGAGATGTGATTTCTAGATGGATGTCATGAGGAGAATTTTAGAATGTTTAACATTATTTTCCAGAAATGAAAAGTTTTGATGTCCTTGGTTGGATTTGTTTGGTCAAAGACCGCTGGGGAAGGCAACCCAAGGGGAAAAATGGATAATGATAGATAGAAAAACCTAATAAAGGCAATAAAGTAAATCTGGAGAGAGAGAGAGAGAGAGAGAGAGAGAGAGAGAGAGAGAGAGAGAGAGAGAGAGAGAGAGAGAGAAAGCTAAAAATGGGAAGACAGAGAATGGGTTCGTTCTTGAAGGATAAGTTGATGAAAATCTTAAGCTGGAAGAGAATTCTGAACCTTCTAAGGAGAGGAGAGGACGCGAAATAAGGCATAAGAGGTAAGGATGGCAACTACGCTGTGTATCTCTGTCATTAATTAGGAAGATGGTTTTTGTGGTAAATTAGTTTTTATTGGTATACGTCCGACATTAGCCACCTGTTGTGTAGTTGGGGAGGCAGGGGTGTTGTTCACTCAATAAATATTTACATCAAATTCTAAAAATATCCGTTCTTTCTTTCTTAAGATATTTTCTAAACAATCACACACACACAGCCGGACACGGGTTCGTTTCAACGTTGGTTTAGTTTACACCAACAACGTTATATAATCCAGGTCCTTTAACCCAACTGGGGTTATTTTTGAAAAGGATTCATAGGTCTTATGTGAACATCTGAGCTGCCGAACCAACCGGAATAAAAATAGTGAAAACGTTTCCTTTGGGAACTTCGTTAGTGGAGTTAGTAAGAATGATAATAAGAATTCTGGCATATTACGTATTTATGGCTGAAACACAGAAAATTTTACTTGGTGTAAGAAATAAAACAGTATAACCATAAAATAGTAAAGATAAATAATGATGCCAAAGAAAAGTCACAGGGAAGTAATCATGCTTAAACGGCAGTAACTGACATTAAGTTCCAGTATTAGGTAAGTACAAATTCAAAAATAAACTGTAAGCACCCAGGTGGAAGGACAAATGATTTTGATTGTGGTTTAAGAAATTCAGAGCGGGATTTAGAAAGATAAGACTTAATGTCAGTTGGGAAATAGGAGGAAACTGGAATTAGAAATGGAGATCAAATGCACAATGGAAGAAAGAGAGAGAGAGAGAGAGAGAGAGAGAGGAAGGAGGGAACTGAGACAGATGGGGAATCACAGAGTGACTGAAAAATAGAAATAAAGAAAAACTGGAAGGGAGTTATGAAATCATAAATGAGAGAGAGAGAGAGAGAGAGAGAGAGAGAGAGAGAGAGAGAGAGTGAGAGAGAGAGAGAGAGAGAGAGAGAGAGAGAGAGAGAGAGAGAAATTCACAAATGTCACCATCTTTCAAGAATCATTGAATACCTTACCCTCATTGAGATCATTCTTGCTTTCCTCACATTCCTAAACCCACTTAATCGATTTATATGGGGTATGATACTAATGTCTTTACAGAGGTATTTTATATACAACCGTCTTACAGGAAATCTCGGACACAGAATTTTCATACGGGTTTCAATTTAATAAAGAAGAAATGAAGCATAAGAAAAAGTCAGTTAGGATAAAAAGAAAAAATCTATTGTTCCGTAAGTTCAACATCGATTGTACCTCACGAGGAAAATAATTTCCACTGCTAGATAAAAATCTTCTTACAAATCAAGTTTTTCGTTTCCCTGAGATAATGCTACAAATGGTGAAGTTTTATTTTATATATTTTCAAGTTATTTTATCTTTTTTATTGTAAAACGTCCCTTGCTATTCTAAAATTCATCAGCAGAAATGTGAGGCGGGTTTCCTAGCCATGGTATTGATGTTCATTTTTGTCCCTTGTAAAGCGAGTGATTTGTCTCCCTAAGGCAATGCCTCCAATGGCGGTGTATCATTTCTGATTCTAAAGCATTTCCTTTACGGCAAGATTTTTCTGTTGTTTTAAAACGTTCTTTTGCAGTGTAGCGCTGTTGAGCGGTTTTCCTGGCAGTGACATAATAATGCCGAGTCTGATGAGTTTCAGTGTAGTTTCTGATGTGTATTATTAATATTTTGTCAATTTTTTTATTTTATTTTATTGGCATTTTCTTATTTCTTGGTGGTTCTCAGTTTCTTATGTTTTATGTGAGGTTGTTGTTTTTGCCTTAATTTGTTCTATATGAGTGCTTGCTGTTTGTGATGATGGATATTTTCATTAACATCATTAATGGCATTAATAGCATGCTGATGGGAGTGTATATTTGAAAATATTCCTTTCATGTCGATAACAAACATAATAATGTGGATAATTAATAGGATTTTTTGTTTATGTAAAATTTGCCGTAAAATAATATGGCTTTACTGTCCTTCAATAATAATAATAATGATAATAATAATAATTATTAATTTTAGCAGTTTTCGGTTGAAATTAAATTTTCCGTGAAATAATATGGCTTTACGAATAGAAAATATAGAAAAAATAACTGATGGGAGACAAGATAATCAAATTGTACAACTAGTGGACGCTGAGTCTGACATTTATAGAAAGGGAACTCTTGTTAGGATAGATGGATCTGTCCTAGATAGTGATCCCAAGAGAGTTCGGGGGTCATTATCTAGGAGTAATATTTGTTGGGGGTCATTATTTTTTATATTTACAATCTTTTGTTTGTTTTTACGATAATTCCCAACGGGCTTGTACTAAACACGCCGCAAAGGTGGATACATACCGAGTTAACCCTGGTGGGTCACTATCTAGGAAAGATCTCGATTAATGTTATAATGATTGTAATTTCTAAATCACACGTAGGAACAAAATGAACGAGTTCTGAAATGATTAATATAAACTCAGAGATTTGTAATTGGCTTCTTCGATATTGAAACGGCGCTTCAGCTGGATCATTTCATCAAAAGTATCTATTATTGCGCTTTGTAAATGTTTATCTTAATTTTGTATCATACTTTACAATTTTCTTCTGCCTCTTGCCTGTAATTTTTCTTCTTACCTGATACCTATATTTAACACCCTATAAAATTCTCACATCTAATGGATTAATTTCAGTTCATAATTTTCCTACAGCATAATTGAGTCCATGCCTTATTTATTTATTCATTACCTTGGAGACTTGAAATATGTAAACTTGAAAAAGAATCTTTAAAGGGAAAAAAAAAATCTCAAAGCTAAAAAAAATTTGCATAAAGGGTGGCCTATCCTCCCTACCTGAAGAGAAAAAATTGTAAATTAATGAAAACTAGGAAAAATCTAGTTTAAATTTTTATGAAATATCCGAAATTGAAGAAAAACTAACAGAAAATCGGAAAAATCAAATGCTACCCACCCGGTACGTGATTTTTTAAAATTAAAGCTAATAACATTAAGAAAAAACGTAGAGTGGACCTACCCGGCATAAGGAAGAGACGAAGGAACATTAATTACGATCGAAAATATCTAATTTAAAGTTGGTTTTTCTGTTGTATAAAAAATGAAAGGATAACTTACCTACATAGGTAAGAAATATACAAGAGAGGATAAATAAAGCAATTTATCTAGGAAAGATTAAAAAAAAATTAGAATAATTAAGATTAGAAAAAATAGTCTCGGGTAACCCTACAAGATATACACCACAAAAAAAAAAAAATAATAATTAACTTGTCCCACTTTCTTGAAAGGTGCAGTCTCTCTCTCTCTCTCTCTCTCTCTCTCTCTCTCTCTCTCTCTCTCTCTCTCTCTCTCTCTCTCTCTCTCTCTCTTCTACAGTTACTATTTTAACCAGTGAATTACTGAACTTAGGAGAGCCCCTTCACATGCATCTTCCCACATACAATTGACGGAAGTCATTAACCTACTGAATCTTTCGAGGTTCCATTCCTTCTGCTACCAACCCCTGGATGTCTCTTCTTGATCCCGTTTTCCCCAAAGTTCCTTCGACATTAGGTTTCCTTTCAAATGGATCCTTGTTAAAAAAAGAATTAAATTTTCGACACAGGAATTCATGCAATAATAGTTTAATCATTAACGACAAAAAAAAAAGAAGAAAAATCGATTGTGACTTTCATCCATAAATCCCCTTTAAGAGGCTTTTACCAACAAAAAGCTGGGGAGGAAAAATGGCGAAGATTCTTCTTCAATAAACTAATAATGAAATTACGGTGGAGCTCTGATAAGATCATTTTCATCACCATCATCATCATAATCATCATCGACGTCGTCGTCACCGTTAAGTCCTGAGTCATCACCCTCAGTCTGCCAAAGTTTATGGACTGACTCAATTAAAAGTTAAATCTCCTGGAAATTGGCCTTTGATGCATCGGTCATGAGTGGGAGGCTGCGGTTGGGAATGTTGGTGAAGGGCGGTATTAGCAGCATCCGGGTGGAAGGGGGAGGAGGAGCGGGAGGAGAGAGAACGATGGAGGAGGGTGAGGAGCTAGTGAGGAAAAAGTTAGATTCTTAGAAGAGAGGCATGAATTGTGTTTTTAGCTTTGTTCTAATTTATAACTCTCTCTCTCTCTCTCTCTCTCTCTCTCTCTCTCTCTCTCTCTCTCTCTCTCTCTCTCTCTCTCTCTCTCTCTCTCTCATAGGCATTCAGTGGGGTAAGATGAAAACCACTTTGTAAACCATTACGTTATTTTAGAAATTTTCACAACTTTACGCCAATATATTTTTTTAGGTACCATATGAACAATTGCGTACGATCTGTCATATAATATCATATGCAATTACAATGTGGGTAAAAGTAGCCATGTCTTAACCCTTGTATCTAAATACACTTTTTATTTAAGAATTCTCCAGCTCTCTTGCTTTCTGTATAACTTTCATCCACAGCCTCTGCTCTCTTCCCACCCGTACAGCTGTTCAACTTCTTGAACTTTCCTTTGCTCCGATTTTCACTTCTGGCTTCACTGTAGATCATTCTGTCTCTTTAGTATTCTGCGTCACTCCTACGATGCTGTAATGCCAGTTGGACAAATCAAAAAATAAATCGGTTTCTTTTTAAGAAATTCAAAATTAAATGAACTCTGATATCTTGACGTTTGGAGGTTATGTACTTGACATCATAGTTCTGTTAAGTAACTAACAGGAGAGAATTGTTGTTTTAGGAAATTAGGTTTATTAGGCCTATCTTGTCAGGTGTTCTACAGAGTAGCTTAATGCCTTAGGGCCTTTAGTATTTGGTCGAGACATGAGTGTTAGTTCAGCAAATAAAATTATGCAATATGCAAGTAATACACCTTAAACTGTAATCATTCGCCCGTCAAATGTGGCTGCATTTGATGCTTGCCTTAACAGAGATGTGGAACGGATTTATGAATGGTGTAGTTAGTAACGAAAGAATATAAAATCTTAAAGGTCTTGTAAAATTCTCTTACCCCATGCCCTCTGTTGTTTTACTAGACAGACATCCGACCTGTAAAGGATAAATTTGGCAAAGGCAGGGTAGAATGTATTTTTCGTAAACGGAAAATTATGATTTTTTCCATTAAATTATTATTTTTTTTATTTCAAATCTTACATTTTCGCCGTAGCACCGCATTACTTTTTCGCCTTAAAATATAAATGCTTGTAATATTTCAGATTAATCATGAACTAGGTGGTCATTTCTCCTAATTATTTCATGGATAAAAAGCACAAAGTTAAATAAGGCTTTATAACTAATAAAAATGGAATGCAGTGCATCTTTTATATAATCTTTGAAGGGAATAACAAATACAAAAGATTTATTTCTACCATGCTCATAATTTTTAATGATTTATAGATGCATTAAAGTAAAATACATTATGGATATAGTGTACATACAAATCGCATTTACCGCCTTTAATTTAAAAGGTATCCTTTCACATTAAGAAGAAAATCTAGATTGATGTGAAAAGACCCCCTTCTGCATATCCAGTTGTAACTTCATGTGGAAAATAGTAAATTCACTTCCCAGGTTAATCTGTCGCGAATAAATTGGGTGGGGGTTTCTTTCTTAAAGACAGAGCAAACTTCGAATGAAAATATACTTTCTGGTTTTTAGTTTTCTGTAAAAGAAAACTACTGGGATGACTTTGTCTGCCTGTCTGCACATTTTCTGTCAGCCATCAGATCTTAAAAAGTACTGAGGCTAGAGGGCTTTATATTGGTATGTTGATCACCCAACCCTCAGTCATTAAGCATACGAAATTGCAGCCTTCCAGACTCAGTAGTTTTTATTTTATTTAAGGTTAAAGTTAGCCATAATCGTGCTTCTGGTAACGGTATAGGATAGGCCACCACCGGGCCATGGTTAAAGTTTCAGTGGCCGCGGCTCAAACAGCATTATACCACGACCATTGAAAGATAGATCTATTTTCGGTGGCCTCCATTGTACTCTGTAGCGGCTGTACAGAAAACTCGATTGCGCCAAAGAAACTTCGGTGCATTTTTGACTTGTTAAAGACGTCCTCATTTAAACCTCTTTGATGAATTTTTCAAAGAGAAAAAAATACTGGAACTGGCGACAATTCCGTTGTTTTTATTGGCTGTTGCAGTGTTCTGAAAGCTGGGGACAAAAGCATTCTTATCGAAATTAAGATACGGACAAAGGAAATCTGTTCGCAAACTAAAGCAAAAAGCTGGGTATGTTTGGCATTAATGGCATATTTTAACGAACTTCTCCTCAAAATAGACGCAAAAGGTTTCAATAAAAGTTTCAATAATCAAATCCTTCTAGTGAATTGTCACCTACCTATGATGGCTTGTATTGTTTAAATTTTAAATGCATAAGTTTTACTGGCTTTGATACGTTTTACTGATTATTTAATAAAAAAAAAAAAACTTTCACTGGAGAACCAATACACAATCACGTGCGAAGTGGAAATAGATTTTGCATCTCACTTTTAGATCGAACCCAGAACCTCCCGAGTGGAAAGTGCGACAACTACTGAAGTCCAGACGCCACTCTGTGGCTCGCTGTGACTTCTGGGGGTCAGTTGGTGAAATTCTTGGCTCATCCAGTCAGTGTTTTGAACGCGATCTGGCCGCGAGGAAAAAGTTGATTTTTACTCATTATTATTTTTGTTCTCGTACACTGAGATAACTAACCTTGCCAATATAAAGAAAGCCCCTTCTACTGAGGTAAAAAAAAAAAATTGTCAATAAGACCCCTTAACGCAGTCATTCAGTGATCTCAATGAACTGTTGCTCTTTGTTTTACCAATTTACTTTCTATTCTGATTTTCCCACCTATTTGTAAAATATACTACAGGGAGCATATATTGTATTAAATCAAATCCAGAGGTTATTTATCTCAGTGAAAGGTTTTACCTAGATATGTTGATGTTATTTCGCTCTGTGCAAATAGACTCAGTAAAAGATTTTTCCTTTAAATGGTAGGATTATTTCCTCCACTCAAAGGATTGCCTATGATAGGGGGTTATTTACCGAATTAAAAGGTTTTCCTTGACACAGTAGGGTCTGTTTCTCTCATGAAAGGCTTTACCACACCAAGGCTATTCACCTAGTTGAAAGTTTTTTTCTTAACACTTAGGAGCTCCTTAGTTCAGTAGAAATTTCCCTTGATTGTCGACATTGATTACCTCAGTGGAAGTTTTTTACTTCCGTGCTTACGTTACTTACCTCATGAAAAACTCTTCCTTCACAAGGTAGGATGTTTGAATCATAAAAAGCTTTTCCATGATGTCACGTTATTAATTTTAGTAAAAGGCTTGGTCTTGACATATTAAGGTTAATTACCTTACCAGTGATATAGGGCGGTTTTCCACCTCGGTGAATTTTTCCTTTACATAATCAGGATAATTATCCCATGAATAATTTTCTATGCGTCACAGAGAGATTTTTGTAACCCACTAAAAAGGTTTATTGTTACGTTACTCATTAATGAGCCCTCCTTTGATATAATGAGGTTACTGGACTCAAAAAGGGTATTATGGACACTGCATGGCTTATTCGCCTATGTAAAACAGTTTCTACTGAAACAGCTAGAGCCATGACCCATCGAAGAAACGTCTACAAAGATAAATACACAAAGGGTGCAGAATAATTTTGAACTTTTCCATTATAATAATACTAGCATACCTTTCGTATAAAAGTGATTATTTAAATATTAATGCTGAGTCAGCTAGTTCCAGCTTCAGGAACGTCATGTACCATAAAAAAGCTCCGACTAGGATACTTTCCTGCTAAATATTTATTCAGAGGCCACTACTTGAATAGGTTTATATGTTTTTTTATGATTTTTATATAATTTTGTATTGCATAGGTGCCATTTTATTTAGGTACTGGTTTTATGGATCATCCATCTTGGTTCTTCTGTGTCTAAATTTCCGTACAATGTCTTCTAAATAGTCGAACTGTTACTAAGTCCCGAGATCCGTCAAAATAAGAATGATGCGTCCTAAAGGTGGGTTAGCGCCGTCAGTGCACCTCGTGCTGTACACTGTAGACATTACTTAAGGTTCTTTGCAGCGTGCCTTTGGCCCCTAGCTGCAACCCCTTTCGTTTCTTTTGCTGTACCTCCTTTCATATTCTCTTTCTTCCACTATGCTTTCCACCCTCTCCTAACAAATGCGAGGTTTTACTCCTGTTTCACCTTTCAAACGTTTTTCCCTCAATTTCCGTTTCAGCGCAGAGTGACGTCTTAGGTCCCAGTGCTTCGCCTTTGGCCTAAATTCTATATTCAATATAGTTCAAGAATGACACGATAACTAACAGAGAGTAGTTATAATAATAATAATAATAATAATAATAATAATAATAATAATAATAATAATAATAATAATAATAACCTTCATTCATGTTACTCAAAACTCCATCAAGATCTTTAAGTGAAAACACAGATGTGTTCAACTTTAAAAAGATGAACAATATCTCCCATCAACTGTCGGTCACAATTTAACTAAAGGAAATCGATTGTTGGAACGCTTTTTGCCACATTTTTTGAGAGAAGCTCTGTAGTTTCTATTACTGTTCGTTCTTTCCCCTTCATCAGTCTTCTGTTCAAAGGAAAACCGTTGCCCCGAACACTAGCGGTTCTTTGGTTTCGTTTGTCAAAGAAAGTATAATTTGTCTACATTCCATTTCTAACATGCATACATTGTCCCCAGGTGTGTAGGTTTTGTTAATGAAACTGAATACAAGGATGAAGAGAAAATATATTTCAGAATGCTTTACAATACACTAAAGAATTGTAGCCTTTTATCTCCCGTTCCGGTATTATGGATTGAAAGAAGCATCAAAGAGGTTTTCAATGAGAATGTCTCTGATGCCAGAAAGCAAGCATTAATTGGTGGACTTTTTCTTTGATGAACAAATTTTAAACCGGTTTATTCTATACTGTTTATTCTATGGAATTTCCATCTCTTTGAAGAATTAAAGAATACAACGTTGAATGTGCGTCCTTGATGCAGTGTTCTAAATGATGAATTCGAAATAGCTTTTAGTGGAAAGCAACGAATCTGGAGACTAAGTGCGCATATTATGCCCAGACGGAAAGCGGGGAAATAGCAGCATGGAAGAGAATGATGAAAAAGTTATGGAAGTTAAAAGGTATAATAGACCATAAAGAATCCATTATCGAGGCTATGAATGTAAAGATTGTGAAATACAGTGTTGCACTGAAAATTAATTTTTCTTGAAAATGATTGAAAAACAGGAATTGACATCAATTTCCCCAACGTTTCATTAAACATTGTGTTATTGTTTCGCCAATAGTAATTTGTTATCAACAGAGATCTGCTTCATTAGGGCTTTTTTAACAATGTCAAAGTTCTCTCCCGCCATTTGTCTTGTAACCTGTTGCTTTAATATTCTCAAGTCATGTATTCTCTTACTGGTTATATATTGTATTGTGAACCTTTTATCCTGACATCAGAGAGAGAGAGAGAGAGAGAGAGAGAGAGAGAGAGAGAGAGAGAGAGAGAGAGAGAGAGAGAGAGAGAGAAGTAAATTCACGAGTAAACTCTTATTTCCAAGAATCATTAGAATATCTTACGGTCAATGTAATCATTGTTTCCTTCGTCATACACCCAGCCCCTATTTACTCCTCATCCCTTCTCCAAGACCCCCTCCCCCTGCGACCTCTCACCCACTCCCACTTTCATCACTCACCCACTCCCCCTTCCACCACTCACCCACTCCCCCTGCCACCACTCACCCACTCGGGCCTTCCAATCACGATCGATAAATCAAAGGCCAATTTCCAAGAGATTTAACTTTTAATTGAGTCAATCCAAAAAAAAAACCAGCAGTTTTAGGGTGATGACGGACTCTCCAATTTGACGCTAATAATGATGATCCTTTATCGAAGCCTAAAGGTGAATTTATAATCGGGCTATTGAAGATCTCCCTTTTTTTTCCTTTTCAGCTTCGTGGTGGTGAAGTCTTTCGAGATGTGATTTCTAGATGGATGTCATGAGGAGAATTTTAGAATGTTTAACATTATTTTCCAGAAATGAACAGTTTTGATGTCCTTGATTAGATTTGTTTGGTCAAAGACCGATGGGGAAGGCAACCCAAGGGGAAAAATAGATAATAATAGATAGAGAAACCTAATAAAGGCAATAAAGAAAGTATGTAAAGGAGAGAGAGAGAGAGAGAGAGAGAGAGAGAGAGAGAGAGAGAGAGCTAAAAATGGGAAGATAGAGAATGGGTTCGTTCTTGAAGGATAAGTTGATGAAAATCTTAAGCTGGAAGAGAATTCTAACCTTCCAAGGAGAGGAGAGGACGCGAAATAAGGCAGAAGAGGTAAGAATGGCAACTACTCTGTGTATCCCTTTCAGTAATTAGGAAGATGGATTTAGTGGTAAATTAGTATTTTTTGGTATACGTCAGACGTTAGTCAGCTGTTGTGTAGTTGGGGGTGGGTAGGGGGTTGTTCACTTAATAAATATTTGCATCGTTACATCAAAATCCTTTCCTTCATTCTTAATATCTTGTTAACAAACACACACACTCACACAGACGGACATGTATTGGTTTCAACATTGGGATAGTTTACACCAACGTTATGAAATCTAGGTCCCTTACCCAACTGGTTTTTTTTTCTTTCAAGGATTCAGAGGCCTTATGTGAACATCTGAGTTGGCCGGACCAACCGAGAATAAAAGTAGTGACAACGTTCCCTTTGGGAACTTCGTTAGTGTAGACAATAAGAATTCTGGCACATTACGTATTAATGGCTGAAACATTAAGAAAATTTACTAGGCATTAAGCAGTAAAGATAAATCTCGATGCTAAAGTAAAGTCACTGGGAATAATTATGAGTTAAACGGCAGTAACTGACATTAAGTTAAAGTACTAGGTAAGTAAACAATTAAAAGATAAACAGTAAGCACCCAGGTGCAAGGACAAACGCTCTTGATTGTGGTTAAAGAAATTCAGAGAGGGATTTAGAAAGAAAAGCGGGACTTGAGAGACATACAGATAGGACTTAATGTCAGATGGGAAGTAGGAGGAAATTGGAATTAGAAAAGGAGATGAAATGCACAATGGAAGGAAGGGGAATAAAACAGAGAGAGAGCGAGAGAGCGAGAGAGAGAGAGAGAGAGAGAGAGAGAGAGAGAGAGAGAGAGAGAGAGAGAGAGAGAAGGGGAAAACTGAGACTTATAGGGAAACACAGAGTGACTGAAAAATAGAAATAAAGAAAAACTGTAAGGGAGATATGGATACATACATAAAGAGAGAGAGAGAGAGAGAGGAGAGAGAGAGAGAGAGAGAGAGAGAGAGAGAGAGAGAGAGAGAGTGAGAGAGAACTAAATTCACGAATAAACTCTATTTCCAAGAATCTTTAGAGTATCTTACCTTCAATATGATCATTCTCGCTTTCCTCACACCCCTAACCCCCCCCCCCTCATCCTCATCCTCCCTGACCGCCCGCCTCCCCCCCTTTCTACCACTCGCCCACCTCGGGCCTTCCAATCATGATCGATAAATCAAAG
Organism: Macrobrachium rosenbergii; assembly: GCA_039081455.1. Lineage (NCBI taxonomy): Eukaryota > Metazoa > Arthropoda > Malacostraca > Decapoda > Palaemonidae > Macrobrachium > Macrobrachium rosenbergii. Next base: position 6,272,136 of record JANJGK010000031.1, on the reverse strand, counting down.
GCCAATTTCCAAGAGATTTAACTTTTGAGCAAATCCAAAAAACTTTCGGCAGTTTCAGAGTGATGACGGACTCTTGATTGTGACGATGATAATGACGATGATATTAACGTCCTCTTTATCGAAGCCTAACGGTGAATTTATAATCGAGTTATTGAAGAATATCTTTTTTTTTTTTTCCTTATCAACTTTGTACTGGTGAAGCCTTTCGCGGGGTGATTTCTGGTTGGATGTCATGAGGAGAATTTTACACTTTTTTTATCAATACTTTCTCGGCATGTAAAGGTCTGATGTCGTTGGATAGGCTTGCTGGGGTCAGAGACCGATGGGGAAGGCAACCCAATTCCCTTATCTAGCCAAAGAAAATAAATGATACAGATAAGGATGCACAGAGAACTTTATTGAGGGCAATTAAGAATGGAGAGAGAGAGAGAGAGAGAGAGAGAGAGAGAGAGAGAGAGAGAGAGAGAGAGAGAGTGAAAAAATGCAATAAAGGCTATAATAGGAGAGAGAGAGAGAGAGAGAGAGAGAGAGAGAGAGAGAGAGAGAGAGAGAGAGAGAGAGAGAGAGAGAGAGAGAAGGGAAAACTAAATGAGGGGGAGCAAGAGAGTGTTTTTTTTTTCTTGAACGATAGGTTGATGAAAAACGTAAGCTGGAAGAGAATTCTGGACCTTCTAAGGACAGGAATGGACGCGAATTAAGGCAGAGAACGTCCCCCTCCATAACTGGCAAAATGGTTTTTGTGGTATTTCATCCTTTAATGGTATAGGTCAGAGGTTAGTCGCCTGCAGTCTGGTGCAGAAGGGTATTCACTCAATGAATATTTACAGCAAACTCCATCTAAATCCGCTCTTTCGTTCTTAAGGTATATTGTAATTACACACAGACGGACGGACATGGGTTAGTTTGAATGTCTGGTTAGTTTACGCCAGCGTTGTGAGATTAAGATTTTTTTTTTTAAGAGGATTCAGAGGCCTTCTGTGAACATCTGAACGGGCCAACCAACCGAGACTAAAATTAGTGAAAATGTTCTGTTTGGGAACTATGTTACTGGAGATCATTAGAATTAGGTATGTTACGTAATTATGCCCAAAGCAAAACAAATATTTTTGCTAGGTGTGAGAAATAAAATAGTATGATCATAAAATATTAAAGATAAAGCTCGATGCCAAAGTCAAGTCACTGGCACGTAATTATGCGTTAAACGACAGTGACTGACGTTAAGTTACAGTTCTAGGTAAGTACAAATAACTTGGATGTGAGAAATTAGGAGTGGAATGAAGAAAGAACAAGTAAAATATGCGCCGAAGAGTCTTCGGGGCAAACGAGTTTTCTGTACAGAGTATAAAGCTGTATGAAACTTTCAGCCGCGTCCCATGAAACTCGGCTATAATCCGGTCGTGGCCTCCGCCACGGCCCATGAAATTATTAGCCGCGGGCCATGAAACTCAGCCATGGTCCGGTCGTGGCCTGTGTTGTTGGTACCTATATTGATGCCAGAAGTACGATTATGGATAACTTTTACCTTAAATAAAATAAAAACTACTGAAGCTATAGAGGGCTGCAATTTGTTATTTTTGATGATTGGAGGGTGGATGATCAACATACCAATTTGCAGCCCTCTAGCCTCAGAAGTTTTTAAGATCTGAGGGCGGACAGAAAAAGTGATGACGGACAGACAAAGCCGTCACAATAGTTTTCTTTTACAGAGAACTGAAAATGGGTTTGATAGACCGACAGATAGATTTATTGTCAGGTAGGATATAAGATAAAAATAGAATTGGTAAAGAAGATAAAATCCATATAGGAAAACAGGGGAATAAAACACAGAGAGAGAGAGAGAGAGAGAGAGAGAGAGAGAGAGAGAGAGAGAGAGAGAGAGAGAGACTTATGTGGATACGCAAATTGACCAAAGGCAATAATGAAAGACTGTAAAGGGAGATATAGATAAATAAGTAGTGAGAAAGAGAGTGAGAGAGACTGAAAAAGTGGAATAAAGAAAGGCTATAATTGAAGAGATGGGCAAAAAGATTGCGAGAGAGAGAGAGAGAGAGAGAGAGAGAGAGAGAGAGAGAGAGAGAGAGAGAGAGACCTATATTGATACACAAATTGACTTAAGGCTACGATGGAAGACTGGAAAGGAGATATAGATAAATAAACAGCGACAGAGAGAGAGAGAGAGAGAGAGAGAGAGAGAGAGAGAGAGAGAGAGAGAGAGAGAAAGAGAGGCCAGGTCCAAGAATTTCGGGAGTTAGAACGAAAAGTTGTCAAGGCAGGTCAGAGAGTTTCCCTGGGAAAAGGATCAGTCAGTTAAACTCAAAAAGAAATCGTTTGCTGTTTTCCTGCCATGAAGTCCGAGAGCTAAACTTTCTTTTCATCTCCGCGCTGAACTGAAACTGAGAAGAAACATTTTTTTCTCTCTCTCAAAGCATTGGCAGCCAAATGCACGCAGTATGTCTGAGAAGAAAATAAATATCTTTTGAATATCTTCTTGTTTTCTAGAAGCTTTTTATGTCGCTGGTGTTCATTTATTTGGTTAACTGCTTTTTAGTTTTGTGTAAAAGAAAACTATTGTGCCAGCTTTGTCAGTCCGTCCGCACTTTTCCCTGTCCGCAGTTTTTCTGTCCGCTCTCAGATCTTAAAAACTAATGAGGCTAGGGGGCTGTAAATTGGTATTTTGATCAGCCACCCTCCAATCATCAAACATACCAAATTGCAACCCGCTAGTCTCAGTAGTTTTATTTTATTTAAGGTTAAAGTTAGCCATAATCATGCCTCTGGCAACGATATAGGATAGGCCACCACCGGGCAGTGGTTAAAGTTTCATGGGCCGCGGCTCATTCAGCATTATACCGAGACCACCGAAAGACGATATATTTTCGGTGGCTTTGATTTTACTCCGTAGAGGCTGTACAAAAAAACTTGATTTGGCCGAAGAAACTCCGGCTTATTTTTTACTTGTTTCATGATTTTACTTTCTTCTTGTGATCATTGCTTTCCCTTCTACTCTTTAAACAAGGGGGTATCTGAGAAGGGTAGCAACATCACCCCATAAAAATTTGCTAAAACCGGATTGGTAATGCCCTCTGGTTCTACTCCATCACAATGGAAAAAATAGATACCTTCATATACATATGCGTTTGTATTTGCATGCACACTTATATAGAGGAAACGACGGAAAGAGTGTTGACCTATCAACTCGTGGGAGAGAGAGAGAGAGAGAGAGAGAGAGAGAGAGAGAGAGAGAGAGAGAGAGAGAGAGAGAGAGAGTGGCGTTCCTGAGGGGGGGGGCCTGTTTGAAATCGCCCCCCGGGCCCCAAAGTGAGGTGGGGGGGGCGAGCCCAAAATGCGAAATTTAACTATTGCTGCTATGACAGGACAAGCTTAATCCAGTGGCCCCAAAATGGTCAAGGGGCCCCATTTATATTTGGACCCGAAAGTTTGGGGCCCACTAAAGGGCCCCAATTTCCAGTTTTGTGGACAAAAATGTAACAAAAATGTTATGTAAAAGAAACGGGCTCTCCAGGGACGCCCTCCCAGCCGTAGAGCCCTTTATAGACTTTCTCATATGGATAGGAGGAGAGTGCGTAACGTTGATTGGGGTAAGGGTAAGGCCGATCTAAGGCAATTGGTTACTGCTTATAGGGGTCCTAATTATCCTCTGAGGGGCCCCCATAATGGCCCCATTTGCCCAGATAATACACATTCAAATGATTCAATGAATCTGGCCTTTTTACCATTTATCATTATGTTTAACTAGATTTAGTGGATCTTCAACTATTCAATGTACATTTAGTTTTAAGAAATAAAATTTCTGAAATTTGCATTTACAAGTGCCTTTAAAGTGATCCTACAACTGTTAAAATTCTAAAAATTTTCCCGAACCCCCCAGCTGCTTTGGCTCGCTTCACTCTCCTCCCACCCCGACCCCAAAATGTCTAGGAACGCCCCTGGAGAGAGAGAGAGAGAGAGAGAGCACAAAGCAGTTTCCTATATAACAGTCACTCATCGTAGATTGTTTCTGTTAGCAGATAAATCAAAGCTAACTTACTGCGTTCTACCGTTGGTTTACTGTGTGCAGGATAAGTGTTGTATTGAAATGTATAGTAGAGTTATCAGTCACACGTTATTTCTACTATTTTGCACTTACACATTATTTAAAACATTGAATAAATCACTTGCGGAATGAGGTAGTAAATTTGTCGCAATTCTTGCCAGCTGGAACGCTGTGATTATGAAACAATGTGATGCATGAAGAATTTCTGCATCAGTATAACTATCATTATTCAGACTGAACAATCTTATGAAACACACTTGAAAGACCTTGGCCTGAAAAAAAACCTGTCTCAGAGTAAAATATCCATATATGAAGATACATAATTTTTTGAAATTCAAATGAAAATAAATAAGTAATTGAAGACGGCCGTAACACGTTCGATGAGTGAAGTGAAGTAACGCTCAAAGTGCCAGACTGCGTCGGCGCATATACTCCCTGAACAACCATGAGGCAGATAATGGGGCTAGCAACCTTAACCCATCAATACTTGGTAAAACTCGGAAAGGGATTCACTTTTATATATATACACACATATATAATATCTATCTATCTATCTATCTATCTATCTATATATATATATATATATATATATATATATATATATATATATATATACATGCATGTATGTATATACATATACATGTACACACACACACACGCATATAATATATATATATATATATATATATATATATATATATATAATATATATATATATATATATATATATATATATATATATATATATATATATATATATATATATATATATATATATATATATATATATATATATATATATATATATACTTATATATTGTAAGCTGAACACCTCTAAAAATTTGAGAATATCTCCAAATCAGGTTGGAAGGAAAATTTGTTACATATATGATATTTATTACATTAAATAAGCCTTTAAAATAACGTAGTTACAAATAAACAAGGCAGTTCATGCAGATCGTGGGGCGTTTCCTTCGTTCAGCTTCGCTCGCTGTCTGTAAAGAAAATTTTATGAAGATTAGTGTCGAAAATTTAGAATAATTTTTGTAGAAGAATATACCCACAGGAATAATAACCCAAATAAAATTACCTTACAATTGAGCAACTGAGGTTTAAATTAGTATAGTAAGGAAATAAAGGGCCGATACATCGAAACGAAACCCAATCCTGAAATGGACAGTAAGCCTAATATAAATTTGCGGGTCATGATATGGGAAACTATCCTTCATGAATATGGTCACTCGAAACAACATTAATGTATATGACTCGCTTACCCAATTGTTTACAATGTGAATTTATGACTAAGCTAGTGTTATTAGTCTGAGAGCTATGTCGCCTGAAAGACAAGAGAATACAAAGATATAAACATAATGACCACAAAAACTATTAGGAATCTTATTAAGCTTGGAAACGACAGACAGGAAAACTTCAGTAGACAACACAAGGCACTAAGAGTTCGCAGTGATAACCCTTAAGAATAAACCCTATTTACTTTTGGTACTCACCAATGTCGAACCTTGCACAAAGGCGTTGCAGATGGATTTTGGCAGATGGTCACAAGAGGGTGACGGAGACCAGGGATCCCAAGATAAGTCTTTAGCCTAACATAGTCATGGCGGAAGGATATGGCTGGTATGGACCTTCCCTTGTGAATGAGGTCTCTGCTCTGGTATCGGCTAAATTATCAATATTCTTATTCATTAAATCAATGTTACCAGACAGCAAGACACCTGCATGACATTCTGTATACGTTGATGAATTTATTCCTCCAAAAAACTGTATCTGTACCTGCAATACAATAAGCGAAGTCTGTACCTAAAATGAGCTGAACATTATCAATTTTATGAGAATATTTATTAAAGAATTGATCAGCCAATTTAACACCTTGTGCCTGAAATTTACCGACCAACCTGCCAAGCATAGGTAATTTTAATGCTACATTAATATTTGGTACAATCTAGCCACAAATGATAAAGGATTTATCTCCTATCATAACAGGAACTTCGACAATTTTTGTAAAATACCCTCTATTACCATTTAAACCCATTAACTGTTAGCTTTACTTTAGAGTTAATGATTTTAAGTTTATTCCCCTCAGCCAGTTTCTTAGCAATAAAGTGCTCTGCGAACCACTGTCTTTCAATCCTCTGTAAATAGTCTCACCAACATTGAAAAAGTGGGTAAAATGGAATCACCATGACCAGTAGGGAGGATAGCAACACCGCTGCCGATTTTTTTTTTTTACATATGTATAACAGTTTATTAAAATGTCAAATAAAACAATTACACAAGTGAACTATCAAGTAAATAAAACTTGACAGCATAAATGCAGAACTTAATCAGTAATTGCAGCCTTCGATCTCACCTTTAAACCTGTTGTCGGGTAAAAAGCTCAAACACACACGTTCTTGACTAACAAGTATTGTGCTTGTATTGCTCTAACGACCGTTTCAGTAAGCCTATCCTGTAAGTAAAAGAAAATGCCACAGAAGAACGAATGTCGTAAGGGAATTAAAGGAAAGTTAAGCATTATTGTCATTTGTGTAATATCACCGCTGCTGATTTGGGGCGAAGTTTCCTCATTGGCTTTGTTGTCTTTAATGTTATTAAAGTTTGTACTTGATGACGGATTCTTATCACACAGATAAGTCATATGCCAGCTGTTACAATTTGAACAGCGCCTCTTGAATTGAAAACGGCATTTACCGGAAACGTGATTAAACTGGCAGCATTTTACACATCCATTTCTAGACTTCAAAATATGTATTTTATCTGTGGGAGAAAGGAAATAAGGACACTTATGAATAATGTGAGATTTATCAGTATTTCCATCCGTAGAAAATAAGGAACACTGTCGGGAAGACCTGTCATTGGTATTTGTTACTGCTTCTGCAGCCGTGCTGGTAGTTCTCTCTTTACGAAGAGCGAATTTTAATGTCTCAGCAGGCGAGCTCTACATTTTAAAGTTTCAGCAAGTTTTTTCGTCACTTTCATACCTTTCGCAAGCTGCAAAGAAATTTCAAATAGTGTCAATCAAGGAAGGATGAGTCTTTCCCGTAATATTGATAATATGAAGCTGAAACCGACTATTTAAGCCGTGCCAAGAAAAATATCAGACAAAGCCATCAGTTTCAATGGTAAAGTCTTAACTGCTTCGCATACTGATCTGAGGATGGAAATAAGTGTAAAGGGGTCATCGCCCTCTTTTAAACTTGACCCTGTAATTTTTGTAATAGCATTATTTTTGCAAACATCCTTAGAAACAAAGGCGGAAATCAATGGTTCCTCGTTGAGAGAGTCGGTAGAATTGTGGGCTATCAATCGCTAGGCCCGAGTTCGAGTCTCCGGCCGGCTAGTGAAGAATTAGAGGAATTTATTTCTGGAGATAGAAATTCATTTCTCGCTATAATATGGTTCGGATTCCACAATAAGCTGTAGGTCCCGTTGCTAAGTAACCAATTGGGTCTTAGCCACGTAAAATAATTCTAATCCTTCGGGCCAACCCTAGGTGAGCTGTTAATCAGCTCAGTGGTCTGGTAAAACTAAGTTATACTTAACTTTGACATCTACAAAACGTTGTTTATCAGCTTTAAGGGAAGTTAATAAAGTTTTTGCTCGACCATCTACCTGTTGCTTAAGCAACAAGAGTAAATCTCTATCTGGATACTAAAGGGCATTAGTTGTAGCCTCAAACTCCGCCATAAATTTTAAGAAATCTTCTCCTTCTTTGCTAGTAAACTTAGGAAGAGGGGCTGTTGGCTGTTTCAGTAAACTGCGGGACACGTCAGGAATATTATTAGAATCATTCTTAACCCTGGAAATTCCAAGTAATGGTAGACAATACTCAGT
>JANJGK010000031.1:6251733-6259233 GCA_039081455.1 Macrobrachium rosenbergii | reverse complement strand
AGATGAATTTGATAATAGATGAAGTATCACGCAATGCGAAAATCAAGAGCTAGGCAAAAATAACTGTCATGAAAGCTTAGTCAATTTCTGGAATTTGGATATTATTCACACGAATTCGTATTTCAAGTTCTCCATATACTGAATGAACTGACAATCTTTTCATGGTGAATATATGGTTATGATTATCGAAAGATATATTAATTCAAGCTTTCCTAATATAATGGTACTTGTTTATCATGATTACTTTGCAAAATTCGAACCAAAAATCAGGTTCCGCAGAGGTTTTCCTTCCGTATTTCCAGACTTTTTGCATCATCGAATCATTTTCCTGAAGAGTGAATGATTATAATTTATGCGCATTCCAATGGCCTTTGTTAAGAATGAAAGGAAAAAAAAAAAGCAAAATGAAGGAGTTTCGCTGACAGATATAAGATAAAGTGAGATTTCAAAAATAGGAACCGAAGTGATATAGCTATGAACGTTTCAACACCTAGCATTTGTAAGGAAAACACACAACATGAAACGAAAACAACCATCACAGTAAAAAAGAAAAGCACTTTTAACCGCTGAAATAAATTAGCTCCACACCAAAAAAATTGCTTCGGATTCACTTCCTCTAAGCAAATCTCTAGAGGGAAACAAAATACGGTGCGTTTTTGCCCCTCGACCACCCCCCCCCCAAAAAAAAAAAAAAAAAACAAGTTAACAAATTTGAAAATAAAATAAAAATCTAGTAACAATTCTTTTCTTTCTGAGATGGCTGAAGAAAACAGCGTCATTTGTTCTTCAGCGTCGACTGGAGGAAGATTCCTTCAGTCACCTCCTTTTGGCACCTTCGTAACTCAGATATTTTATTCCCCTCTCCCTCATGAGAAGGCTTTTCCTTCTTCGGTCTCTATGGAGAAGTGGCACGCTACGTCTTAACGACCCTAAGCTGAGAATTTGCCTTATTTCGGTCTGTCTCGAGATTGGAGGGCGAAGTTTTTGCTAAATTTAGATGTTTGCTTATAATACCTTAAGTTTGCGGAGATTCAGCTGCACGTTTTGAAAAGTTTATTTTTTGCCATACAAGAAGATTCATTTAGATTTTATTTATTTTTTTGGAATTTTAACATTATTCAAGATATTAAAAATAAACAAAAATAATTTTACTTTCTACTTCATTTCTGATGTTTTGCCTAATTTTGTTTTGATCTTCCCTTTTTTGGTATAATGGTCATTTGATGGTCTTGCGGCTTGACAGTTGAGAGCATTACACTGGCTCTCCATTTGGTCTGTACATTACAAGTAATTTAAGAAACTATCAGCCCACAAGAAATCACTACAATGAAATAAATATTCTTTCACTTCCTTATCAGACCAGATTCATTTTTCAAAAATAGAGCAAGACTTCAACGCATAAAATAGTTTGCCAAAAAATTACCGAAAAATAGATGTTGAAAAAAGCCCCATCTTTCACCCACTCCGTATTATCTCCTGTGATTGTGACCTGAACAGATTTATTCTTTCCTACTCAAGAAGGCTGGAACTCCGGGCCATGAAAAACATTGCACAAAAGATTAGTGGAGTTGTTTATGAAGAGAGATGAAACTAATTCACTGACGGAAACAATGGATGTTTGCGAAGACAGTGTTTCATGATTCAAGGTGGGCACTCACCTTGTAAAGACTTCACGTTCTTCTTTTTCCTCCTCCTCCTCCTCCTCTTCTTCTTCTTCTTCTTCTTCTTCTTCTTCTTCTTCTTCTTCTTCTTCTTCTTCTTCTTCTTCTTCTTCTTCTCCGTTTTCTTCTTCTTCTTCGTCGTCGTCTTCTTCGTCTTCTTCTTCTTCTTCTTCTTCTTCTTCTTCTTCTTCTTCTTCTTCTTCTTCTTCTTCTTCTTCTTCTCAAACAAGCACAATAATTCTGTACTAGATGAAGACACTTTAGAGTAAAGTTTGTGATACGCTGCTTGTTGGGTTTATTGCTAAAGTCAATGAAGAAAAAATAAAAAAAAAGTTGCGGTTAATATAAAAAAAATAGCGGCGGTTATTAATCAAGCACAGGCAATAAGAGATTGAACTATCCTGTATCCACTCGACCAGTATGCTGAATGCGTCTTTAACCAATGCCCGGACAAGATGATAATAATAATAAGTTGCTCCCTTATTTCTATGTCTCCTTCTACAGCCATGCACTAGAATTCTCTTCTTGCTTCTTGATCCGAGCCGTCCTCTTTATTTTGGTTTATCCTGTCTTTTTTCACCTCTTTCCTGTCATCTTCGGACCTTGACTGGATAAGGGCATCGGGCAGTCCATTCTAAAAGTGGGTGCAACCGACACTATATCTTGGTGATCTATGTCACTGACTGATTTATACTGGCGTCGCAACAACTTTGGACATCGGCATCGATGATCTGAACAGCGAAATGAGTTTCATACTCTGAAGTCCAAGAGAAACTGAATCAGGTTCCTGATGATACGCACTGGATGAAAATACGGATCTTTCCTAGACAGTGACCCCCAAGGGTTTCAACCCAGTATCTATCCACCTTTGGGGATGACCGTAAAATCATAAACAAAAGACTGTAAATATCATAGAGATAATGATCTAAACAAATATTAGTCCTAGATAACCAACCCTGGGAGTCACTGTCTAGGAAAGATCCGAAAGTACTCCATTAGTAAAATCTCTTAATTTTTACAAGTTTAAGTTCAGTTTGCTTCGTATTTAGTTCACTAAACTTTATGTTGTTGTTTATTCCTCTCAAAATAATAGGTCGTTGCCATTGAAAATCACTGGTTTATTAAGCATCTGATGTTTTCTCATTTTCTTTTTGTTTCATTCGAAAAATTATATCGTCTTCCCTGTTGTAATTCCCGTAAGAGGGGTAGTGCCGTCAGTGCACCTCACGCGGTGCACTGTAGGCATTACTTAAGGTCCATTGCAGCGTTCCTTCGGTCCCTAGCTGCAACTCCTCTCATTCCTTTTACTGTACCTCCCTTCATATTCTCTTTCTTCCATCTTGCTACCAAACCCCTCTTAACATTTGTTTCTTTGTGCAAGTGTGAGGTTTTCCTCGTGTAACACCTTTCAAATCTTTCTACCCCGAATTTCCGTTTCAGCGCTGAATGACCTCATAGGTCCCAGCGCTTGGCATTTCGCCCAAATTCTAGATTCCATTCTCTGTTGCAATGGACACTAAGAATATAGCTTATCCTTTGCTTAGTCCAAAATGAAATTCAGAGAGGATTTCATTCATTTCAAGAATAATTAGAAATGCGTTTTCTTCCTTTGCTGAAAACAACTTAGGATGAAAGCAGAAAAAAGTCTTTTGAAACGTCGCGGATATTCGCCCAGAGGAAGTTTATTCTGCATCTTTATTGTTCTGCATTCTTAAGAAGCTTTCCTCACAAGTTCAAGCGAAGGAATGACATTATTTCTCGCACAAAAGAAACATTACTCACGAAGACGTTCGCAAGAAGATGAATAATTGTGTAAGCGTTCTTCGGAGGATGAGGAATGATGAATGCTTGGAGGGTAATGACCTCTGCGTGAGGGGCTTGTTTGAAGGTCCACCTTCCTTGAATCTTTGTTCTGTCCACCTGCCTTGAATCTATTTATTTTGGTCCACCTTCCTTTAATCTTACAGTTTTGGTCCACCTTTCTTGAATCTTTCTGTTTTGGTCCACCTACCTTGAATCTATTTATTTTGGTCCACCTACCTTGAATCTATTTATTTTGGTCCACCTTCCTTTAATCTTACAGTTTTGGTCCACCTTCCTTGAATGTTTCTGTTTTGGTCCACCTACCTTGAATCTATTTATTTTGGTCCACCTACCTTGAATATATTTATTTTGGTCCACCTTCCTTTAATCTTAAAGTTTTGGTCCACCTTCCTTAAATCTTTCTACTTTGGTCCACCTACCTTGAATCTATTTATTTTGGTCCACCTACCCTGAATCTATTTATTTTTGTCCACCTTCCTTTAATCTTACAGTTTTGGTCCACCTTCCTTGAATCTTTCTGTTTTGGTTCACCTACCTTGAATTTATTTATTTTGGTCCACCTACCTTGAATCTATTTATTTTAGTCCACCTTCCTTTAATCTTACAGCTTCGGTCCACCTTCTTGAATCTTTCTGTTTTGGTCCACCTACCTTGAATCTATTTATTTTGGTCCACCTACCTTGAATCTATTTATTTTGGTCCACCTACCTTGAATCTATTTATTTTGATCCACCTACCTTGAATCTATTTATTTTGGTCCACCTACCTTGAATCTATTTATTCTGGTCCACCTACCTTGAATCTATTTATTTTGGTCCACCTACCTTGAGTCCATTTATTTTGGTCCACCTACCTTGAATCTATTTATTTTGGTCCACCTACCTTGAATCTATTTATTTTGGTCCACCTACCTTGAATCTATTTATTTTGGTCCACCCACCTTGAATCTATTTATTTTGGTCCACCTACCTTGAATCTATTTATTTTGGTCCACCTACCTTGAATCTATTTATTTTGGTCCACCTACCTTGAATCTATTTATTTTGGTCCACCTACCTTGAGTCCATTTATTTTGGTCCACCTTCCTTTAATCTTACAGTTTTGGTCCATCTTCCTTGAATCTTTCTGTTTTGGTCCACCTACCATGAATCTATTTATTTTGGTCCACCTACCTTGAATCTATTTATTTTGGTCCACCTTCCTTGAATCTTTGTTTTGGTCCACCTACCTTGAATCTATTTATTTTGGTCCACCTACCTTGAATCTATTTATTTTGGTCCACCTTCCGTTAATCTTACAGTTTTGGTCCACCTACCGTGAATCTTTCTGTTTTGGTCCACCTACCTTGAATCTATTTATTTTGGTCCACCTACCATGAATCTATTTATTTTGGTCCATCTTCCTTTAATCTTACAGTTTTGGTCCACCTTCCTTGAATCTTTCTGTTTTGGTCCACCTGCCTTGAATCTATTTATTTTGGTCCACCTACCTTGAATATATTTATTTTGGTCCACCTTCCTTTAATCTTACAGTTTTGGTCCACCTACCGTGAATCTTTCTGTTTTGGTCCACCTACCTTGAATCTATTTATTTTGGTCCACCTACCTTGAATCTATTTATTTTGGTCCATCTTCCTTTAATCTTACAGTTTTGGTCCACCTTCCTTGAATCTTTCTGTTTTTTGTCCACCTACCTTGAATCTATTTATTTTGGTCCACCTTCCTTTAATCTTACAGTTTTGGTCTACCTTCCTTGAATCTTTCTGTTTTGGTCCACCTAGCTTGAATCTCTTTATTTTGGTCCACTTTCCCTTAGTCTTACAGTTTTGGTCCACCTTCCTTGAATCTATTTATTTTGGTCCACCTTCCTTGAATCTTACAGTTTTGGTCACCTTCCTTGAATCTTACGGTTTTGGTCCGCCTTCAATGAATCTTTCTGTTTTGGTCCGCCTACCTTGAGTCTATTTAATTTGGTCCACCTTCCTTTAATCTTACAGTTTTGGTCCACCTTCCTTGAATCTTTCTGTTTTGGTCCATCTACCTTGAATCTATTTAATTTGGTCCACCTTCCTTGAATCTTACAGTTTTAGTCCACCTTCAATGAATCTTTCTGTTTTGGTCCACCTACCTTGAATCTATTTATTTTGGTCCACCTTCCTTCAATCTTACAGTTTTGGTCCACCTTCCTCGAATCTTTCTGTTTTGGTCCACCTACCTTGAATCTATTTATTTTTGTCCACCTACCTTGAATCTATTTATTTTTGTCCACCTACCTTGAATCTATTTATTTTGGTCCACCTTCCTTTAATCTTACAGTTTCGGTCCACCTTCCTTGTATCTTTCTGTTTTGGTCCACCTACCTTGAATCTATTTATTTTGGTCCACCTTCCTTTAAAATTACAGTTTTGGTCCACCTTCCTTGAATCTATTTATTTTGGTCCACCTACTTGAATCTATTTATTTTGGTCCACCTTCCTTTAATTTTACAGCTTTGGTCCACCTTCCTTGTATCTTTCTGTTTTGGTCCACCTGCCTTGATTCTATTTATTTTGGTCCACCTTCCTTTAATCTTTCTGTTTTGGTCCACCTACCTTGAATCTATTTATTTTGGTCGACCTTCCTTGAATCTTACAGTTTTGGTCCACCTTCCTTGAATCTTACAGTTTTGGTCCACCTACCTTGAATCTTTTTTTTTATTTTGGTCCACCTACCTTGAATCTTTTTATTTTGGTCCACCTTGCTTTAATCTTACAGTTTGGTCCACCTTCCTTTTAGCTTTCTGTTTGGTCCACCTTCCTTGGATCTTACAGTTTTGGTCCACCTACCTTGATACTTTTTATTTTGATCTACTCTCCCTAAATCTTTTTATTTTGGTCCACTTTCCTTGAATCTTCTTATTTTGGTCTGCTTTCCTTCAATGTTTTTGTTTTGGTCCACCTTCCTTGAAGCCTTCTGTTTTGGTCCGCCCTCCTTGAATCTTTGTTTTTTTTTTTCTGTCTTATCTGTAAGTTAAGGAGTACTGTCGGAAGTACTCCTCATTTATGTGGTAGAGTATTGTGTGGAATACTACACCCATATTTGAAACTGTTCCTTCCATTCCCTGTCAATGTTTTATCGATTTCCAGATGGACGCCTTTCGCAATTGTTTTAAGAGAAATGAGAGACATACACACCTCTTTCTGGGGCACTGCTTTCACGTTTGATGAAGTTTCTAATTCCATGTTAAGTCTTGGTTCAAGGTTTTGATTTCGGTGTAGTTTCTTCGCCCGTTCAGGGTGCTTAGAGCCCCTTCTCTGAAGTATGTTAACCATATTCTAATGGGCTTTTATATGTTACTGTGCTGAATACCGTTGTTCTATCTGGAGAGGTTTCCCTTTCCGGTTTCTCCCTGCGGAAATTAGATCGAAGGCCTCTTCGATTTAGGTCTATTTATTAGTTCTGAATTTCAACTCAGGCTCAGGTCACTTCTTAGTGCATTTATTATTTTACAGTTATCTTCATTCCTTTTTAATGCACTCGATAGCAATTCGTTTATATACGCCGGGATTATATATCCTCAGACAACGAAGAGATTGAAAATTTAAGTTTCAAAAACTTCTATAATTTTTCCATTCCTAAAAACGAAAACTCCTTCCAATCTTTCTCTTTCCAAGCTTCAAATGATCTTTACCAGTTTGAAAGACAAGTATAATTTATCTTAATAAGGTTGTATTACTCTGATATTAAAAAAGATATTTGCCAATGGTATATTTTTGCTCTTTTAACATTTACATACAGAATAAAAACAATTAAGGTCTTCAAAGTATAATTTTTTTTAAAGTTATTGTCAAAACGTTAGTAAGAAGAATTTTGGATAATAAATAAAAAATTTTAATAGTCAGTCATATAATTTCTATTTAGCAAAGAGGAAATGCAAACAAAAGAAAGTTCATTATGAAAATAAATGCTACATAGTGTTCGTTTTTTGATGGCTCAGTTTCTAAAAAAAATTTAAAAAATATGGAAGAGCGAAATGT
>JANJGK010000031.1:6225825-6251633 GCA_039081455.1 Macrobrachium rosenbergii | reverse complement strand
TTTATATACCTGGATCTACGATTTTCTGATTGCTTTGTTTGTTGCTATTGTCGCTGAAGTTACTGATAAAAAAGATCAAGTTCCTGATGTCAGCAAAAAGTTAGCATAAATGGCGCAGAGTATTTTGGTAGCTGTTTTGATAATTTCTTTATAGTTGTGAAATAAAAGATAAATGGTGTAAATATGCTCACTGCTCCCTTGTGTTCAAAACAGGAAACAGTAATTCAGAGTTCTTGGGTAACTATGATAAGAGACTTGCAAGTGGTTTGCTTCTCTGATTGCAAATTCCAGTACTGACTATAGTAACCTATGATTCAAAGCTCCTTATCTTGTTGGCATTGCTCCCTTTGTCGTCTTTTTAGTTTTCTGTAAAAGAAAACTGTTGAGATGGCTATTTGCCTATCCTTCCGCATTTTTTCAGCCCACCCTCAGAATTTAAAACTACTGAGGTTAGAGGGCTGCAAATAGATATGTAGATCATTCACCCTCCAATCATCAAACATACCAAATTGCAGCCTTCTACCCTTAGTAGTTTTTATCTTATTTAAGGATAAAGTTAGCCATGATCCTGCGTCTGGCACCGCTATAAGTGACAACAACACAGGCCGCTTAGAGATTCTTGGGCCGTGGCCGAGAGTTTCATACAGCATTTTACACTGCACAGAAAACTCGACTGCGGCGAAGAAACGTCGCGTCGGCGCATTTTGTACTTGTTATATGAAACATAAAGCAAACACAATTGAATAATGACACCATGCAATTTGTTGCCTTATATGTTGAGTAATTCCATTACAGTATACACCAATAAGGAAGGATTATTGGCCTCGAGGACTGCCAGTTACAAATCACTCCAAGACTTCAAAATATCATTTCCCGGACTTTACAGAACCTTTAAATCTCCTTTGAGTATGAAATACGCTTTTCCAGAAAGAGAAAGTGAGTAAGACTTTGCATCGTGGCAGAGACTAGTTATTGCAAGTTGCATACAAAGTGCTCGTAAGTGGCTGCAACTTGAATCACTCCTCAGGGGTGGAGTTTCAGAACGAGCAATATTTTTACGTGATCTCTCTTACTCGTTTTAATTGGTGTTGAGGGATTCCCTCTCTCTCTCTCTCTCTCTCTCTCTCTCTCTCTCTCTCTCTCTCTCTCTCTCTCTCTCTCTCCAGCTGTAACAATACACTTTGCTTGAGGGATTTAATTTTTTTTCTTTTATACTAAAAACAGATTATTTCTTTTATTTGGACAATATTATCTGGAGACGAACAAAGCTAATAGAGAACATTACTTTGCCTTTGTGACTAAAAATAAGAAAAGAAAAGCCGTTTAACCCATGACCTCACTCTCTGTCTCTCGCTCCTATTCTTCCTCGTCGCAACGTGTCCTGTTTCTCTCTCTCTCTCTCTCTCTCTCTCTCTCTCTCTCTCTCTCTCTCTCTCTCTCTGAAGGATTGTGAACCCCTGCGAGGAGGAAATACCCCACTGAATGGTAAATGTGCCTCTTTGTATGAAGCTAACGACATCGCATCCTCACTCCTGTAGGATTACAGGAAATTTTAAAATTTTGCCTCCATGTTTGGCGTTGGCCTGCAAATGGCCGGAGCTATGAGAGCTGCAGCCCTATTTCATGTATTTATTTGCGAATGATAGGAGAAAAGAAAAGGAAGAATAAGGTGTCTAAACATCCAGCAAGTGATATAGTACTTAGCCAACAACATAGAGATCAATGGTGCAGTTTATGCAGAGGGTAACGATACTCTGCTGATGAGATTCCAGTGCAGGTGAAAGAAGGAGCCTGTGTTGTGAGAGTTCCTGCACAAGATCCTCATCTGCAAATCCTCAGTTTAAGTGTGAATGTGGATTTGACCTTTGCCTTTTCTCTTCTTGCAAAGCCACCTCATGTCAGGAGAAATGGCGAAATGTTAAAAAAAATTACTTCTTAATAATTTCCAATAATAATAATCATAATCAGGATTAGTTGTTAGAAAAATTTTCAAAAATTAAATTCTACACATTTAATAACGATATTCGAGCCATTACCTTTTCTTTCCAGATATTATATTCTCTATTTGACCTCAGGTAACCTCAATAGATTACCTGCACAACTAGAACTTTGGCCTTGGTTGGATAACTGAAATTTAAGTTTTCTCTAGGGTTCTGGGGAGAGAGAGAGAGAGAGAGAGAGAGAGAGAGAGAGAGAGAGAGAGAGAGAGAGAGAGAGAGAGAGAGAGAGAGAGAATATCTTATGAGTTGTTTGACTGATGGGGTGAGGATTACCTCGTCAAGACCTTACCGATTTCATACTCATCATTTTGAAGAAGCAAAGACCTATCCCGCTTTGTGTCTTTCCTCTCTTTTCGTTTTTTGCAGCCCTAACAATGACCAACAACGGAAGTCAACAGAGCCATACTGGATGTTAGACAGCACTCATCCGTCCTTCGTCACCCGGCTCGAGATTCAGACACGAGCCATCCATTTGTGAGCTGCAAAAGAGAGAGAGAGAGAGAGAGAGAGAGAGAGGAGAGAGAGAGAGAGAGAGAGAGAGAGAGAGAGATGGTCAGGAAGATGGCTTTCTGGTAATTATATATATATATATATATATATATATATATATATATATATATATATATATATATATATATATATAGAAATCATCAACACACAATCACGTGTGGAACAGAAATAAATTTCTGACTCACGTCGGGATCGAACCCAGGTCTCTCAGGTGGAAAGCAAGGGCGTTACCCACTGGGCCATACAAGTCTAAAAGAAGTTGGAACCTGAGAGCAACTGCACCCAAGGAATTACCTGGGCAAGCTAACTGCTTGCATACCAGCGAGTTTTCCCCAACTTCCCGACTCAGCAATGACCCAATAGACAACATTTCATTCGAATTATCCCTTCTGAGTGAATAAGATAGAAATCATCAACACACAATCACGTGTGGAACAGAAATAAATTTCTGACTCACGTCGGGATCGAACCCAGGTCTCTCAGGTGGAAAGCAAGGGCGTTACCCACTGGGCCATACAAGTCTAAAAGAAGTTGGAACCTGAGAGCAACTGCACCCAAGGAATTACCTGGGCAAGCTAACTGCTTGCATACCAGCGAGTTTTCCCCAACTTCCCGACTCAGCAATGACCCAATAGACAACATTTCATTCGAATTATCCCTTCTGAGTGAATAAGATAGAAATCATCAACACACAATCACGTGTGGAACAGAAATAAATTTCTGACTCACGTCGGGATCGAACCCAGGTCTCTCAGGTGGAAAGCAAGGGCGTTACCCACTGGGCCATACAAGTCTAAAAGAAGTTGGAACCTGAGAGCAACTGCACCCAAGGAATTACCTGGGCAAGCTAACTGCTTGCATACCAGCGAGTTTTCCCCAACTTCCCGACTCAGCAATGACCCAATAGACAACATTTCATTCGAATTATCCCTTCTGAGTGAATAAGATAGAAATCATCAACACACAATCACGTGTGGAACAGAAATAAATTTCTGACTCACGTCGGGATCGAACCCAGGTCTCTCAGGTGGAAAGCAAGGGCGTTACCCACTGGGCCATACAAGTCTAAAAGAAGTTGGAACCTGAGAGCAACTGCACCCAAGGAATTACCTGGGCAAGCTAACTGCTTGCATACCAGCGAGTTTTCCCCAACTTCCCGACTCAGCAATGACCCAATAGACAACATTTCATTCGAATTATCCCTTCTGAGTGAATAAGATAGAAATCATCAACACACAATCACGTGTGGAACAGAAATAAATTTCTGACTCACGTCGGGATCGAACCCAGGTCTCTCAGGTGGAAAGCAAGGGCGTTACCCACTGGGCCATACAAGTCTAAAAGAAGTTGGAACCTGAGAGCAACTGCACCCAAGGAATTACCTGGGCAAGCTAACTGCTTGCATACCAGCGAGTTTTCCCCAACTTCCCGACTCAGCAATGACCCAATAGACAACATTTCATTCGAATTATCCCTTCTGAGTGAATAAGATAGAAATCATCAACACACAATCACGTGTGGAACAGAAATAAATTTCTGACTCACGTCGGGATCGAACCCAGGTCTCTCAGGTGGAAAGCAAGGGCGTTACCCACTGGGCCATACAAGTCTAAAAGAAGTTGGAACCTGAGAGCAACTGCACCCAAGGAATTACCTGGGCAAGCTAACTGCTTGCATACCAGCGAGTTTTCCCCAACTTCCCGACTCAGCAATGACCCAATAGACAACATTTCATTCGAATTATCCCTTCTGAGTGAATAAGATAGAAATCATCAACACACAATCACGTGTGGAACAGAAATAAATTTCTGACTCACGTCGGGATCGAACCCAGGTCTCTCAGGTGGAAAGCAAGGGCGTTACCCACTGGGCCATACAAGTCTAAAAGAAGTTGGAACCTGAGAGCAACTGCACCCAAGGAATTACCTGGGCAAGCTAACTGCTTGCATACCAGCGAGTTTTCCCCAACTTCCCGACTCAGCAATGACCCAATAGACAACATTTCATTCGAATTATCCCTTCTGAGTGAATAAGATAGAAATCATCAACACACAATCACGTGTGGAACAGAAATAAATTTCTGACTCACGTCGGGATCGAACCCAGGTCTCTCAGGTGGAAAGCAAGGGCGTTACCCAATGAAATGTTGTCTATTGGGTCACTGCTGAGTCGGGAAGTTGGGGAAAACTCGCTGGTATGCAAGCAGTTAGCTTGCCCAGGTAATTCCTTGGGTGCAGTTGCTCTCAGGTTCCAACTTCTTTTAGACTTGTATGGCCCAGTGGGTAACGCCCTTGCTTTCCACCTGAGAGACCTGGGTTCGATCCCGACGTGAGTCAGAAATTTATTTCTGTTCCACACGTGATTGTGTGTTGATGATTTCTATCTTATTCACTCAGAAGGGATAATTCGAATGAAATGTTGTCTATTGGGTCATTGCTGAGTCGGGAAGTTGGGGAAAACTCGCTGGTATGCAAGCAGTTAGCTTGCCCAGGTAATTCCTTGGGTGCAGTTGCTCTCAGGTTCCAACTTCTTTTAGACTTGTATGGCCCAGTGGGTAACGCCCTTGCTTTCCACCTGAGAGACCTGGGTTCGATCCCGACGTGAGTCAGAAATTTATTTCTGTTCCACACGTGATTGTGTGTTGATGATTTCTATCTTATTCACTCAGAAGGGATAATTCGAATGAAATGTTGTCTATTGGGTCATTGCTGAGTCGGGAAGTTGGGGAAAACTCGCTGGTATGCAAGCAGTTAGCTTGCCCAGGTAATTCCTTGGGTGCAGTTGCTCTCAGGTTCCAACTTCTTTTAGACTTGTATGGCCCAGTGGGTAACGCCCTTGCTTTCCACCTGAGAGACCTGGGTTCGATCCCGACGTGAGTCAGAAATTTATTTCTGTTCCACACGTGATTGTGTGTTGATGATTTCTATCTTATTCACTCAGAAGGGATAATTCGAATGAAATGTTGTCTATTGGGTCATTGCTGAGTCGGGAAGTTGGGGAAAACTCGCTGGTATGCAAGCAGTTAGCTTGCCCAGGTAATTCCTTGGGTGCAGTTGCTCTCAGGTTCCAACTTCTTTTAGACTTGTATGGCCCAGTGGGTAACGCCCTTGCTTTCCACCTGAGAGACCTGGGTTCGATCCCGACGTGAGTCAGAAATTTATTTCTGTTCCACACGTGATTGTGTGTTGATGATTTCTATCTTATTCACTCAGAAGGGATAATTCGAATGAAATGTTGTCTATTGGGTCATTGCTGAGTCGGGAAGTTGGGGAAAACTCGCTGGTATGCAAGCAGTTAGCTTGCCCAGGTAATTCCTTGGGTGCAGTTGCTCTCAGGTTCCAACTTCTTTTAGACTTGTATGGCCCAGTGGGTAACGCCCTTGCTTTCCACCTGAGAGACCTGGGTTCGATCCCGACGTGAGTCAGAAATTTATATATATATATATATATATATATATATATATATATATATGTGTGTGTGTGTGTGTGTGTGTGTGTATATTTTTTTTCACGTATTTTTATTCCTCCCTCTTAGCCAGACAGATAATGTATCGATTTTTTAAATAAAAGAGCATCTCAGTTAACTGGTAGGCTAGGATTTAATGGCAGGAGAGATGTTAGGCCTCTTGTTTTGACTGTATGCTGGGGCAGATTCCCTTTCCCCCCCCCACATCGCCTGACCTGGGGTAAAGGACACTGACACACCTTAGCTTTCTCCCCCCTCAACCTCCTCAATCACGTGATCAGTCAATGTATTTCCTTCGTTAGGGTAGAAGAGAGACTAGGAAGTTCGTTAAGCATCAAAGGCGAACGCCTTTCCGAGGGGGGCTACTACTTTGAGCCTTAGGGACGTAGTTATAAGGCCTCTTTCCCTGTGACCCTTTTACTGGCATAAGACTTGCTTTCAGATGTGGCCTGCTTGCGCACGAACGAACGCACTCGAAGATGTTTTCGAACCAAGAGGCGAGGCGAGACACAGGAGAGACGCACTCAAAACCCCGGCATGAGAGGATGTAAAAAAACCTTCTATCTTTCCTTTGTGAGGTCTGGCCAAGGAAGCCGGCTGGTCCTGGACAGAATGGGTCTGTCACAAGACTCAGGCTGGGACCCGCTGGGTCAACTCCCTGAAATGCATGACTTTCGAGGACTTATTCAACAGGACCATGCTGGAAGATCTTTTCCAGTGTGTGCCTGGGCCTCTGGCTGTGTATCTCAGTGATAAGCAGCCACCCACTCTCAGGGAAGCCTGCCGCTTGGCCAATGTCTGGGAAACGTTTAATATCTCCCACAGCATGTTTCAACGCCACGTAGTGCCATCTGGATATCTCTCAGGCTCAACTCGCCCAAGGAACAGACCACCTAGCAAGCCTACTGCACCATCTACCAAGAGCATGGTCATGCTGAACCCGAGTGCCACTACAAGGCAGACAACAGCCAGCGGCAGCCTACCAATAACCACCACTCCTCCTCTCCCTCTACCTCCGCACCGTCTTCCCAGCAGACCGTCACTGCGGGGAGATCATCCCATCACAGGGGATCCTGCCGAGACTGTGGAGCTCCTGGGCACTCTTCATCTGGATATCCTGCCTGCTCGAAACATGTGCCCTATCCCAGGCATGTCAACCTGATTAGTGACACCTCTTCCCTAGCTGTGCCACCAGAGAGGTCTCACCCTGAGAGGGTCTGGACTCAGTCTGTCTCAGTGGCCCCTCTGGGTGGTTCTAGCCCACCAGCGCACCTACCAACTACTGCCGACACTGGCTCGGATATTAGCCTGGTTGATCGGGCCAAAGTGCCAGCCAGTGTAGCACTGGCTGGCACTTTGGCCCGATCAACCAGGCTAATATCCTGGTAGACGAGTAAACCAGGTGGACGGTAACCTGGGTAGATGAGCAATCCTTGGCCGTTCCCACAGTCGAACTCAGGGTGATCACCCCTTAGAGCACCCAAACTCACCGCCTTGGAGTGATGAAACGTATCCAGCATGAAGTGGAATTCCTGCTAGGACGAGGCATCCTCTGGGGATGCCCCACACCCTCGCCACTCTGCTGCCTAACTGCCTCCGCCAGAGAGGCCATGCCAAAACTTCCTGAGCGGGACACAGCCTCTGTGACAGCTGTGCCACCGTCAGCCCAATCTTCCGTTCGCCCAAGAGTGAACCGGACCCACCAGCATCTAAACCATTCCAGGCCTAGACTGCGAAGCTCACAATCAGATGGCCACCCAAAAACTCCTCCCTCAATATGAAGGGATACTGCCAAATACCACTGCAGGACCTGCAACATAAGAGGGTACTCCAAAAGATGGTCAGAGTGCCCCAGCAAGCTAGCTGCAGCGGCCACCATTTCCACAACCAACCCAAGAGGCTCGGCCCTCTCCCCAAGACAGGAATCTCTGTCGCTTGTCGCTCCAGGTACTCTGAAGTGTTTTGCACCCCCGAGTCCCCCTTCAGCCTCGTCTTAATCCAATTTGCTGCCAGTGCCACTTGCAAGCACTGGTCAGTGCCAAGCTGTGCCTATCTCGGCCGGAATCTCCATACCAACCTTAATCCCGTGCCTGGCCCTGAGTTAGTGCCAGTGCCGGATCCAGAACCTGACACAGATCCTCCTACAGGAGATCCACCTAACCTCACAGATGTGGTTATCGCCCATTGTGAGCCTCCGACTCCTGACGTTTCTTCTTCCCACTCTCTTCCACCTGCCGAGGATGACTCCCTGGCAGGCCTGAACATTACCTCTTTTCTGGTTGACCAGGAACTGTCCAGCCAGGACGCAGACGCTGGCTCTATTCCCACGACAGTTGTCGCAGCAGCCGAAGTAGGAGACCACCCCATAGCTACTGAGGCTGCCTCTGATCCTGCTCCTGATGGCACTCTTCACTTTTCTCCAGAGTTGGTACCCTCATCACCTCCTTGGAATGGCCTAGCCTGACAATGGGGGGCCCTGAAGAAGAAGAAGAAGGCGAGGAAGAGATCCAATTAACAAATCAGAGCCACGAGCTCTCCTATGCGCTCATGCCCAGTTGGCACAGTGCTGCTTCCATCTCAGAGTGATCCTGGCACCTGCCCAGAGAAGGTAGCCTGCATGATCTCTGCCCCAGTCATATTAACTCCTAACACCTTAGGCATTTGTAACATAATAACCTTTTTCCAACTAACCTCCTTCAAAACTATCCCATTCGTAAACTGATACTTTCCTTAACTACATACAGTGATTTACCCTTCAGGTTACTCATGTTTAATTGTGTTGCGTGTATTAACCAAGAAGCACTGCGTAACTCATTATTCATTGCATGCCATTAGTCAGTGCCAACTCATTCAGTGCCAGAGTCTTAGGATAGTAGGTTATGTTAAATATTTACAGGAGCATTTGCCTAGGAGTAGAGTTCTCCTGTCATTAGAGAAAGTTAGCAGAAGTGCCTATACCCTTACATAGGTTAAGCTCTGCTGTAGTAAGTAAATTAGCCAACCCAGCACCCCTCTTAGCCATTAGGTAGGTCCATTTAGCTATTGCAGTGCAAAAGAACAATTCATGTAGGGACGCTAGCTGACTAGTCTGGACGAATAGCTTACTTAGCTAAGGCCTTCATGCCTGAAAGGGTGAGAATTCCTTTAGAAAAGGGGGGACCTTTCACGTATTTTTATTCCTCCCTTTTAGCCAGCCAGATAATATATTGAAGTTTTAAAAAAAAGAGCTTCTCAGTTAACTGATAGGCTATGATTTAATGGCGAGAGAGACGTTAGGCCTATTATTTTGACTGTATGCAGGGGCAGATTCCCTTCCCCCCCCCCCAACATCACCTGACCTGGGGTAAAGGACACTGTCACACCTTAGCTTTCTCCCCCTCAACCCCCTCAATAACGTGATCAGTCGATGCATTTCCTTTGTTAGGGTAGAGGAGAGACTAGGAAGTTCGTTAAGCATAAAAGGAGAAAGCCTTTGCGAGGGGAGACTACTACTTTGAGCCTTAGGGACGTAGTTATAAGGCCTCTTTCCCTGTGACCCTTTTACTAGCTTAGACTTGCTTTCAGATGTGGCCTGCTTGTGCACGAATGAGCGCACTCAAAGATGTTTTCGAACCAAGAGGCGAGGCAAGACACAGGAGAGACCCACTCAAAAGCCCGGCACAAGAGGACGTAAAAAACCTTCTCCTATCTTTCCTTTGTGTGGTAATGGACAAGTACCAGTGACCCAGTTTGTCTTGAAAAGAGCTCATGCAACAGCATCAGGAATCCTGTTTCGCGCCTCAGTCAACCAAGCCTTGTAAATTAAGTCCCCTGGAATACTGCCATATAGAAAATCCAAGAAAGTCTAGTTAGCGGTTCGTTGCAAGAAAGCCCCTCAGCAGTTAATTCACACCTTATTACGATGTCCAGTTAATGACGTGCTATTGACGCCCTTGTGAATTTGATTCTTGTATCGTTCCTACTTTTGTTGTTTCCTGGCTCTTCAATTCCCAGCATCATTTCATTGTTTTATTTATAAATAAATTCATTGTAACGTAAATTATTTCCTCATTTCCCATGGCGACCTTCCAATATTTGATCGAATTGGGTAAAATAAGGTAAGTGAAAAACCTCCTCCCTGCATTTGTGTACAGACTGGTGTTCTCCTTTGGCCCAACTGGCAGTATCTTAATTAAAGTAAACCCCTTCCTTCCTAAAAGGACCCCCAGTTTGTAAGAATATATATATATATATATATATATATATATATATATATATATATATATATATATATATATATATATACATATATATATATATATACATATATATATATATACATATATATTTACATATATATATATATACATATATATTTACATATATATATATATACATATATATTTACATATATATATATATATATATATATATATATATATATATATATATATATATATATATATATATATATATATATACATACATATATATAGACATGCATGCATAGATAGATGGATAATCTTTCCTGTATTTGTGTGTATATCTATTATTTATGTTTACATTTTAATCCTTGTCATCTGAGTTCCTTCTGTGTTTCCCGAGCCATAACTCTGTTGAGTCTATTATTCTCTTTTTCACCTGAGATAATAATAATAATAATAATAATAATAATAATAATAATAATAATAGTCAAAGGTAGGATGCAATTCATTATCGTGAGACACGTATAACCCTTTCTTCAATTACCACTTTTATCATTGGCCTGACCACTAAGCCATATTTAAACTCGCTTACAGCTGCAGATTGGGACAACATCAAATGAAAAGACGAGGACACCTTAATTTGATTATGGTTAATAATTGGAAGAGATTTTAATCAACTGTTTTCTAATGATGCAACAGAAAGAAGTTTTCCTGAAACGATCCTATCATAATTAATAATGATAAAATACTTGTATTGTTGTTAACAGTGATATTAATGACAATTATATTAGGAATAAGGTTGACGATAACAATAACTATAATAATGAAAAAGACAATAGAAGATCACATTACCAATCTCTCTCTCTCTCTCTCTCTCTCTCTCTCTCTCTCTCTCTCTCTCTCTCTCTCTCTCTCTCTCTCTCTCTCTCATTATTATCTGTTCTCGTTTCTCCATGTTGTAATCACCGGACAAAATCACGTATGAGGCCGTGAAAGAAAAACAACTTTCATTTTCTCCCTCTCTGAATTTGCACCAGTAAGATATTTCGTAACATAAAGTCATGCAAGAGATTCAGATGTATGAGAAAACTATTTCCGTCATAAGATTTTTATGCGCCTCGTTAGTTGAATACACAGCGTCCTTGAGATATGGGAATGTTTCGAGAGAATTAATTTTGGCAAGTAATTTATTATTAGTAATCTTTCTTAGAATCTAATGCCTTTAAATTCAGTAGTTACTTGATACCACTGACAGCGAAGCAAGCAGAATAGAGCTGTGATACTGGATACTTCCATGGAGAATACTTTGTTGACTTCTCTGGACTGTGCAACTGCTGAATGGGTGTGATGCTAGCGCTGTTGCTGACATTGAATACGATAGCTAAATTTTCTCTTGATTTTTTTTAACCTTGAACTTGTAAAAATAAAATGGCTAATGAGTGGAGCCCATCGGCGGTTGCTGGGAAACATGATTTGATGTTCTTTCAAAGTAAACCCATCAGTCATTATTAGCCTTCATTGGCAGCGTAGAAGAATGACAAATAAACCATTTACTAGGAGAAAGTATTCACACATGCATTTTCGATCCATCGATAAGAAGGAACTACCAACTTCATTTCTTCACGTTTCCCCATCTTAATTTTTCTGTTTTGTAGAAAAATTCATCTTCAGTCATTATTCACTTTCTCCCTTTCCCATAATGTGACTGTTCGGTGTGTACATCATACATTAATAAGCGCTGTTTTGAATTTACCTTTTTTGTTTTTGTCAATTCAACAGGGTATCGTTTTACGAGAATATTAAGTAATTTGTCTCTTTGGTTCTTGAGATTTGTCACTGTGACATACCTCAGTGTTGTCTACCATCACTAACCATCCCATTCAGTAGAAAAATTATCCAGTCTTTACCCCACAAGTCGTTCTATAGTTAGCAATACTTGTATTTTGGCAAAACTATTGAAAACTGTTGAACGGGCCGTGAGATTAACATTATGAGTAATTCTTTCAGTGATACAGATTTGCTGTGATATTAGCCAAGACTACCAGAGTGACACACCTCAGGAACCAAGGAGACAAAATCAGAGACCTGTCTTCTATGAGATGAGGTCTTTGTCTTGATTGAACAAAATGTAATGATCAGCTACACATTTGTATCAAGGGAAGGAGGCAATGCTGCAGACAGCCTCAGTACAATAAAACAGGTTCCTTATTCAGAATGTTCTGTGGCCCCAAAAACTTGTAAAAAATGCAAGGAGAGCTTATTATAAGATAAAAAAATACTTCAAATTATTAATTAAAATTCTAACAATAACTGTGGGTGAGGACATTCGAATCTAATGTGCATGTTCTAGAAATGTTATAGTTACAGTCCTTTTCATCTTTTTGATCCCTAATAAGAGAACAATGAGACCACCAAAGAAAAGAAAGAAATGTAGAAGTAAAAACTTATCTTTTTATTTCCAAGTAGCGTTTGTAGGTGTTTTGATGCGACAGACATAAACGTTAGAAAAGCTGGAATTAAAGGTATAAAAAAGTATTAAAGGAAATAATATAAATATGGTTAACAGAGACTTTGAAAGACAAATTAATCCATGAGAAAAAAATGAATGGTGAAAACATTTGTGATAAAATCCAAAATAAGTGTAGTAATAGGAGGAACTTTCACAAATAAAAACAATGGTTTAATTAGGAAGCCGTGAAAACCAAATATAATATATCAAACTAACAATGCAAGCAATGTACAGATGCAGAACCAACTCATATATAACCGGACCTGTCTTCAGTCTTATTCAGAACAGGAAGAGAGTGGAACGAACTTTTTTGAAAATGTAATACGGATATTTTTACGCGCTTTACATGCGTGAAGCCTCGAGCACATTAGGAAAAATGTTAGCTATAATAAAGCAAACTATGGTCAACATCGTGGTTACCCAGAGACTGAATCTAATGTAAAGAACATATGGCATTATATATATATATATATATATATATATATATATATATATATATATATATATATATATATATATATATATATATATATATATATATATATATATATATATATATAATATATATATATATATATAAATATATATATATATATATAAATATATATATATATATATATATATATATATATATATATATATGTATATGTGTATATATATATGTATATGTGTGTACATATATATATATATATATATATATATATATATATATATATATATATATATATATATATATATATATATATATATATATATATATATACACATGTGTGTATGTGTGTGTATATATATATATATATATATATATATATATATATATATATATATATATATATATATATATATATATATATATATATATATATATATATATATATATATATATATATATTTATAATAGATATATATCAACAAAACCTCCATAAAACCTTACAAATAAAATGTTGCAATGAAATAATCTTCCCGGTTTTTCTTAAAGGCCTTTCTCTTCAAGGCGCTCATTGAAAAATAAATTATTTGATAGCTTAAATTTGTAATGGAATAAAAACATGAAAATTAATACAAATATGACTGAATTTTTGACGTTAAACCTGTTATTTTATAGTATTATTCTTTTAAAGCTTTCGTTACATGAAACTGCAGCAGGAACAAGGTATTGGAAAGTTACAGAAACTTTTTGAATTGAAGCAAAACACTTTTCCATGCTGCTCAGCATCGACAAGGCGATTGAAAGGGGCCAGTTCAGATTTCCTTTGGTCTGATCAAAAGAAGAAAATTCAAGAAGAAACTCAGTTTGTTCATCAATGACTTGCAAGGAGGAAAGATTCTCAGAGTTTTGTTGGGTTCCTCAGCTGGATTAGATTCAGGTCTTGCTTTTTTTCGATGAATTAGTTAATTTCATTGCTCAGCCTCCCTAGATAAAGTTATGCTTTGGGAGGTGGAATTTCTTATTACTTTGTGCATTGCTATTGTCACTGATATGTTTTAAAAAAGGTAGCTTTCAATTACTGTATTTAAGACAGGAAATATTATAAGCCAACGATACTAATCTCATCCTTGTGTTCACAAATGAAGGTGTACGTGATGTGCAATATTCACAAATTTAATAAGTTATTCACTTCTCATTGACATTAAAGAAAACACAAAATTATACAGAGTATTTGGGCAAATCTACTAATCACATATTTGTATTTATGAAAGGAATTTTAAATGACAAAGGGTACACTGTAGTCTTGTACTAGTGGAGGAGACTGTGAATGATGCAACATATCTTTAGATAGTCATACTAATTCTGCAATTTAATTCGTTAAATTAAATAAAATCATGTATAGTGGTAGCTATGATAAGGACATCCTTTTATTTATTAACAAAAGTAGAGAAATAGGTAACTATGGCAATTTGCTCCTTATATCTGTGGAACAAAAAGCAATTTAATCTAATGGTAAAACCCACTTCAAAGAAGAGTTACCGTGACGTACTTTTCCGAGAAAAGAAAAAGAAGAAGAATGGGTCATCTTGAACATTAATTATGGTGCCATCGAAACGTAAAAGGCCTGTAATTCTCATGAAATATGAAGGTATTTGAAATATTGGTTACAGGGGAAAAATGAGAAAGGAAAGAGATTTATGTTTTGGGTAAAAGTTCCACTCAGGGTTTATTATTGATCACTTAAAGGGACCACAGCTTCCAATAATAATGCTTTGCAAAATCCAACGACTTATTTTCATTATCATCAATCACTCTAGGGAACATGCGTACGACGAATTTTTCTCCTCATGTTATAACAAATATTATGTTAAAGAAAGGTAAAAGTAAACAAGAGGAAAGTCGGTACCCCTGTATTCTAGGAGACAGACAGTCAGTGGATTGCTCTACTAAAGCTATCATAAATATCGAGTTAAAAATAGTTAAAAGATTCACGAAAAACTGAGGAAGGTAGAGACAGTTTCTTTTTTCTTCAAGAGGTTAATATCAGGAACTGATTAAATGGATTCATTCGTGTCTTAATCGCTGACGCTGTTCAGATTACCTATGTGCACAGTTAGATATTCAGAAATGGTAAAATAAGAAGACCCTAGGTGAAAAGATTGTTCAAATTGTTTCGAGATAACTTTTGTCATGTGGAATGAATAGAGGGAGATAGGTTTGTGAAAAGAATATGTAATCCGGAAGAGTTACAAGGGAGGAGGAGGGGAATACAGAGAAGACGCTCGATATTATGAGTAAAAGGGATTCTGGAAGAAAAGAGCATAAAAATCAGGAAGAGGATGATGCTCACAAGGAAGAGGTGGACGGTGGCAAGCGTTTATCAAGTTCAGACAAACTACGTAGGAGTAAACTTAGCTTCTGATACTGTGGAAGTTTTTGTTTGTATATAGGGGTTTTCTTAAGCTTCCGCGATTAAATTATGAAAATGCTAGTGACTTTTTTTTTTTTTTCACCTGAACTATTTCCTAAATGTTGAAGGTTCTTTGAATTTCCGTCAACCCTCCGGTCACCACCCGCGGCTGCGCCCCTGGGCCCCGCCAAAGCGCTCATGACAAAGATGTGTTGCCTCGATCATCGTTTAAGCAATGAGGTAAAAGGGAAATAAAAAAAAAAAAAACAGTTGAGGTTCGTCAAAGCAGAGTTCTCCAACTATGCGTAATTTAACTTTAGCAATAAATATACTTAGCCTAGTTTCGTGATTAATAAACTGGGGAATGAAATCTATCATGATTGTTTTTATATATTTCGAAACAGTTTGTTGCAAGTTCATTTTCTTCTTCTTCTTCATTATTATTATTATTATTATTATTATTATTATTATTATTATTATTATTATTATTATTATTATTATTAATTATTATTATTATTATTATTATTATTATTATTATTAAGAAGAAGAAGAAGAAGAAGAAGAAGAAGAAGAAGAAGAAGAAGAAGAAGAAGAAGAAGGAGAAGAAGAACTTGCAACAAACTGTTTCAAAATAATAATAATAATAATAATAATAATAATAATAATAATAATAATAATAATAATAATATAATTCAAGTTTTGACGTTTGTTGTTCTATTACGCTTTGCTCTTTTTAAATAATAAATTAACCCTACTTTAATCTAATGAAAAATATCACTTTAAATTTGTGAGGAACAAGAAAAATTAACGGAACGAGTCGTTAATGTTCTTATTGTATTCCATAAATCGAAGATAGAAATTACGGCAAAGTGCTTCGTGATGCTAAATGCAATGATAATAAAGTGTACACTTGAAAAAAGTAATCAATTCTTCACAAACACAACGAGATTCTGTCGTTTATGGAAGCAATTCATGGAGGAAAGGTTCTCACTAAAAACGCTAATTAAAAAGGATTGTCAAACTTATAACACCAACATATTCGTTACATTTGGGAAATTAGTGACATGTAAGAATTTAGTTAAGTTTTTAGAAAGGAGAAACAACGAATAAATTCACAATATGGTGAAGATTAGTAACACTGCGAAAGCTGGTAATATTGAGTAACTTTACAACAGGGAGAATACTTCGTTGGCTTTTCTGGACTGTGGAATTGGAGAATGGGTGTAGTGCTAGTGCTGTTGCTGGCGTTAAATAACATAGCTAAATTTTTTCTTGATTTTTTAACCTTAAACTTGTAAAAATAAAAGGGCTAATGAGTGGAGGCCATCGCTGGTTGCTGGGAAACATTTGTTGTTCTTTCAAAGTAAACCCATCAATCATCATTAGCCTTCATTGGCAGTGACGAGTTCCCGGGACACATAGCATCTAAAGTATTGTATATTGTATAACAATGACATAAACCATTTACTAGATAAAGGTATTCACATAAGCATTTTTTATCAATCGATAAGAAAGAACTACCAACTTCATTCTTTCACGTCTCCCCATCTTAATTTTTTCTCAGTTTTGAAGAAAAATTCATCCTTGGTCATTTTCACTTTCTCCCTTTCCCATAATGTGAATGTCCAGCCTGTACATCCTACATTAATAAGTACTGTATTAAATTTAACTTTTTTTGTTTTTGTCAATTCGACAGTGTATCTTTTCAACAGAAAATCAAGAAAATTGTCTCGTTGGTTTCTGAGATTGGCACTAGCATGCACACCTCAGAGTTGTCTAACATCACTAACCATCCCATTAAGTAGAAAAATTATCCACAGTCTTTACCAAACAACTCATTCAATAGTTATCAATACTTGTATTCTAGCAAAAGTATTGCTAACTATGGAACGAGTTGTGAGATTAACTTTATGGATAAATCTTCCAGTGATACAGAGTGACTGTGATGTTAACAAAGACTACCAGAGTGATACATCTCGGAAACCAAGGAGAGACAAAATCAGAGACCTGTCTTCTATGAGATGAGGTCTTTGTCTTGGTTGAACAAAATGTAATGATAAGCTTCAAATTTATATCAAGGGAAGGGGGCAATTCTGCAGACAGCCTCAGTTCAATGAACCAGATTCCTTATTCAGAATGTTCTGTGGCTCCAAAACTTGTAAAAATGCAAGGAAAGCTTATCTTAAGATAATACTTTGAATTATTAATAAAAAAATTCTAACAATAACTGTGGGCGAAGACTTTGGACTCTAATGTGCAAGTTCTAGAAATGTTATAGTTCCAGTCCTTTTCATAATTTTGACCCCTAATAACAGAACAATGAGACCACTCAAGGAAAGAAAGAAATGTAGAAGTAAAGATGAACGGTTTTATTTCCAAGTAACGATTATAGCCGTTTTGTAATAGTTTAAAAAGGACCCTATGATACGACAGACATAAAATTTAAAATGCTTCACTTAAATGTATAAAAAAATGTATTAAAAGAAGTAATATAAATATGGTTAACAGAGACTTTGAAAGACAAACTAACCCATGAGAATGAGAACAAAACGGGTGGTAAAAACATTTGTTATAAAATCCAAAATAAGTGTAATAATAAAAGGAACTTTAATAATGAAAATAATGGTTTAATTAGGAAACTGCGAAAACCAAAATAACAATGCAAAGAAATGTACAAATGCATAACCAACTCATATATAACTGGACCTGTGTTCAGTCTTATTCAGAACAGAGAGAGAGAGAGAGAGAGAGAGAGAGAGAGAGAGAGAGAGAGAGAGAGAGAGAGAGAGAGAGAGAGAGAGAGAGAGACTGGAACAAAAATAAATACATTTTCTCTTGATTTTCTTTTAACCTTGAACTGGTAAAATAAAAAGGCTAATGAGTGGAGGCCATCGCCGGTTGCTGGGAAACATGATTTGTTGTTCTTTCAAGGTAAACCTATCAATCATTATTAGCTTTCATTGGCAGTGACGAGTTCCCGAGACAGACAGCATCTGAAGTAATGTATATTTTAGAAGAATGACAAAACATTTACTAGGTGGAGGTATTCACATATGCATTTTTGATCTGTTGATAAGCAGGAACTACCAACTTCATTCTTTCACGTCTTCCATCTTAATTTATCTCAGTTTTGAAGGAAAATTAAACTTCAGTCCTTTTTCATTTTCGCAATTTCCCATGATGTGACTGTTCAGCGCGTGCATCCTTCTTTTTTTTTTTTTGTCAATTCAATAAGGCATCATTTCACCAGAGTATCAAGTAATTTGTCTCTTTGGTCCCTGAGATATGTCACTGTGGCATACCTCAGTGTTGTCTACAATCACTAACCACCCCATTCGGTAGGAAAATTATCCACAGTCTTTACCTCACAACTTGTTCAGTAGTTAGCAATACTTGTATTCTGCCAAAAGTTTTCCTAACTATTGAACGAGTTGTGAGATCAACATTATGAATAATTCTTGCAATGGTGCAGGGCGGTTGTGATATTAGCCAGGACCACCAGAGTGACACCTCAAGGACCAAGGAGAGACAAAATCAGAGGCCTGTCTTCTATGATACGAGGCCTTTGTCTTAGCTGAACAAAATGTAATGATCAGCTTCACATTTGTATCAAAGGAAGGGGGCAACACTGGAGACAGCCTCAGTACAATGAGCCAGGTTCTTTTTCAGAATGTTCTGTGGCCCCAAAATCTTGTAAAGATGCAAAGAAAACTTATTATACGAATGATACTTCAGTGTATTTATTAAAATTCTAACAATAATTGTGGATGAGGACATTGGATTTTAATGTGCATGTGCCAGAAATGTTATAGTTCTAGTCTTTTTCAATTTTTGATCCCTAATAAGAGAACAATGAGACCACCGAAGAAAAGAAGGCAATTTAGAAGCAAAGCCGAACCTTTTTATTTCCAAAGTAGCGTTTGTAGCCGTAGTTTAAAAGAAGCCCATGATGTGACAGACATAAAATTTAGAAAAGTTTCACTTAAAGGTATAAAAAAGTAATAGAGGAAATAATATCAATATGGTTAACAGAGACTTTGAAAGACAAATTAATCCATGAGAACAAAATGGGTGGTGAAAACATTTGTGATAAAATCCAAAATAAATGTAAAAACAGAGGGAACTTTAATAAATAAATACGATGGTTTAATCAGTAACCATGAAAACCAAATATATCAAAATAACAATGCAAAGTAATGTACAAATGGAGAACCAACTCATATATAAATGGACCTGTGTTCAGTCCTATTCAGAGCAGAGAGAGAGAGTGGAACAAAATTTTTAAAAAACGTAACCCTGATATTTTTACTTGCTTTACATGCGTGAAGCCTCGAGCACGTTACGGAAAAATGTTAGGTATAATAAAGCAAAACTGTGGTCAACATCGTGGTTACACAAAGACTGAATCTAATGTAGAGAACATGTGGAATTATATTATATATATATATATATATATATATATATATATATATATATATATATATATATATATATATATATATATATATATATATATATATATATATATATATATATATATATATATATATATATATATATATATATATATATATATTTATATATATATATATATTTATATATATATATATATATATATATATATATATATATATATATATATATATATATATATATTTATATATATATATATATATATATATATATATATATATATATATATATATTTATATATATATATATATATATATATATATATATATATATATTTATATATATATATATATATATATATATATATATATATATATATATATATTTATATATATATATATATATATATATATATATATATATATATATATATATATATATATATATATATATATATATATATATATATATGTGTGTAATATAAATATATATGTAATATAAATATATATGTATATATATATATATATATATATATATATATATATATATATATATATATATATATATATATATATATATATATATATAACTATATTATACATGTAATTATATATATATATATAATATATATATATATATATATATATATATATATATATATATATATATATATATATATATATATATATATATATATATATTATATACATATATCAACAAACCCTCCAAAAAAACTTAAAAATAAAACATTCCAATGAAATAATCTTACATGATTTTTTTCTTAAAGGCCTTTCTCTTCAAGGCGCTCATTGAAAAATAAATTATTTGATAGCTTAAATTTGTAATAAAATAAAGACAAAAATTAATATAAAAATGACTGAATTTTTGACGTTAAACCTGTTATTTTATAGTATTATTCTTTTATAGCTTTCGTTACATGAAAATGCGGCAGGAACAAGGTATTGGAAAGTTACAGAAACTTTTTGAATTGAAGAAAAACATTTTCCATGCTGCTCGGCATCGACAAGACGATTGAAAGGACCCAGTTCAGGTTTCCTTTGGTCTGATCAAAAGAAGAAAATTCAAGAAGAAACTCAGTTTGTTAATCGATGACTTGCAAGGAGGAAAGATTCTCAGAGTTTTGTTGGGTTCCTCAGCTGGATTAGATTCAGTTCTTGTTTTTTTCGATGAATTAGTTAACTTCAATTGCTCAGCTTCCTAGGTAAAGTTATGCTATGGGAGGTGGAGTTTCTTATTACCTTGTGTATTGTTATTGTCACGGATATGTTAAAAAAAAAAAGGTAGCTTCCAATTACTGTATTTAAGACAGGAAATATTATAAGCCAACGATACTAATCTCATCCTTGTGTTCTCAAATGAAGGTGTACGTGATATGCAATATTCAGAAATTTAATAAGTCATTTACATCTCATTGACATTAAAGAAAACATAACTAATACAGAGTATCTGGGTGACTCTGCTAATCACATATTTGTATTTATGAAAGTAATTTTAAATGACACGGGAACATTGTTTACTACTGACTGCTATCTTGTACTAATGGAGGAGACTGTGAATGATGCAATATCTTTAGATAACTATAATAATCCTGCCATGTAATTCGTTAAAGTAAATAAAATCAAGTATAGTGGTAACTATGATAAGGACATCCTTATATCTATTAATGTTAAAATATCTATTAATGTAAACAAAGTACAGAAATAGATAACTATGGTAATTTGCTCCTTAAATCTCAGGAACAAAAGGCAATTTAATCTAATGGTAAAACCCACTTCAAAGAAGAGTTACAGTGACGCACTATCAAAAAAAAAAAAAAAGAAGAAGAAAGGGTCATCGTGGACATTAATTCTGGTGCCATCGAAACGTACAGGGCCTGTCATTCCATGAAATATGAAGGTATTTGAGATATTGGTTGCAGGGAAAAAATTACAAAGGAAAGATTTATGTTTTGGGTGAAAGTTCCACTCAGGATTTATTATTGATTACTTGAAGGGACCACAGCTTCCAATAATAATGTTTTGCAAACACCAACGACTTATTTTCATTACCATCAATCACTGTAAGGAAAATCCATTCAACGAATTTTTCTCCTCATGTAATAACAAATATTATGTTAAAGACAAAATTAAACAGAGGAAAGTCGGCACTCCTGTATTCTAGGAAACCGAGAGCCAGTGGATTGCTCTACTAAGGCCAACATAAATAAAAATAAAGTCAAACGATTCACGAAACGCAGAGGAAACTAGAGACAGTTTCTTGTTTCTAGAAGAGGTTAATATCAGGAACTGAATAAGTGGATTCATTTACGTCTTAATCGCTGGCGCTGTTCAGATTAACTATTTGCGCAGTGGATGTGACTGGAAGTTGTAGAAATGGTAAAATAAGAAGACCGTAGGTGAAAAGATTGTTCAAAGTGTTTCGAGATACTTTTGTCATGTGGAATGAATAGATGGAGATAAGTTTGTGAAAAGAATATGTAATCCGGAAGAGTTACGAGGGAGGAGGAGAGGAGGTGAGAAAACACTCCATATTTTGGGTAAAAGAGATTCCGGAAGGAAAGTTCATAAAAATCCAGGAAGCCGAGGATGCTAGCAAGGAGGAGGTGGACGGTGGCAAGCGTTTATCAAGTTCAGACAAACTACGTAGGAGCAAACTTAACTTCTGATACTGTGGAAGTATCAGCGACTAAATTATGAAAATGCTAGTGACTATTTTTTTCATTGTTTCACCTGAACTATTTCCTAAATGCTGTGGGTCCATTGAATTTCCGTCAACTCTCCGGTCACCACCCGTGCCTGCGCCCCTGGGGCCCCGCCAAAGCTCTCATGACAAAGATATGTTGCCTCGGTCATCGTTTAAGCAACGATGTAGAAGTAAAAAAAAAAAAAAAACGGTTAAGGTTCGTCAGAGAAAAGTTCTCCAACTATGGGTAGTTTGTCGTTAACAATAAATATACCCTAGTTTCGTGATCAATAAAATGGGGAGTGAAATCAATCACATTTTTTTTATATATTTTTAAACAATTGTTGCAAGTTCTTCTTCTTCTTCTTCTTCTTCTTCTTCTTCTTCTTCTTCTTCTTCTTCTTCTTCTTCTTCTTCTTATTATTATGAAAATAATAATAATAATTCAAGTTTTGACGTTTGTCGTCCTATTACGCCTTGTTCTTTTTAAATAAAAATAAATTAACCCTATTTTAATGTAATAAAAAATGTCACTTTAAATTTGTGAGGGCCAAGAAAAATTAACGGCAGAAGTCATTAATGTTCTTATTGCATTCCAAAATTGAAGATAGAAGTTACGGCAATGTGCTTCATGATGTTAAATGCAATGATGATAAAAGTGTAGACTTGAAAAAAAGTGTATAATTCTTCACAAAAACAAAAAAATTCTGCCGTTTAAAGGAAGTAATTCATGGAGGAAAGGTTCCCACTAAAAACGCAAACAAAAAAGATTATCAAAACTTATAACACCAAAATATTTATTACATTTGAAAAGTTAGTAGCATGTAAGAATTTAGTAACCTTCTCAGAAAGGAGAAATAATGAATAAATTCACAATATTGGGAAGATTAGTAACACTGCGGAGGCTGATAATATTGCATACCTTTGCAACATTCAAGAAAGTGCAACAAGTAAGGAAGTACTGGAAGTTTCTGAGGCGGAATAACCTGTCTGATCCTGTTGGACGAGTCGGTAGAGTTCTCGGCTAGCACTCTGCTAGGCACGTGTTCAAGTCTCCGGCCGGCCATTGGAGAATTAGAGGAATTCATTTCTCGGTATAATGCGGTTCGGATTCCTCAATAAGCTGTAGGTCCGTTGCTAGGTAACCAATTGGTTCTTAGCCACGTAAAATAAGTCTAATCCTTCGGGCCAGCCCTAGGAGAGCTGTTAATCAGCTCAGTGGTCTGGTTAAACTAAGGTATACTTAACTTTGATCAGCCTCTTGTACCATTTACTCGTTAAATGTGGAAGTCACTGCTTTTTGTTTATACGTAAAGAACAA
The DNA here is from genome assembly GCA_039081455.1 of Macrobrachium rosenbergii. Classification (NCBI taxonomy): domain Eukaryota; kingdom Metazoa; phylum Arthropoda; class Malacostraca; order Decapoda; family Palaemonidae; genus Macrobrachium; species Macrobrachium rosenbergii. Next base: position 6,227,688 of record JANJGK010000031.1, on the reverse strand, counting down.
AGGGGCGACAACCTAAGCCCCTTATATTACCAAGGATTGAAGAAATGAGGAATGGGATGGAAAATAGAGAACGCAAAGTCAAGATAATCAGACGGAAAAGGAAGAGAAATCCTAAGCTGGAGAGCAGAAGGAAAGAAACAGCCACTAGCCGTGCAATCCAAGATTACTGATTACAGCAGTATACCTGAGGGAAAAGGTGCCCTAATAGGTTTCAAATTTGGGCCACCTTGTTCCCATGTATTTTGTGACCACAATTTCCCAAATTTATTCGGTGATAATAAGTTGTAGCGTAGGTATGAGTAAGAGGCTGCGTCTACAAACTTACTAATTTATTCCAAACAACAAACAGACAGATCAATAGCTCTTGCGAACGGATGTGTAGTGCCTGACACGAGGCGAACAAAAGAGAGGCCAGAGTACAACCAACTGTATTTGCTGGAGGACGGAAAGATGCACATAAATCAATCTACAAGACACGAACGAAGTTATGATACATATAGCTGGAATGCTGACATTGTAATACTTGCGCTAAAATGATACATTTAACATAACAATAATATGAACGAGAATATAATTATGTACAAAGAATGAGTGACATCTGTTGTGTTTCTTGTATGCGTGCGCTTGGCGCGTAGAGATGCTGCGTGTGAGGAGATTAGCTGGCCAGGTAAGGTGGACGGTGGTGGGTCCGTGTGGGACCCTACAAGGTCATGCGGCATCATAACATTTTCCCAGTTTCCCATGTCGTAACATTTTCCCAAATTTATTCAGTAAAGATAAGTTATGTGGCATCATTTCATGCCGCAAGACTTATTACCACCGAAATAAACTTGGGAAATTGTGGCAACATGGGAAACTGGGAAATTGTAGACCCCAAATACACGAGGAAGAAGTGACCCAAATGGGAAAGGGACAACATGGCTGATCACCACAGAATTATGGGAGAAGATGGCCCCACAGAAGTGACGAAACTACTTAACATAGGAAGAATGTTCCCGTTCTTTTATCCGAAACTTATAACAGAGAGAAAGAGAATCGGGAGGAAGGGTGGTGAAAGAGCTCCTTAATACAGTGTTGTCATAAATAGACAAAGGGTGAAGAGCAACATATCTAAAATCAAACTTTCTATACAATTAATTCAGTGCTATTGAAGTTCTACACTAAGGGTGAAACACCACGAATGTGAAACCAATCTCTCAAACAATTTCTACGACACAACATGATGCTTTATTTTCCTGGAGAAACAAGGAATTATGGCATATAACAACGCACCTTATTTCTTTAGAAAGAAATTTTACTGTCATCATTTTTACTATCATATGACCGATTTGGACTGGATAAAAATGGAAAAAATAGACAGAAACTATACTTTAGAAGGACTGGACTTTACTTTCTTTTGGGATCCTCATTCAGAGAAGTTTACAAGATATGTGGCAATGGACGACGAGGGGCAATTCGAGAAAGGGAACGTATAACAAAAAGATTGTAAGGTAACAGTTGAAATGCCGAGGACTTAATAATTTGCAAAATCAAGAAAGTGAAGGGAGATTAGCAGGAGTGAGAGAATAAGAAATGGGGAGATGAGTAACTGAAGGAACTACCCAGATAAAATCTAATAGAGATAAGGTGGGAGCGGGCGTTTTGCCATCAAATAAACCACTTATAAAGGGGTTTAATAAAACACTATAAACTACTTTAAAGAGGAAGGCAGGCATGCTATGAGCAAGATGCATGCCCAGAAGAGCCTTATGCAAGATTGTCAAGATAGGCCACTCAAAAGAAGAAAGTTAGAGCAAGCTGTAAAGGAAACTTAGTTAAGAAAAATTTCAAATACTTCATCGACAGTTGAAGATGAAGCAATAT
>JANJGK010000031.1:6199204-6225725 GCA_039081455.1 Macrobrachium rosenbergii | reverse complement strand
ACAAATATAGAATTCTGACTTACCACGGGACCGAACCCCGGACTTTCGAGTGAGTGTCCAGGGCACTAGCAGTTAGGACACAAAGGTCATAAAATGAGTTGGAACCTACGTACTTACGTACCTTAGGTCTTTTCCGGGCAGGCGACGAAGGCCTAATATACCAAAGAATTTTACCCAACTCCCCGACCCATCAGCGCTCGAACTGCTAACATTGCATTGGACTTAACCCTTTCTCTGAGAGATACGATGGAAATGAACACATGGGAACGATTTCACAGAAATGAATTTCTGACTCACTACGGGACCGTAAGTACTTAGGTTCCAACTCCTTTTAGATATACAGATATACAGATAGATAGATAGATAGATGGATAGATAGATAGACAGATCGCTAATTTACTTAAATTTTGAATTATGAATTTTTCAATGTAGTTTCATTGTATGTTATTGTGAAATGTTTATTGTTATTATGTGTAACATATTATCTTTATCTTTTTAATTTATTTAGTACTTTCCTAACTTACATAATCTTTTTACTGTGAAATGTAAAGATACAGTTGAAATTCGCTATTTATCTTGTAGCTTCGACATGTTCTCGTTATAATCTACACATTAGAATCGTCTGTATTTGCATCATGTTTCGTCATATTGTCATATTTTCGTTAAAATGGGCAGATAGAGTTATATTCAATGTGTCGCCATTTTTTTTTATAGTTTATAGAATTCGTAAACTTTTTTATTTATCGAAAAGTTACGATAACCAACCAGTTCTTTAAGATCATAAAGCATTCTTTATTGGGTCTCTTTACACATACGTCATTTGAATGTATGTGTATGTTCCAGTGGAACAGAGGCCTTCCCATAGACATGAAAGCTTGATCATCAGTTTCCGATCTCTAATTAGAGCAGAGGTGTTTATTCTTCGAGAGAAAGCTGAATTCTGTTCAATATTTGTTCTTTAATTGGCGCAAGTTCTTTTTGGAACCTCCTTTCGTTGTTTTATAGCGTTTATACAAAACCCCTTATTAAGCTTTTGGTTATCTTAAATATTTCGTTTTTAATCTCTGAGATATGGATATTGTTCCTGAAGAATCTACCGAAATCTTAAAGTCAGATGAAAGCCAATGGTGTGACTCTTAAAGGCTCGAGTAAACATTGGCTATGGCTCCACTGAGAAGCTATCCCCATTTTTCTGCTCTTTCCTCCTTTGTCCAGTATCACGGTTTTCAACATCCGGCTTTTAGCACTGTCGTTCGTTCTTCATCCAACTTTAGGAACAGAAGCTCTCGTGAAAGCTAATAAGGACTTGGGTGAGTAGGAGGAGGAGGAGGTTTAATTGTAAGAGTACAGAGCAAACATTGAGTATGGTGCTACTGAGAAACGCCTCAAACACCTTTCTTTGTGCCGTGGCGTCCCTCTATCAACCGCTCCACTGTAGAGACCTAGAGAGAGATGAGTGTTATTATGAATATTCTAAATGGGAAAGAAAGAAATTACAGTACATAAATGAGAAACATATGAACAGGCAATGGAGAGAATGACTCAGAAAAAGAATGAGGAAAAAATTGCCATCAACCTTGGGACGCTAGTCCAGAGTATGTGCGGGAAAGAAATAAGGAATAAAATCGTCCTCAAATAGGACACAACACCTGATAAAAAGTATGAGAACGTAGGACTCTACACACTGCTTTGTAAAGGAAATCCTTCTTAAAATTTTAATATTCCTTAGGGCTCTGATGTTAACACTAATAGGTTATAATGAGTCCTGAGAACCACATAAGTGCTGATGGTCCTAGAAGATGGGTTTTGTGCAGAGAAGCAAAAAGGTAAAAAATGACATGAAGAATATGAAGAATAGATGTATCAAGAAAGAAAAAACTAGAAACCTCCTGCTTATCAATGTCTATTCAACTTTTCTAAATTTCTGTTGATCTGATTCTCATTATTAAAGAATTTTGACTCTGTGACGTTTTAATAATAACAATAATAATAATAATAATAATAATAATAATAATAATAATAATAATAATAATAATAATAATCTTCATCATCATCATCATCGTCACAATAGTATAGAGAAATGTTCGGTTTCCGTAACCTTTAATAACTTATTTAGGGATTTTAATTAACTATGGGATATTTAGTCGTGGTAATTCTCGAGTTTGATTAACAACATGAACACCAGAAACTTCTGATCACCGGCCAGTGGCTATTAATTAGTTATTTCATTTCATTAACTCGTTTGTTTTAACGTATAATGTTTTGTCATTATTACACATGACCTTGGTACGTGTGTATATATAAATTAATATGTATATGTATATTGTGTGTGTGTATAATATATATAATAATTCTATATATATTATTCTATATATCATTTACTCACTCTACACTAACTATCACTACTCCAACCCCACACACACGTACCGACCTCCGGTCATGAGTACATAATGACAAAACATTCCATACGTCGAAACAAACGAGTTAATGAAATGAAATAACTAATTAATAGCCACTGGCCGGTGATCAGAAGTTTCTGGTGTTCATGTTGTTAATCAAACTCGAGAATTACCACGACTAAATATCCCATAGTTAATTAAAATCCCTAAATAAGTTAAAGGTTACGGAAACCGAACATTTCTCTATACTATTGTGACGTTGATGATGAAGATTATTATTATTATTATTATTATTATTATTATTATTATTATTATTATTATTATTATTATTATTAAAACGTCACAGTCAAAATTCTTTAATAATCATAATCAGATCAACAGAAATTAACAAAAGTTGAATGGATGTACGGGAAAGACACTAAAAGACATTGATAAGTAGAAGGTTTCTAGTTTTTGATTTCTTGATACATCTATTCTTCATTTTCTTCATGTCATTTTTGACCTTTTTACTTCTCTACACAAAACCCAACTTCTAGGACCATCAGCGCTTAGGTGGTTCTCAGGACTCATTATACCCTATTAGTGTTAACATCAGAGCCCTAAGGAATATTAAAATCTTAAGAAGGATTTCCTTTACAAAGCAGTGTGGCGAGTCTTACTTTCTCATACTTTTTATCAGGTGTTGTGTCCTATTTGAGGACGATTTTATTCCTTATTTCTTTCCCGCACACATACTCTGGACTAGCTTCCCACGGTTGATGGCAATTTTTTCCTCATTCTTTTTCTGAGTCATTCTCTCCATTGCCTGTTCATACGTTTCTCATTTATGTACAGTAATTTCCTTCTTTCCCATTTAGAATATTTATAATAACACTCATCTCTCTCTAGGTCTCTACAATGGAGGTCTCTACGATGGAGCGGTGTATATATATATATATATATATATATATATATATATATATATATATATATATATATATATATATATATATATATATATATATATATATATATATATATATATATATATATATATATATATATATATATATATATATATACGTGTGTGTTTGTGTGTACATATAAATAAATAACTATATATATATTATACATATATATATTCTTAAGAATTTATCCCTCCCTCGCCTAGCGGCCAGTGAGTAATTTAGCCAGGGAAGCATTTTCACCTTTCATTTGACTGTAGGGCCAAGAAAACATGGTGGGCAAGGTAGGACCAAGCGTATCTTGAACTAGAGAAAAGCGGTTAGTTCCTGTTTTTTCACTCATGTAGGGATAGCCTCCCACCTCAGCTGACCTGGGGTGGACAATAGTGACCCCCCTCACCCCCATCACGCGATATGGGAGTAGCTAGGCCGTTATGGGCATGGGGACGTAGCCAGGCTGTGAGAGAGATAGGAACTTAACCCCTGAGAGGTGGAGACGATGATTCCGAGGTATGGCTAAGAAAGTCGGCGGGTCCTGGACAGAATGGGCCTGTCACAAGACCCAAGCTGGGACCCGCTGGTTCGAATTTATGCAGTGTGACACCTTCGAGGATTTGTTCAACTGGACCATGCTGGAGGACCTCTTCCAGTGTGTGCCCAAGCCTCTGGCTGTGTTTTCTTAGTGACAAGCAGCCAGCCACTCTCAAGGAAGCCTGCCACTTAGCTGATGCCTGGGAAACATACAACCCATCCCACAGCACCTTGCAACAATGCAGAATAGTGCCACATGGACACGGACCGCCTAACAAACCCCTGTGCACCATCTGTAAGAAGCATGGCCATGCTGAAGCAGAGTGTCGCTACCGGGAAAATAACCATCAGGGCAACAACCCTCAGCAGCCTACCAATAACCGTCCCTCTTCCTCTCCTAATTGCGCACCATTTTCCCAGCACACCATCACTGCCGGAAGATCATCCCATCCCAGGGGCCCCTGCCGAGACTGTGGAACTTCAGGACATTCTTCCTCCAGGTATCTTGCATGCCCAAAACATGTGGCCGCTCCCAGGCATGTCAACCTGATCAGTGCCACAGCCTCCCTGGCTGAGCCGCTGGAGAGAACTCACCCCAAGAGTGTTTGGACACAGTCCGTCTCAGTGGCTTCTCTGGATGGTTCTAGCCCACCAGTGCACCTGCCAACTACTGCCAACACTGGCTCAGATATTAGCCTGATAGATTGGGCCCAAGTGCCAGCCAGTGCCAAGGTAGATGAGCACACCAATTGGACAGTGACCTGGGTGGACGAACAGTCCTTGGACGTCCCCACATTCGAACTCAGGGTGATCACCCCTTGGAGCCACAAAATTCACCGCCTTGGCATCGTCAAGCATATTCGGCACGGAGTGGAGTTCCTGCTTGGACGAGACATCCTCTGGGGATGTACCAGCCCCACACCATTCTGTTGTCTGACTGCTTCTGCCAGCGCGTCCTCAGTAACCTCTTCTGATCGGGACACAGCCTCTGTGACAGCTGTGCCACTGTCAGCAAACCTTTCATTCGCCCAAGAGTGACACTACACAGTCCACCTAAACCTCATTCCAGGCCTAGTCCGCAGATCTCGCGACCAGACAGCCACCAAAAAACTACTCCTTCATCATGTAGGGATCTCGCCAAATACCACTGCAGGACCTGCAACATAAGAGGGCACTCCAAAAGATGGTCCAAGTGCCCCAGTAAGCTAGCCACAGCGGCCATTTCCACAGAACCAAGAGGCCATGCCCTCTCATCGAGACAGGAATCGCTGTCCCAAATCACGCCAAGGACACCGAGGGGTCTTGCTCCCCTGGGTCCCCCTTCAGCTTTGTCTGACAGGCATTCACTGCCAGTGCCACTTGCAAGCACTGGTCAATGCCAAGCTCCGCCTATCTCGGCTGGAAGCTCCATGCCAATCTTACACCCCGTGCCTGGCCCTGAGTTAGTGCCAGTGCCAGATCCTGAACCTGACCCAGATCTTCCTACGGGAGATCCACCAAACCTCACAACCATGATCATCACACAGTGTGAGCCTCTGACCCCTCATGTTTCTTCTTCCTACACTCTTCCGCCTGCAGGCCTGGACATTACCTCTTTTCTGGTGGACCAGGAATTGTCCAGCCAGGACACAGATGCGGATTCTCTTCCCACGATGGTTGTCACAGCAGCCGAAGTAGGAGACCAGCCCGTAGCCCCCAAGGCTGCCCCTGATCCTGCTCCTGACAGCACTCCTGGCCTTTCTTCAGAGTCGGTACCCTCATCGCCTCCTAGGAATGGCCTAGACAGACCTTGGAGGCCCCCGAAGAGGAAGGAGGAGGGGCGGAAGAAACCCACTAAGCTCTTCTTGGCACTCATGCCCATTGGCACAATGCCGCTTCCATCTCAGAGTGATCCTAGCACCTGCCCCTTTTCTAACTAACCTCCTTCCAACCCACTCCAGGCTCAAACTGATACATTACTTAATTGTATACTGTGATTTACCCTTCAGGTTATTCATGTTTCAATTTGGTGTGTGTTAATCATAAAGCGTTATGCCAATCATAATTCATTGCGTGCCATTCGTTGGTGCCAGCTTGTTCAGTGCCAGAGTCATAGGGTAGTAGGTTAGGTTAGGTGCTTACCATGTGCATTTGCCTAGGCGTAGATTTCTCCTGTCATCAGAGACAGTTAGCAGAAGTGTATATACCCTTAGCTAGGTTAGGCCCATTGTAGATGTGAAGTTAGCCAATTCAGAACCCCTCTTAGCAGTTAGGTAGGCCCCTATAGTTGTTGCAGTGCCAAAGCACAAGTCATGTAGGGTCACTAGCTGCCAGTCAGGAGGAATTAGCCAAGACCTTCACACCCGAAAGGGTGTGAAGGCTTTTCCAAAGGGGGGGGGGGGACCTCTTAAGAATTTATCCCTCTATTGTCTAGCAGCCAGTGAGTAATTTAGTAAGGGAAGCATTTTCACCTTTTATTTGACTGTAGGGCCAAGAAAACATGGCGGCGAGGTAGGACCAAGCGTATCTTGAACTAGAGAAAAGCGGTTAGCGCCTGTTTTTTCACTCATATAAGGATAGCCTCCTACCTCAGTTGACCTGGGGTGGACAATAGTGACACCCCCCCTCACCTCCATCACACGATATGGGAGTAGCTAGGCCATTATGGGCATGGGGACGTAGCCAGGCTGTGAGAGAGATAGGAACTTAACCTCTAAGTACTTAATCTTAAGACCACTTTTTCCTTCATTCTTTTGCTGGCTGTATGACTTTTGCAGATTGACTTGGGCTGAGGCTTTGAACCAAACAACAAGTGGAATACGCACTCTGTTTTCCCAGCACCGCACTCAGCAGACAGCTCCAGTCAGAGATGCAAGTCCAGCACTTCTTCCTTTATGCTGGTGAAACTAACTCCGGTACACAGCCGTATCGTACATGTTTAGATTGCTGCTTCAGGAGCATTTCTCAAAATCCAAAATGGCAGCTGCCGCCATCTTGGATTATAAACATATTTTAATTGTGCTTTTCAAAAATCCTGAAGGGTCATCTGATCCATTCTTAATCCCATAAGCGTTTTGGCTGGTTGTTCTTGTCCGAAGGCTGTGGCAAATGAATGATCATGGAGAGATTTTTTGTGATGTTCCAAATTGCTTATTTCCGTACCTCGTGTATTTTAATAAACATAAGGATGTCCTTATCATTGTTACCCTGATACTTTATTTTTTGTTATTTCAACGAATTAAATAATCGAATTAGAATTGTTATGTAAAAGATATTCTATCATTCATAGTTTTCTCCATAAACACAGGAACTCAGTCAGTAGTCACCAATGAACTTTGTGTCATTTACAATTCCTTTCATCAGAACAAATGTATGATTAGCATAGTTACATAAATACTTTATGCTTTGTTTCATGAAAATAAGACGTGATTAACATACATATCGAAATGTAGCATATCACTTACACCTTCACTTATGAATGAACACAAGATGAGTTCACAATGTTGACAAATAATATGAGTTATTCATACTTCCGTCCACATATATTAGCACATATCACTGGCAATAACAGTAAACAAAGTAATAAGAAAATCCACCTTCCAAAACATAACTTTGTATAGAGAAGTAGAGCTATTAAAAATAAACCAATTCACCGGTAAAATACCAAGAACTGAATTTAATTCAGCTGACGAAGTGCACAAAACTGAGAATCTTTCCTCCTTCCAAGTCATCGATCAACAAACTGAGTTTCTTCTTGAATTCTCTTCTTTTGATCAGACCAATGGAAAGATGAACTAGGTCCTTCCAATCGCCTTGTCAATGCTGAGCCGCATGGGAAAGTGTTTTCCTTTCATTCTAAAGTATATTTAACTTTCCAATAACTAGATCCTGCTGTGATTTTGTATAACAAAAGCTATGAAAAAGAATGTAACAAAATCAATGGTTTTAACGTCAAATTCGAATGATTTTTGTTTCCATGTTTTTTTTTTTTTTTTTTTTTTCTAATTCTGAAGTTTTCAAATAATTTTCTTTAATGAGTGCTTTCAGAAAGGAATCTTGCAAGATTAATTCAATGCAATGGTTTGTTTAAAATTTGATGGAAATTCTTTTGGGATAAAAGGGAGATGATACATTGAATAATATTCGAAGCAAACAATCTGATAACAAAGGAAGCTTTCCTCCTATTACGTGTTACCCCTGTCAGTGAAGGCATTGTTTCCCATCACTACAGAAGTGCGGCTATCAGTGCTAAGAAAATACAAAGGTAAAGATAAACAGATCTTGATGACATTGTGAGGCAGCAGTCAATGCATCACCTCCTCCAGATCAGTATCGATGAAGCTTTGGAGATTTGTCGCAAATAAAGCCATCTTAACTTTGACAGAGGTGATGTAGACGTCTAGGTGCGTGCAAGCACAGTAAAATATCCCTGGACATCGATGCGTACGTCGCTCTTCTCGATATTTTATCCAGTTTATTATTTCTGGATTATGGCTGCTGGGGTGTTTTCCACTCAATGATCTCATCATAAACTCCGCCTATTGACCAATCAGAGCCGTTCTTGTTATGACGTCACACGTTCATCAGGAAGAGCTGCTGCTTTCCTTTCCAGTGTTTTCCTTGATATCATGAAGGAGTAAATATGTGTTTCTGCATTTGCCATATTTGACATAGCCGATCTGTTGATTGTGATCGCGTGAGCATTATTTTTGTTTTTGAGGGAAAATAGCATAATGTCTGATAATTATAAGTGTGGTTCGTCTTGTGAAGTACACTTAACCACAATATCCGACCCACCTAGGTTGTGCTCCGAGTTTATGAGTGGGGCCTTTCTGGACGGCGGGCAACACCAACTATCATGGATTGAAACTCACTCGAACACCTTTTGAACTCTTCCAGATTTTGCTTTGGACGTTTTGTGTGTGTGTGTGTGTGAGAGTATGTGTGTTTTAATGATTTTGCTGCATATAATGCATGTGGTATGATTATATAGACAACACTGTGTTTAATTCTACAACCTGTATAATATCGAAACGAAAAAAAATGCCGAAACTGCCGGGTTGTAGTTAGGAAAGGGGGGGAGGGGAGGAGGGAAGGGTAGAATCTGTCCAGAAAGGCCCCGCTCATAAACTTGGAGCACGACCTAGGTGGGTCGGAGATTGTGGTTTCCGAGTGTACCTGTATGTGTTTGGAGAGTTTGATGGTGATTCAGCAGACAGTGAATTATTTTAATGAATGATTGTGAGAGTCATTTTGAATGTAATGAGCCGTTGTAGAAGGGAGGATGAAAATTGGTTGCCGACATTTCCTGGGACGAGTGTCTCGATACCCAATCATTGTTTAACGGCCCACGTGCTGGTGTGAGTACTAACGTAAGTCTTGTCTGGCTTCGCCTGCTAGTGTTTTTTATTACTTTTATTGATGAACAAATGATGGATAATTTATGCACTTGGGTACATGACAGGGCTGATAGCTATTTTCCAATAACAATCAAAAACGAAAGGGCATGGGCACAAAAGACTTCTGTTAATGTGAGTACCCATATTTCTTTTTTATGATTTTGGTCGTTGAAATAATTGACTTACATACACACAAACACTTATATCTGTAATTTTTACGTCATATTCTTATAGTTTATATATTTTTGTATTATTCATATTACTTTTTATGTATTTCCACTCAATTTTGAATTATTTCATTGGCAATATCACTGTCATGTAAATTTAGATTCCATCTCTCTCACATGTTTTATTTATAACTATTTTTTTGTATTACAAAATTATGTAAAAAATTAAATAAAGTATAAATGTTACATGAGCTCATCAGAACAAGGCAATACAAATAAAGAAGTCTATATAATGTAGTATGTATATATATATATATATATATATATATATATATATATATATATATATATATATATATATATATATATATATATATATATATATATATATATATTACCCCACCGCCAAATCAAAGTCCTTCAAAAGAAGGCATCGTGCTTACCCCATATAATAATGGGAAAAAAATGCACGTTAAAAACGAAGAAGATATATATATATATATATATATATATATATATATATATATATATATATATATATATATATATATATATATATATATATATATATATATATATATATATATATATATATTACGAGGCTGTCCTTGGGTAAGTTAACGGTAAATTTAATGGTTCTTAAAGAAAGAAAGGCTTCAATAATTTGAGTTTTATTACAAATATCAGAAGGATATTGCAAAGGGAGCTCCTCACTAGCTCCTTGGCACTGTTATTACGTTAATCACAAATTAAGTAGTGCCACTAGGAAACACTTTGCGGTCTATGATAGAAATTCTTATCTAGGGAATTAATCTTAATCTGAAATAAATCACGCTATGGTAGGGACCTCTAAAATTAAGTAAATATGCAGGAACTCTGCCATGTAGGCAGATAAATCTTCAGATAGATATCTCGAAGTGTTCTTCCAGGTCGGGAATTCAAGAATTGGCACCGTGGACGAACAGGCAGGTTCATAGCATCAAACACCTATTCTGCAAGACAAACTCACTGTCACTTGGTTTGCAAGGGTAACACTTTCACATTCACTTCAGGAGTGCTGAAGGCTGAGAGGGTAACAACTTAGCATAGTAAATTCTATGAGGTGCTTACGTCACTTGATATTGAAAACATTTAACACTTCACTCAATGTCTAAGGACTCCAAGGGGTGTGAATATTAGAAAGAATGGAAATAATAGTGGAAGAATGGGCGTTGTAATAAACTCCAAATCCAAACTGTATCTTTTCCCATAGGATGTGTTGTCTTGATATGTAGGCCAGACTTTTGTTAATTAAGGCAAGGGTCTTTGGTGGGGCTATGTTAGCATGACAAAGGTTGGCTAGGTCAGAAGGGGAGAGGGCGGTCAGAGACCGACCAGGCAAGGACTCTATTCTGTGTCTGGCTGGTAATGAACTCCTCGCTTGATCCTTGATCAGATCCTTATGTAGCTTACTTTCCCGCCTTTCAATCTCTGTCCCAAATGTGGGTGATTGTCTGACATCCACAGGAGCGGCGCTGAGATAAGGAGATGAACGACTGTACCCATGGGAAATTAAAGGCTGACAAAGGCGGGATAATAGGCTTAGAGATACAGGGGTTGAGTTTTTCATCAAGACTTCAAGGATTTAGCTGGCGCTAATGTTCACAGATGTTTTGACCACTTCCCTGTTCCTCGATTCTGGGTGGTCGTGAGTCAACTCCCCATCTTTATTACACATTTTTAGTTTTTACATTAATTTTGAATACGTGAAGCTTCATGTATTATTGCAAATAACAATGGCACATTACAACTCCCCTCATTTGAACACATTTTACGCCCTACTCGGGCATGAATGTCGGTCTAGCTCTATGTTTTTAAAATTAACTTCTCTCTCTCTCTCTCAGCCTTCAAATCACAAAAATGAAATGTACATTTAAGATTATTATGTCTGCTAACAGTGCAAGCTTACGTTATCTCGTTGGCATCATGTAACTCTACTGTGGTTATCTACTACAAATCAATTTTAATGATAATGCAGTTATAATTAAATTTCAAGTTGTATATTACAAAATTAGACATTTTTAAAATTATCCCCAGCTAGTTTTGATTCATAAATTACAAACTTTCTTAATCCGATAAATGGATATATTGACCTGTAAGCTGCTTATATTATTTTTACAGTTTTCAGTTAATGTAAGTTTTAACAATCTGCCAGTAATTCTGGCTAGCGTAGTGTGCTATTCTTCAAGTATATACAAGGCAATGGAATAGCCAAAAGAGGTTAAGGCACAGATAGAGTAAGTTTGAGGGATAGTTTGGGTCATGAGGCTTTATTTTATTACTTATAAGCGCAATGTTGCAAGGGGATGAAGTGGAAAAGAGGAAGAAGTGTTTGGAGCTTGAGCTCTGGATTAGTGGCTAAGCACTGTGAAAATGATTTCAAGAGACGCTCAAGGCTAGTGTCAGGACAGCACGGTGGCTATTTTATTCTCTGTTCCTTTAATATGCTCTATTTTCCAGTTATAGTCTTGCACATCGAGATTCCATTTCATTAAGCATTTATTGTGATTTCTATATTTGGTGAAGTATTTAAGCGGATTATGATCCGTATAGACCATGAGCAGGAACTTGTGATCGGCGTTGTAAGCCTCATAATGCTTCATAGCTAGCACCATTCCCAGCAATTCCTTTTCTATCATGCTGTATCGGGTTTCCCCTGAATTCAGTTTTTTTAGAATAATATGATATGGAATGACGAATGCCACCTTTAATCTGGAACATTACAGCTCCCATTCCAGTATTGCTAGCATCCACTGCCATGGTCTCTTGTAATCAGGAGTATGTAGGACAGGCTTACTGATTAGCACAGCCTTAAGGTTATCGTATCCTTTTTCACATTCTGGAGTACAATTAAATATTCTGTTGCCTTTGAAGAGATAAGTTACAGGTACTGCTGCCTCTTAGAAATTTGGGATAAATCTTCTGAAGTAATGTACCATACCTACGAATCTTTGTGCCTCTTTCTTTGTGGTTAGATATGGCGTGTCCCTTATAGCTGATATTTTGGCATCTTTGGGCATGAGTTTTCCCACTGCCTACCACCTGTCCTAGGTATGTGATTTCGGCTGCGCCGGAGTGACACTTCTTTTAAGTTAACAACTAACTTTGCCTTTTGGAGTGCAGCTAAGACCTTTTTCACGATGTGCAGGAGAGGATACGGCTCTGGTTTGGTGACCTCATTAAATTTTCTGAAGCCAATGCAGTCGGTCTCCTCTGCCTTCTTAGGGTACTAGTACAACTGGTGAGGACCAAGGGCCCTGGCCTGGTTCAATCAATCCCAATTCTAATTGCAGACCAACAGCTTTTTTATTCTTTCCACCTTTTGCGGATTTACCCTATAGTATCCCTGGGCTGTGGGTCTTGTGTTCTCCTCTAAGTGTATGGTGTGTTGTAGACATCTGTACATCCCAGACAGCCTTTAGTTACTTAAGAATATTTTAGCAACAGATATTTTGTGTCTTGGCGCTTATCGTCGTCCAGATCTGGAGTGACACACTGGAACTGAGCTATCACCTTGGAATTAGTAGTAGGGCTAGGCAAAACTATAATGTTGCTCACTATGGCTCTTGGGACTGGGTTAAAGTCTTTTGTCTCCTCCTCCTCCTCCTCCCTCGTTTTGTACAGCTTGAGCAAGTTGACATGGAGCCATTTTGCTCTTCTTTGTCCACAGTTGACCAAATAATTCAATAGTCCCTTTTCCCCCAGTATTTTATGGGGTCCAGTAAACTGGGTTTCCAGGGGATGTGTGGGCTCCAGTCTGTAGGACCAAGACTTTGTCGCCCACTTGAGAAGCTTCTCATAGTGGCTTCCTTATCAAATTGTAGTTTGACTTTCTTGTACTGCCACCTCCGTTGCTTGCACCAATGCCCATGCAGTCCAAAGTTTATTTTGTATGTCTGGGAGTTCTTTTGTTCACCCTGCTTTGCTTGGCTTTATGCAGTATATCTATAGGCCCCCTCATTGACTGAGCATACAGCAGTTCATAGGGGCTATATCCTGTGGTTTCTGACGGGTTGTGACAGAGTGAGAACAGTGTGTATGGTAGGTTTTCTTCCCATGTTTCCCCACTTTCGTGTTGGGGTTTGGATAAGGTGGTGGTGAGTGTCTGATGCTATAGAGTTGAGTGGACATATTTAATTCAGTGACTCATTATACTATTGTGGAATTCCTTTGACATGAAGTGATGACCATAGTCACTTTGGATCATGGCTGGAAAACCGAACCGACAAAAGAAACACAGTAGCACTTTGATAGTGGCCTTAGAGGTCTCACTCCTGAACGGAATGGCCTCGGGATACCTAGTAAATTGATCGATAATAGTTAGACATTAAGCATTCCCTGTCTTGGTTCTTGTATGTCCTTGAGACGCATAATAGTCTCTGATGACATCCCTGAAAGGAACACCCTCTGACAGGATGTTCTTTATGTTTGCCTTAGGTACGACTTCGTTGGGATTCCCCGCCGTTTGACAGGTGGGGAAAGAGGAAATGTATGCTTTATCTGATTTCTTCAGTTCTACCCAGTAAAACTTGTCTGACAGGGCCTTGGTGGTTTGAATAACACCAAAGTGTCTGCCTATTCCATCATGGGCCACTTCTAAAACTTTCTGTTGTAGTTTGCTCGTCAACACTATCCGTCGATGAGTGATGTGAGCTGGCTCTTTCATTTCCCCCTTTATTCTGTATAAGACATTGTTTTCCAACAAGTAGTCGGTGGTGGAGAGGTCAGTTATGTTGGTTTGATCATGCTGGGCATAGTCTCTGATACGTTGCAACTGAGGATTTTACGACTGGGCAGCTATCAAGTTATCCCTCTGTAGTTCAGGCATGGTGGCTTCTGTTCCCATGACTAGGAGAGCAGTGGCTGGTATGGGTATTTCTGGAACAGAGTACGTATTCCACAACTCCCCGAGCCACGGAATGGCGCCTAAGGATACGTCCGGTGGTGGAGACTCATTGATTTTAGTGGCTGGCTGGTCAGCTGAGTCTTGCATTGCAGCAGTACTGTGGAATCTCTCAATTGCAGGAAATCTTGCCCTAGCAAGGAGCGTCCAGTACTTAATGTTTCGGTTACTCCAAACCTATATTCTTGCATGCGAGAAAGGTTGCTGTTGGTTACAATCAAGTGAACCGTAGGAAGATTCATGGAATATATATATATATATATATATATATATATATATATATATATATATATATATATATATATATATATATATATATATATATATATATATATATATATATACAAAAATGTGAAAAAAAGCACGTTAAAAGAAGAAGAAGAAGAATATATATGTATATATAATATATATATATATATATATATATATATATATATATATATATATATATATATATATATATATATATATATATATATATATATATATATATATATATTCGAGTAATATCTAGTATTGTATTCCCCTTCTCGGCCTATTCTTTCCTCTAATTTGGCCGTGCCAAAAAATTCGTTGGAACTGTACATAAATTAGTTTTGACTCTCATTCCGTTTTAGGTTCAACTTTCATGTTTATTTCCCCAATAATGTTACTCCCATCTCCCTCTTAATTCGGGGCTCTGCTCTCCCTAATTCCAGTCCTACGCTTCGTTATAATTGCAATTGTTTCTGTAGCAGTTGTTGTTAAAGGCAATACTAGTGCTTGTTATACCCAAAAACAGCACACGTGTTAGGAGAGAGAGAGAGAGAGAGAGAGAGAGAGAGAGAGAGAGAGAGAGAGAGAGAGAGAGAGAGAGAGAGAGAGAGAGAATTTCTTTGAAACCAGCATTCGGAATTATTCCATAAACAATCTATTAAACTAATTTTAACGACTATATTCCTGCTTTCTAATTCTGAGAATATCTATTTACTTTTTCATAGGTTTTTAGTCGAACTTTCTTTCCCATCATCCTCGCTGATGGATCTACTCCTTGCTCTCCTAATGGAGAAGTCAAACCCTTCGGCTCTCATTTTTAGCTAACTTATGCCTCTGTGATTCCGGCGTTCCTGATCCTCTACGCCTACTCCAGTGTAATGCTACGGCCACCCTAAATTATTACCTGCTCCTAATATCCATAGAGATCCTGCATATTGAAAGACTGGCAAGGCATCTGGACCAGATCATATTGCTGTACCCTTCCTTGAGTAGTTTGTATACGAGATGGCTCCCGTACCTTACCGTGTTTTGTTTTTTTTATTATTATCCTTCTAGTTTTAATACTTATCATTACTCTTGGATACATGCATCGCTTCAAATTCCCATTGAGGGATAGCATCTAATTCTTCCAGCTACGGTCATGTTGCTTCATCTCCTGTCGATGAAGTATTTGAAATTTTTCTTAATTTCCTTTCTTTTACAGCTTGATCTAACTTCCTTCTTTTGAATGTCCTATCTTGACAATATTGCATAAGGCTCTTTTGGGCATACATCCTGCTCATAGCATGCCTGCCTTCCCCTTTAAAGCTGTTTACAGTGTTTTATCAAACCCCTTTATAGGTGGTTTAGTTGATGGCAAAACGTCCGCTCCCACCTTATCTTTGTTAGATTTTATCTGAGTAGTTTTCTTTCAGTTACTCATCTCCCCCTTTCTTTTCCTCTTACTCCTGCTAATCTCCCTTCATACTCTTGGTTTTGCAGATTATTCAGCCCTTGGAATTTCAAATTTTACCTGTCAGTCTTCTTGTAATACGTTCCCTTTCTTGAATTGCACCTCGTTGTCTATTGCCACATATCTTGTAAACTTCTCTAAATGAGGATTCCATAAGTAAGTCAAGTTCAGTCCTTCTAAAGGCTGATTCACATTACACCATCACGTTACCGACGCATCACGTCACATCACCGTCCCATCAGCCGTGCCTTGTATTCACACTATCCATCACAATCTCGTTCAGTTCGCGCCTAACTTCAGCGACTCAGATTTAGCGGCAAGAAACTTCCGTAAGCACCGTCACGTCGCGTCAACAGATTCTTCCCAAGAAAACGTGCTGTAATGTGACGGTGGATGCCGTGTACTTGATGGTGACGTGGCGTGATGGTGTGAACAAGTCCATTTGATTGCATGTAAGAAATTCTGACGTACTTTGCCGTGAAGTGATGTGTCGGTCACCTGATATTGTAATGTGAATCAGCCTTTATGTGTACAGTTTCTGTTTATTTTTTCTATTTGTTATCCAGTCCAAATCGGATTCTTTCTTATGATGGTAAAATAGATGACAGTAAAATTTCTTGCTAAAGAAATAAGGTGCGCTGTTATATGACATAATTCCTTGTGTTTCTCCAGGAAAATTGAGCATCAAGTTGGTCTCAGACAAATTTTTTGAGAGATTGGTTTGAAATATGTGGTGTTTCGCCGTTTGTGTAAATCTTTCAATTGCACTGAATTAATTGTATAGAAAGTTTTAGATTTTAGATGTGTGGTGCTTCGCCTTTTGTCTGATTACTCGATAACACTGAATTAAGGGGCTCTTTCACCACCCTTCCTCCCGATTCTCTTTCTCTCTCTAATAAGTTTCCGTAAATGAGAACTTGTCAGTCAGTAAGTCTTGACCTCAGAACGGGAACATTCTTCCTATAATAGTTTCGTCACTTCCGTGGGGCCATCTTCTCCCATAATTCTGTGGCGATCAGTCATGTGTGTCCCTTTCGCAGTTGGACCACCTCTTCCTCGTTTATTTCCCAGTTTCCCGTGTTGCCACAATTTCCCAAATTTATTCGGTGATAATAAGTCATGCAGCATGACATGACGCCACATAACTTATCTTTACCGAATAAATTTGGGAAATTGTTACCACATGGGAAACTGGGAAAATATTATGATGCCACATGACATTATCACCGACTAATTTGGGAAATGGTGGCCACAAAATACGTGGGAAAAAGGTGGCCCAAATTGGACCTATGCAACCATCTTTTCCTTCAGGTATGCTGCTGTAATCAGCAATCTTGGATTGCAGTTAGTGGCTGTTTCTTTCCTTCCGCTCTCAAGCTTAGGATTTCTCTCTCTCTTCCATCTATTTACCTTGACTCTGCTTTCTCAGTTTTCCATCCCATTCCTCATTTCTTCAATTTGGTTTGGGTTGTCTCCCCTTTGTCCTTTACGCATAAACAAAATTAAAGGGAACAAATGGTACGAGGGGTTGAACAGACGGGTTAATCCGCGCGTCAAAAACTTCCAGTAATTTCTTCATTGTTGTTCTTTCTTAAAGGTTGCAAAGGTTCTCAATATTACCGGTGTTCTCAGTGTTAATAGTATTCACAGTATTGTGAATTTATTCATCGTTTTTCCTTTCAGAGAAGGTTACTAAATTCTTATATGTTACTAATTTAATTAACGTAATGAATATTTTGGTGTTATAAGTATTGATAATCCTTTTTGATTCCGTTTTTAGTGCGAACCTTTCCTCCATGAATTACTTCCATAAACAACAGAATTCTTGTTGGGTTTATGAAGAATTGCTCACTTTTTTTTTTCTTTGCATTTAGCATCACGAAGCACTTTGCCGCAACTTCTATCTTCGATTTCGGAATACAATAAGAACACTAATGACTCGTGCCGTCAATTTTACTTGGGCCTCACAAATGGAAAGTGACATTTTTTATTACATTAAAATAGGGTTAATTTATTTTTATTTAAAAAGAGCAAGACATAATAGAACGACAAACGTCTAAACCTTGAATTATTATTATTATTATTATTATTATTATTATTATTATTATTATTATTATTATTATTATTATTATTATTATTATTATTATTATTATTATTATGAAAAAGAAGAAGAAGAAGAAGAAGAAGAAGAAGAAGAAGAACAACAACAACAACAACAACAACAACAACAACAAGAACAACAACAACAACAACTTGCGACAAATTGTCTCAAATATACATATAAAAAATTGTGATTGATTTCACTCCCCATTTTATTGATCATGAAACCAGGGTAAGTATATTTATTGTAAATGATAAACTACGCATAGCTGGAAAACTGCTTTAACAAATATTAACAGGTTTTTTTTTTTACTTCACTTTTACCTCATTGCTTAAATAAACGATGATCGAGGCAATATATATTTGACATGAGCCCTTTGGTGACCGGAGCGTTGACGGAAATTCAATGTACCTTCAACCTTCAGGTGAAAAAATGAAGAAAATAGTCACTAGTATTTCCGTCATTTAATTGCTGAAGCTTTAAGAAAATCCCTACGTACAAGCTAACTCTGCTTCTACGCAGTGTGTCTGAACTTGCTAAATGCTGGCCACCGTCCACCTCTTCCTTGAGAGCATCCTCCGCTTTCTGGATTTTTATGCCATTTCCTTCCAGAACCTCTTTTACACAAAATATCGAGTGTTTTCTCAGCATTCATCTCCTCCTCCCTCGTAATTCTTCCGGATTACAGATTCTTTTCACAAACCTATCTCCCTCTCTTCATTCCACATGACAAAAATATCTCGAAATACTCTGAACTGTCTTTTCACCTAGGCTCTCATTTTTTACCATTTATGCATATCTAATTTCTCGCCACATGCACTGTGCAAATAGTTAATCTGAACAGCGTTAACGATTAAGACGTGAATGAATCCACTTAATCAGTCCCTGATATTAACCTCTTCTAGAAACAAGAAACTGCCTCTCCCTTCCTCTGCGTTTCGTGAATCGTTTAACTTTATTTTTAACTCGATATTTATGTTGGCCTTAGTAGAGCAATCCACTGGTTCTCGGTTTCCTAGAATACAGGAGTGTCGACTTTCCTTTGTTTAATTTTGCCTTTCTTCAACATAATATTTGTTATAGCACGAGGAGAAAAATTCGTCGTATACATTTTCCTTACAGTGATTGATGGTAATGAAAGTAAGTCGTTGGTGTTTGCAAAGCATTATTATTGGAGGCTGTGGTCCCTTCAAGTAATCAATAATCAATCCTGAGTGGAACTTTCACCCAAAACATAAATCTTTCCTTTCTCATTTTTTCCCTGCAACCAATATCTCAAATACCTTCATATTTCATGGGAATGACAGGCCCTGTACGTTTCGATGGCACCATAATTAATGTTCAAGATGACCCCTTCTTCTTCGTTTTTCTTTTTTTGGACAAGTGCGTCACTGTAACTCATCTTTCAAGTGGGCTTTACCATTAGATTAAATTATCTTTTGTTCCAGGGATTTAAGGAGCAAATTACCACAGTTACCTATTTCTATACTTTGTTTACATTAATAAATATAAGGATGTCCTTATCATAGTCACCACTATACTTGATTTGATTTACTTTAACGAATTAAATGGCAGGATTAGTATAGTTATCTAAAGATATTGCATCATTCACAATCTCCTCCGTTAGTACAAGGATACAGTCAGTAGTAAACAATGCACCCTGTGTCATTTAAAATTACTTTCATAAATACAAATATGCGATTAGCAGAGTCACCCAAATACTCTGTATTATTTACGTTTTCTTTAATGGCAATGAGAAGTGAATAACTTATTAAATTTCTGAATATTGCATATCACATACACCGTTATTTGTGAATACAAGGATGAGATTAGTATCGTTGGCTTATAATATTTCCTGTCTTAAAACAGGAATTGAAAGCGAACTTTTTTAAACATATCAGGTGATAATAACAATACACAAATTAATAAGAAACTCCACCTCCCAAAGCATAACTTTATCTAGGTAAGCTGAGCAATTGGAATGAACTAATTCGTCGAAAAAAAACATGAACTGATCCTTGCAAGTCATCGATTAACAATTTTCTTCTTTTGACCAGAATTTTCTTCTTTTGACCAGACCAAAGGAAACTTGAACTGGGTCCTCTCAATCGCCTTGTCGATGCTGAGCAGCCTGGAATTTTTTTTTTTTTTTTTTTAATTCAAAAAGTTTCTGTAACTTTCCAATACCTTGTTCCTGCTGCAGTTTCATGTAACGAAAGCTATAAAAGAATAAAACTATAAAATAATAGGTTTAACGTCAAAAGTTCAGTCATAATTGTATTAATTTTCATGTTTTTATTTTATTACATATTTAAGCCGTAAAATAATTTATTTTTCAATCAGTGACTTTAAGAAAAAAAACCATGGAGGATTACTTCATTGCAATGATTTATTTTTAATGTTTTTTGGATATATATATATATATATATATATATATATATATATATATATATATATATATATATATATATATATATATATATATATATATATATATATATATATATATATATATATATATATATATATATATTATATACATACATATATACATATATATATATATATATATATATATATATATATATATATATATATATATATATTATATATATATATATATATATATATAATATATATATATATATATATATATATATATATATATATATATATATATATATATATATATATATATATATATATATATATTATATACATACATATATACATATATATATATATATATATATATATATATATATATATATATATATATATATATATATATATATATATATATATATATATATATATATATATATATATATATATATATATATATACATACATACATATATATATATATATATATATATATATATATATATATATATATATATATATATATATATATATATATATATATATATATATATATATATATATACATACATATATATATATATATATATATATATATATATATATATATATATATATATATATATTTATATATATATATACATATTGTCACGAAGTGATCAAGTAATTGGTTATTATGCAATTAACAAGACCCAAAAGTTACCTAAGTTCAGCCAGACACTTGAAACCTCATAACAAAAATATTAAGACTGAATACTCTAAAGGTACAGTGATCCCATAAAACTTGCTTAACACTTGGAAAAATCAATCTAACTTTATCAAGTTATGGATGAGGTAACAACCAATAAGCTGTAAACAGACTAGTGGAAAATGGGCATCACTTCATCAAACACCATAACGGTTTCCTGGGTTCTATTTTACTTTGATAAAGGAGAACTAGACAGATATATCACTTAACTTGTACACATTCATTAATTTCTCTAATCATTGGTGGTCAAAATGAAACACTGTGCTTTTAAAACTTTAAACAGGCAAATTTATTTCTAAGTTCAAAAGTTATAGCAGAGTTCAAAATCTCAAAAAGATTTACTATTACTTGACAACAGTGTAAGATTTAAGTATTTCTTAGTCAAGATTAATTCACAAAACTTTAATTTATCAAGAAAGCAATTTGGTTAAGTAAAATTCAAACCATTAACTTTTGCACAAGTTTTAGGTACATATCAGAACATCTGCAAGTAGCCCAAGTGTTCACTAAAGCATTAATAAATGGGAGTCAATACAGGTATTCACTGAAATCTCAATAATAAGTATGCACTGAAATCTCAATAATGCAACAAAACTCTAAGTAACCACCAACACAAAACTTTGGAAAACACTAATTATAAAATTAGAGTAATATGATAACACAGACATATAAGAATGAAATATGTAAAAATGGAAATATACCAACAGCAATTTCACTAAGACAAAATATGATTAAAGATTTTATCAATCTTTCAAGAGATTACCTTCACTTTTATAAAAAGAAAAAAAAGCTAAACTCACGTCTTTCTACGACTTTCTCAAAGACAATGCTGCCAAGTCACAATTATTTGCACTTAGTAAAATGTAGTGGCAACAAGACACATTAGAACTCACTATAAGAGATATTATCCACCTCTTATCAAAATAATAATTCTCTTTTACCTAGAACATCACTTTAACTCTTAACATAATATAAAACCAGTAAACATCACATTACCTTTTACAAGTGGTACACCATTACTGTATACACTTTTCACAATGCTTGTAAAATACTGACATAAACACCTTAGATCATTCTTACAAAATGTATACACTTCATGGGTGAATTTGACAAAACTTATGCATTTGTGTAGGGAGGATACCCACCTTTATATATATATATACCCTTTTGACACAATACTGTATCAGAGAGAGAGAGAGAGAGAGAGAGAGAGAGAGAGAGAGAGAGAGAGAGAGAGAGCTGCTATCTTTGAAATCGCCAAGGCAACTCCTAACTCCTCTGATTTCCCTTTGAAAATATATGGTGAGTCCTAAAGGGTTACCAACTAGTCCCTTCAGTCTTTAAATAATGGATTTCTCCTTCCACCTCTCAGTATGCATGATACATAAAGTATACATACATTATACATGCAGGACTGAAGTTTCAAGCTTCTTATCTCAAAGCTGACATTTCCTGTCGTGGGTTAACCACCTGAGCAAATAGAAAGAAGTATTTTGGACCAAATCTGTCAACTTGTCAACTTCATCTCTCTCACTTCCTCATCCTTTCTACTCAGATTATGGAAAATATAACAGACACAGATAAAGATAATAACTATGGGACAGACACACACACGATAAACATATAATAAAACATTCTGGCCGAGGCCTGTAACTCATGTCAAAGATAAGCAAAGTGGCCCTCCGAACACGACTTCCTCCAAACACTTATGTCAATACAGGATGTGGCTAAGTGATAAGAATCCTAACCTTTCTCTCTACTCGGCATTAACACTCAGTATTCATTTTAATGTACTGCACAATATATTAAACAAATGAAAAAAAAACATATCAAACATATTTCAGAATTACATGATACACAATATATCTGTAAGAAAAAGACATTTTAAGATCATATCATATCTCACAACAAATGATGAATCTGCAAGCAAAACATCAAAATTTTCACAGAGACACATATCATATTTGTAGAATGGTTTTATACATTATAACACATTATAATATATATATATATATATATATATATATATATATATATATATATATATATATATATATATATATATATATATATATATATATAATTCCACATGTTCTCTACATTAGATTCAGTCTTTAGGTAACCACGATGTCGATCACAGTTTTGCTTTATTATATCTAACATTTTTCCTCATCGTGCTCAAGGCTTCATGCATGTAAAGCGGGTAAAAATATCAGTATTACATTTTTTAAAATTTTTTTTCCACTCTCTCCCTGTTCTGAATAAGACTGAACACAGGTCCAGTTATATATATGAGTTGGTTCTGCATTTGTACATTGCTTTGCATTGTTATTTTGATATATTACATTTGGTTTTCACTATTTCCTAGTTAAACCATTGTTTTTATTTGTGAAAGTTGCTTCTATTATTACACTTATTTTGGATTTTATCACAAGTGTTTTTTACCACCCATTTTGTACTCACGGATTAATTTGTCTTCCAAAGAGTCTGTTAACCATATTTATATTATTTCCTTTAATACTTTTTTATACCTTTAATTCCAGCTTTTCTAACTTTTATGTCTGTTGCATCAAAACGCCTACAAACGCTACTTGGAAATAAAACAGTTAATTTTTACTTCTACATTTCTTTCTTTTCTTTGGTGGTCTCATTGTTCTCTTATTAGAGATCAAAAAGATGAAAAGGACTGTAACTATAACATTTCTAGAACATGCACATTAGAGTCCAGAGTCCTCACCTACAGTTATTGTTAGAATTTTAATTAACAAATTTAAGTGTTATCTTATAATAAGCTTTCCTTATATCAGTACAAGTTTTTGAGGCCACAGAACATGCTGAATAAGGAATCTGGTTCATTATACTAAGGCTGTCTGCAATGTTGCCCCCTTCCCTTGACACAAATGTGAAGCTGATCATTACATTCTGCTGAACCAAGACAAAGACCTCGTCTCATAGAAGACAGGTCTCTGAATTTGTCTCTCCTTGGTTCCTGAGGTGTGTCACTCTGGTAGTCTTGGCTAATATCACAGCCAATCTGTATCATTGAAAGGATTACTCATAATGTTAATCTCATAGCTCGTTCAACAGTTTTCAATACTTTACTTTTTCCAAAATGCAAGTATTGCTAACTATTGAACGAGTTGTGGGGTAAAGACTGTGGATAATTTTTCTACTGAATGGGATGGTTAGTGATAGTAGACAACACTGAGGTGTGCATGCCACAGTGGCAAATCTCAGGAACCAAAGAGACAAATTACTTGATATTCTCGCAAAACGATACCCTGTTCAATTGAGAAAAACAAAATAGGTAAATTCAATACAGCGCTTACTAATGTATGATGTACACTCTGAACAGTCACGTTATGGGAAAGGGAGAAAGTGAATAACGACTGAAGATGAATTTTTCTTCCAAACAGAAAAATTGAGATGGTGAGACATGAAAGAATGAAGTTGGTAGTTCCTTCCTATCGATGGATCGAAAATGCATGTGTGAATACTTTCACCTAGTAAATTGTTTATTTGTCATTCTTCTACGCTGCCAATGAAGGCTAATAATGACTGATGGGTTTACTTTAAACGAACAAAAAATCATGTTTCCCAGCAACCGCCAATGGCCTCCACTCATTAGCCTTTTTATTTTTACAAGTTCAAGGTTGAAAAAATCAAGAGAAAATGTACCTATCTTATTCAACGTCAGCAACAGCGCTAGCATCACACCCATTCTCCAGTTGCACTGTCCAGAAAAGTCAACAAAGTATTCGCCCTGGAAGTATCCAATATCACAGCTCTATTCTCCTTGCTTCGCGGTCAGTGGTATCAAGTAAATACTGAATTTAAAGGCATTAGATTCTGAGAAAGATTACTAATAATAAATTACTGACAAAATTAATTCTCTCGAAACATTCCCATATCTCAAGGACGCTGTGTATTAAACTAACGAGGCACATAAAAATGTTGTGACGGAAAATAAGAGACAGAATCTCCTGTTATTTTTCTCATACATCTGAATCTCTTGCATGACTTGGTTACGAAATGTCTTATTGGTGCGAATAGAGAGAGGGAGAAAATTAAAGTTATTTTTCTTTAACGGTGGCTTACGTGATTTTGTCTGGTGATTACAACATGGAGAAACGAGAACAGATAATAATTAGAGAGAGAGAGAGAGAGAGAGAGAGAGAGAGAGAGAGAGAGAGAGAGAGAGAGAGAGAGAGAGAGAGGGCACATCGTGATTGAGAAGAACAGGAACGAGACGAAGGGAACTCTTCGAGTGGGGTTATGGGTAAAGCGGCTTTTCTTATAATTAGTCACAAAGACAAAGTACTGTAATTGTCTCCATTAGCTTTGTTCGTCTCCAGATAATATTGTTCAAATAAAAGGAATAATTGGTTTTTAGTACAAAAGAAAAAACTTCAAATCCCTCAAGCAAAGTGTATTGTTACAGCTGTAGTGAGAGAGAGAGAGAGAGAGAGAGAGAGAGAGAGAGAGAGAGAGAGAGAGAGAGAGAGAGAGAGAGAGTTAGCAAATCCCTCAGCACCAATTAAAACGAGCAAGAGAGATCACGTAAAAAATTGCTCGTTCTGAAACTCCACCTCTGAGGAATGGTTCAAGTTGCAGGCACTTACGAGCACTTTGTATGCAACTTGCAACAACTAGTCTCTGTCACGATGCAAAGTCTCACTCACTTTCTCTCTCTCTGGAAAAGCGTATTTCATACTTAAAAGAGATTTAAAGGTTCTGTAAAGTCCTTGAAGTGATATTAAAGGTTCTGTAAAGTCCTTGAAGTGATATTTTGAATTCTTGGAGTGATTTGCAACTAGCAGTCCTCGAGACCAATAATTCTTCCTTACTGTTGTATACGTTAATGGAATTACTCAACGTATAAGGCAACAAATTTCAGGGTCATTATCCAATTGTGATTGCACTGTCTTTCATATAACAAGTAAAAAATGCACCAAAGTTTCTTTGGCGCAGTCAAGTTTTCTGTACGGCGTAAAATGCTGTATGAAACTCTCAGCCACGGCCCATGAAACTTTTAGCCACGGCCCGGTGGTGGCATGTGTTGTTGTCATCTATAGCGCTGCTAGACGCACGATCATGGCTAAATTTAACCTGACATAAAATAAAAACTACTGAGGCTAGAGGGCTACAATATGTATGTTTGATGATTGGAGGGTGGATGATCAACATGCCAATTTGCAGCCCTCTAGCATCAGTAGTT
>JANJGK010000031.1:6198087-6199104 GCA_039081455.1 Macrobrachium rosenbergii | reverse complement strand
GTACATGCCGGCTTTCAGCAATTACTTTACTTACTTTCACTAAATTCAAGGCTAACCTAAGGAAAGCTGAATGGCCGCTATGCTACAACTTCTTGATATCTATAATATATATATATATATATATATATATATAATTGTAATCGTTTCAACACCTGATTCATTTATCACACCTCACCACAGGTGAATTAATGAGACTTTCACTAACTCTCATTTTTTTTAACCTGTGGTGATGTGCAATGAAAAAATGAATATATATATATATTATATATATATATATACATACAGGGTGTTTCAAAAATAGAGGCCCCCCTATACAGCATCAACTAAAAATTGATATGGACAAAAGCAAAAGTAATTCAGAACAGGTATTTATTTAAGTTTCTCTCTAAGCATTTAATATTTTGTGTGGCCTCCATCTACCTGTACCACAGACTGCATTCTTGAGGGGTATGATTTCAGCAAATTGCAAAAAAGCTGAGACTCAAACTCCATTTCCCTGAGCACTTTGGTCACCTCTCTTCACAAGTTGTCGAGGCTTGGTATGCCATCATAGTTCACTGTGAGCGCTTCAACACGATTCTTTAAGATACCACCAATGTTTTCAGGCACATTAAGGTCATAGGAGCTACCTGTAAATTCACTTGACGAGAAGAAATCAATACCACTGTTTCGAAGCAGCTCCTGTGTCTGAAGAGCCTTGAAACATGGTGTCTTATCATGCAAAAAATGTGACTTCTTCAACAGGTAACACATTTTCAGGATCTTTGAGGAAAGGAAATACTTCACCAGAAAGTACAGTTTCTCTGAAGTATTTGCCATTCCATGACTGTCCTTTTTCTTTGATGATCCACATTAACCGTTTGGCTGTGAAACAGAGAAATATTCCCAAACATTCAGGAAATTTCACAACTTGGCGATAGCCCACGTCATCGCTGATATCCAACTTTGCAGCCCAAATGATGTCATTTTTATGATTTGGCTTCCTGACTGTGTAAATGAAGAATTTATCTGATGCAG
>JANJGK010000031.1:6173087-6193087 GCA_039081455.1 Macrobrachium rosenbergii | reverse complement strand
GAGCCGCATGGAAAAGTGTTTTCCTTTCATTCTAAAGTATATTTAGCTTTCCAATAACTGGATCCTGCTGCAGTTTCGTATAATAAAAGCTATGAAAAAGAATATAACAAATTCAATGGTTTTAACGTCAAATTCGAATGATTTTTATTTCCATGTTTTTTTTTTTTATTTCGTCTTAATTCTGAAATTGTCAAATAATTTTCTTTAATGAGTGCTTTGAATAAAAGGCTTCAGAAAGGAATTTTGCAAGATTAATTCGATGCAATAGTTTGTTTAAAATTGGATGGAAATTCTTGTGGTATAAAAGCGAGATGGTACATTAAATAATATTCAAAGCAAACAATCTAATAACAAAGGAAGCTTTCCTCCTATTGCGAGTTACCCCCTGTCAGTGAAGGCTTTGTTTCCCATCACTACAGAAGTGCGGCTATCGCTGCTAAGAAAATACAAAGGTAAAGATAAACAGATCTTGATGACATTGTGAGGCAGCAGTCAATGCATCACCTCCTCCAGATCAGTATCGATGAAGCTTTGGAGATTTGTCGCAAATAAAGCCATCTTAACTTTGACAGAGGTGATGTATATGTGTAGGTGCGTGCAAGCACAGTAAAATATCCCTGGACATTGAGGTGTACGTCGCTCTTCTCGATATTTTATCCAGTTTATTATTTCTGGATTATGACTGTTGGAGTGTTTTCCACTCAATAATCTCATCATAAACTCCGACTATTGACCAATCAGAGACGTTCTTGTTATGACGTCACACGTTCATCAGGAAAGCTGCTGCTTTTCTTTCCAGTGTTTTCCTTGATATCATGAAGGAGTAAATATGTGTTTCTTTCTGTATTTGCCATATTTGATTTAGCCGATCTGTTGGTTGCGATCGCGTGAGCATTATTTTTGTTTTTTTCAGGAAAATAGCACAATGTCTGATTATCAGTGTGGTTCGTCTTGTGAAGTATGTACCTGTATGTGTTTGGAGAGCTTGATGGTGATTCAGCAGGCAGTGAATTATTAATGAGTGATTGTGGGAGTTATTTTGAATGTAATGAGCCGTTGCAGAAGGGAGGATGAAAATTGGTTTCCAAAATTTCCTGGGACGAGCGTCTCGACGCCCGATCATTGTTTAACGACCCACGTGCTGGTGTGAGTTACGTAAGTCTTGTCTGTCTTCGCCTGCTAGTGTTTTTTATTACTTTTATTAATGAACAAATGATGGATAATTTATGCACTTGGGTGAATGACAGGGCTGCTACGTATTTTCCAATAACAATAAAAAACGAAAGGGCATGGGCAGAAAAACTTATCTGTTAATGTGAGTACCCATATTTCATTTTTTTTATTTTGGTCATTGAAATAATTGACTTACGTACACACAAACATATATCTGCAATTTTTACATGATATTATTATAGTTTATATATTTTCATTATTCATATTATTTTTTATGTATTTCCACTCAATTTTGAATTATTTCATTGGCAAGATCACTGTCATGTAAACTTAGATTCCATCTCTCTCACATATTTTAGTTAAAACTATATTTTTGTATTACAAAATTATGTAAAAAAATAAAATAAAATATAAATTATATGAGGTCATCAGAACAAGGCAATACAAATAAAGAAGTCTATATAATGTAGAATATATATATATATATATATATACATATATATATATATATATATATATGTATGTATATATATATATATATATATATATATAATATTTTTTTTCACGAGCCTGTCCCTGGGCAAGTTAACAGTGAATTTAATGGTTCGTAAAGAAAGAAAGGCTTCACTAACTTGAGTTTTATTACAAAGATCAGAAGGATATTGCAAGGTGAGCTCCTCACTAGCTCCTTGGCACTGTTATTACGTTAATCACAAATTCAATAGTGCCACTAGGAAAGACTTTGCGGTCTATGATGGAAATTCTTATTTAGGAAATTAATCCTAATCTGAAATAAATCACACTATGGTAGGGACCTCTAAAAGTAGATATGCAGGAACTCTGCTATGTAGGCAGATTAAATCTTCAGATAGCAATCTCGAAGTGTTCTTCCACGTCGGAAATTCAGGAATTGGCACGTGGACGAACAGGCAGGCACGCAGCATCAAACACCTATTCTGCAAGACAAACTTATTGTCACTTGGTTTGCAAGGGTAGCACTTTCACATTCACTTCAGGAGTGCTGAAGGCTGAGAGGATACCAACTTAGCATAGTAAATTCTATGACGTGCTTACGTTACCTGATATTGCAAACAATTTAACACTTCGTTCATTGTCTCAGGACTCCAAGGGGTATGAATATTAGAAAGAATGGAAATGATAGTGGAAGAATGGACGTTGTAATAAACTCCAAATCCTAACTGTATCTTTTCCCATAGAATGTGTTGTCTTGACATGTAGGCCAGACTTTTGTCAATTAAGGCAAGGGTCTTTGGTGGGACTATGTTAGTACGACAAAGGTTGGCTAGGTCAGAAGGGGAGAGGATGGTCAGAGACCGACCTGGCAAGGACTCTACTCTGTGTCTGGCTGGTAATGAACTCCTCGCTTGACCCTTGGTCAGATCCTTATGTAGCTTACTTTTCCGCCTTTCAGTCTGTCCCAAATGTGGGTGATTGTCTGACATCCACAGGAGCATCGCTGGGATAAGGAGATGAACAACTGTACCCATGGGAAATTAAAGGCTAACAAAGGCAGGATAATATGCTTAGAGATAAAGGGGTGGAGTTTTTCATCAAGACTTCGAGGATTTAGCTGGCGCTAATGTTCAGAGTTGTTTTGGCCACCTCCCTGTTCCTCGGTTCTGGGTGGTCGTGAGTCAACTCCCCATCTTTATTACACATTTTTAGTTTTTACATTAATTTTGAATATGTGGAGCTTCATGTACTATTGCAAATAACAATGGCACATTACAACTCCCCTCATTTGAAGACATTTTACGCCCTACTTGGGCATGAATGTTGGTCTAGCTCTATGTTTTTAAAATTAACTCCTGTCTCTCTCAGCCTTCAAATCCCAAAAATGAAATGTACATTTAAGATTATTATATGTCTGCTAACAGTGTAAGCTTACGTTAGCTCATTGGCATCATGTTACTCTACTGAGGTTATCTACTACAAATCAATTTTAATGATAATGCAGTTATAATTAAGTTCCAAGTTGTATATTACAAAACTAGACATTTTTTAAATTTATCCCCAGCTAGTTTTAATTCATAAATTACAGACTTTCTTAGTACGATATATGGATATACTGACCTGTAAGCTGCTTATATTATTTTTACAGTTTTCAGTTAATGTAAGTTTTAACAACTCTGCCGGTAAATCTGGCTGGCGTTGTGTGCTATTCTTCACGTATATACAATGCAATGGTATAGCCAAAAGAGGTTAAGGCACAGATAGAGTAAGTTTGAAGGATAGCTTGGGTCACGAGGTTATATTTTATTACTTATATATGCAATGTTGCAAGGGGATGAAGTGGAAAAGAGGAAGTAGTGTTTGGCGCTTAAACTCTGGATTAGGGGCTAAGCACTGTGAAAATCATTTCAAGAGATGCTCAAGGCTAGTGTTGGGACAGCATGTCGGCTATTTTATTCTCTGTTCCCTTAATATGCTCTATTTTCCAGTTTTAGTCTTGCATGTCGAGACTCCATTTCATTAAGCATTTATTTTGATTTCTATATTTGGTGAAGTATTTAAGCGGATTATGATCCGTATAAACCATGAGCAGGAACTTTTGATCGGCGTTGTAAACCTCATAATGCTTCATAGCTAGCACCATTCCCAGCAATTCCTTTTCTATTGTGCTGTATCTGGTAAATTTGGGATAAATCTTCTGAAATATTGTACCATACCTATGAATCTTTGTGCCTATTTCTTTGTGGTTGGATATGGCATGTCCCTTATAGCTGATATGTTGGCGTCTTTAGGCATGAGTTTTCCTGTTGCCTACCACGTGTCCTAGGTGTGTGATTTCGGCTGCGCCGGAGTGACACTTTTTTAAGTTAACAACTAACTTTGCCTTTTGGAGCGCAGCTAAGACCTTTTTCACAATCCTCAGATGTTCCTCCCACGTATCGGCAAATATTACTATGGTGTCTGAGTAGACAACACAGTTTTTGATGCCTGCTAGAACTTGATTCATTAAATGCTGTAAACAGATGGGAGCATTTTTCAGCCCAAAAGGCATTACCCTATACTGAAAGAAACCATCTGGTGTTGTGAATGCTGTCAACTTGTGTGCTTCCTCCACTAGGGGTACTTACCAATATCCTTTCTCTAAATTGATCTTACTGAAAAAGGGCACGGTTCATAACCAATCTAAGCATACTTCGATGTGCGGGAAAGGATTTGGCTCTGGTTTGGTGACATTAAGTTTTCTGATGCCAACGCAGTTGGTCTCCTCCGCCTTCTTAGGGTACTCGTACAGCTGGTGAGGACCAAGGGCCCTGGCCTGGTTCAATCAATCCCAATTCTAATTGCAGATCAACAGCTTTTTTATTTTTACCGCCTTTTGTAGAATTACCCTATACTATCCCTGGGCTTTGGGTCTTGTGTTCTCCTCTGTACATCCCAGACAGTCTTTAGTTACTTAAGGATATTTTAGCAGCAGATTTTTTGTGTCTTGGCACTTATCGTTGTCAAGATCTGGAGTGATACACTGCAATTGAGCTATCACCTTGGAATTAGTAGTAGGGCTAGGCAGTACAGTAATGTTGCTCACTATGGAGCTCGGGACTGGGTTAAGGTCTTTTGTCTCCTCCTCCTCCTCCTCCCTCGTTTTGTACAGCTTAGGCAAGTTGACATGGAGCCATTTTGCTCTTCTTTGTCCACAGTTGACCAAATAATTTAATAGTCCCTTTTCCCCCAGTATTTTATGGGGTCCAACAAACTGGGTTTCCAGGGGATGTGTGGGCCCCAGTCTGTAGGACCAAGACTTTGTCACCCACTGAGAAGCTTCTCGTAGTGGCTTCCTTATCAAATTATAGTTTGACTTTCTTGCACTGCCACCTCTGTTGCTTGTGCCACTGCCCATGCAGCCTAAAGTTTATTTTGTATGTCTGGGAGTTCTTTTGTCCATCCTGCTTTGCTTGGCTTCATGTAGTATATTTATAGGCCCCCTCATTGAGTGAGCATACAGCAGTTCAAAGGGGCTATACCCTGTGGTTTCTGATGGGTTGTGGCGGAGCGCGAACAGTGCGTATAGTAGGTTTTCTTCCCATGTTCCCCCAGTTTCGTGTTGGGGTTTGGATAAGACGGTGGTGGTGAGTAATTGATGCTATAGAGTTGAGTGGACGTATCTAATTCAGTGACTCGCATACTATCCTGGAATTCCTTTTGACATGAAGTGATGGCCATAGTCACTTTGGATCGTGGCTGGAAAACCGAACCGACAAAAGAAATGCAGTAGCGCTTTGATAGTGGCCTTAGAGGTCTCACTCCTGACTGGAATGGCCTCAGGATACCTAGTAAATTGATCGATAATAGTTAGACAGTGAGCATTCGCTGTCTTGGTTCTTGTACATCCTTGAGGCATATAATAGTCTATGATGACGTCCCTTAAGGGGACACCCTCTGACAGGATGTTCAGTATGTTTGCCTTAGGTACGACTTCTTTGGGATTCCCCACCATTTGACAGGTGGGGCAAGAGGACACGTATGCTTTATCTGATTTCTTTAGTCCCACCCAGTAAAACTTATCCGACAGGGCCTTGGTGGTTTGAGTGACACCAAAGTGTCTGCCTGTTCAATTATATTCCACTAATATAACTTTCCATTGTAGTTTTGCTCATCAACACTATCCGTCGATGAGTGATGTGAGCTGGTTCTTCCATTTCCCTGTTTATTCTGTATAAGAAATTGTTTTCCAACAAGTAGTTGGCAGTGGAGAAGTCATTTATGTTGATTTGATCGTGCTGGGCATAGTCCCTGATACGTTGTAATTGAGTATTTTCTGACTGGGCAGCTATAAAGTTATCCCTCTGTAGTTCAGGCATGGTGGCTTCTGCTTCCGTGACCAGGAGAGCGGTGGCTGGTATGGGTATTTCTGGAACAGACTCCGTATTCCACGACTCCGCAAGCCACGGAATGTTGCCTTAGGATACGTCCGGTGGTGAAGGCTCATTGATTTGAGTGGCTGGCTGGTCAGCGGAGTCTTGCATCGCAGTGGTACTGTGGAATCACTCCATTGGAGGGAATCTTACCCTAGCAAGGAGCATCCGGTACTTAACGTTTCGGTTACTCCAACCCTATGTTCTTGTATGCGAGAAAGGTTGCCGTTGGTTGCAATCAAGTGAACCGTAGGAAGATTCATGGAATATACACACACACACACACACATATATATATATATATATATATATATATATATATATATATATATATATATATATATATATATATATATATATATATATATATATATATATATATATATATATATATATATATATATATATATATATATATTCGAGTAATATCTAGTATTGTATTCCCCTTCTTGGCCTATTCTAATTAACTAAACATTTTGCATGTATATTAATCTTCCCTCTAATTTGGCTGTGCCAAAAATTTGTTGGAATTGTACATAAATTAGTTTTGATTCTCATTTCCGGTTTAGGTTCAACTTTCATAATGTTTATTTGCCCAATATTGTTACTCCCATCTCCCTCTTAATTAGGGGCTCAGCTCTCCCTAATTCCAATCCTACGCTTCGTTATAATTGTAATTGTTTCTGTTGCTGTTGTTGTTAAAGGCAATACTAGTGCTTGTTATACCCAAAAACAGTACACGTGTTAGGCGAGAGAGAGAGAGAGAGAGAGAGAGAGAGAGAGAGAGAGAGAGAGAGAGAGAGAGAGAGAGAGAGAGAGAGAGAGAGAGAGAGAGATATTATTTCTTTGAAACCAGCATTCTGAACTATTCCATATACAATCTATTAAACAAATTTTAACGAATATATTCCTGCTTTCTAATTCTGAGAATGTCTACTTACTTTTTCATAATTTTTTAGTCGAACTTTCTTTCTCTCATCCTCGCTGATGGATCTACTCCTGGCTCTCCTTATGTAGAAGTCAAACCTTTCGGCTCTCATTTTTAGCTAACTTATGCCTCTGTGATTCCGGCGTTCCTGATCCTCTACGCCTACTCCTATGTAATGCTATGGCCACCCTAAATTATTACCTGCTCCTAATATCCCTAGAGATCCTGCATATTGAAAGACTGGCAAGGCATCTGGACCAGATCGTATTGCTGTACTCTTCCTTGAGTAGTTTGTATACGAGATGGCTCCCGTACTTTACCGTGTTTTTTTTTTATTATCATTCTAGTTTTATTCCTTATCATTACTCTTGGATACATGCATTGCTTCAAATTCCCACAGAGGGATAGCGTCTAATTCTTCCAGCTACGGTCATATTGCTTCATCTCCTACTGTCGATGAAGTATTTGAACTTTTTCTTAATTTCCTTTCTTTTACAGCTTGATCTAATTTCCTTCTTTTGAATGTCCTATCTTGACAATCTTGCATAAGGCTCTTCCTGGCATACATCCTGCTCATAGCATGCCTGCCTTCCTCTTTAAAGCTGTTTACAGTGTTTTATCAAACCCCTTTATAAGTGGTTTAGTTGATGGCAAAACGTCCTCTCCCACCTTATCTCTGTTAGATTTTATCTGGGTAGTTTTCCTTCAGCTACTCATCTCCCCCTTCCTTTTCCTCTTACTCCTGCTAATCTCCCTTCATACTCTTGGTTTTGCAGATTATTCAGCCCTTGGCATTTCAAATTTTACCTGTCAGTCTTCTTGTAATACGTTCCCTTTCTTGAATTGCACCTCGTTGACTATTGCCACATATCTTGTAAACTTCTCTAAATGAGGATTCCATAAGAAAGTCAAGTTCAGTCCTTCTAAAGGCTGATTCACTTTATACCTTCACGTTACCGACACATCACCTCACGTCACCGTCCCATCAGCCGTGCCTTGTATTCACACTATCCATCACAATCTCGTTCAGTTCGCGCCTAACCTCAGCAACTCACAGATTTAGTGGTAAGAAACTTGTATAAGCACGGTCATGTCGAGTCAACAGATTCTTTCCAAAAAAACCTGTTGTAATGTGACGGTGGATGCCGTGTACTTGATGGTGACGTTGCGTGATGGTGTGAACAAGTCTATTTGATTGCCAGTCAGTGAGTTTTGATCTCAGAACGGGAACATTCTTCCTTTATCAAGTAGTTTCGTCACTTCCGTGGGGCCATCTTCTCCCATATTTCTGTGTGATCAGTCATGTGTGTCCCTTTCGCAGTCGGACGGACCACCTCTTTCTCGTTTATTTTCCAGTTTCCCATGTTGCCACAATTTCCCAAATCTATTCGTGCCGTCAATTTTTCTTGGAACTCACAAATGGAAAGTGACATTTTTATTATATTAAAATAGGGTTAATTTATTTTTATTTAAAAAGAGCAAGGCATAATAGAACGAAAAACGTCTAAACCTTGAATTATTATTATTATTATTATTATTATTATTATTATTATTATTATTATTATTATTATTATTATTATTATATGAAGAAGAAGAAGAAGAAGAAGAAGAAGAAGAAGAAGAAGAAGAAGAAGAAGAAGAAGAAGAAGAAGAAGAAGAAGAAGAAGAAGAAGTTGCAACAAATTGCCTCAAAATATATATATATAAAAATTGTGATTGATTTCACTCCCCAGTTATTGATCACGAAACTAGGCTAAGTGTATTTATTGTTAACGATAAACTACGCATAGTTGGAGAACTCTGCTTTGACGAACCTTACCCGTTTTTTTTTTCTTTTATTTCACTTTTACCTCATTGCTTAAACGATGATCGAGGCAATATATCTTTGTCATGACCGCTTTGGCGGGGCCCAGGGGCGCAGGCGCAGGTGGTGACCGGAGAGTTGACGGAAATTCAATGGACCCTCAACATTTAGGAAATAGTTCAGGTAAAAAAAAAAAAATGGTTACTAGTATTTTCATAACTTAATCGCTGAAGCTTTAAGAAAACCCTTACGTACAAATAAGAAATTCCACAAAACCAGAAGTTTGCTCCTACGCGGCGTCTTAACTTGCTATAAGCATGCCAACCCGTCCGCTTCCCCTTGCGAACATCCTCCACTTCCTGGATTTTTATGCTCTTTCCTTCCAGAACCTCTTTTACACAAAATAACGAGTGTATTCTCAGCGTTCCTCTCCTCCACCGTCGTAACTCTTCCGGATTACATATTCTTTTCACAAACCTATCTCCCTCTATTCATTCCACATGACAAAAGTATCTCGAAACACTTCGAACAATCTTTTCACCTAGGGTCTTATTATTTTACCATTTCTGCATATCTAATTTCCCATCACTTGCACTGTGCAAATAGTTAATATCAACAGCATCAGCAATTAAGAAGTGAAGAAATCCACTCAGTCGTTTTCTGATGATGACCTCTTCTAGAAAAAAGAAACTGTATCTACCTCCCGCTGTGTTTCGTGAATCGTTTAATTTTATTTTTAACTCGATATTTATGTTAGCTTTAGTAGAGCAACCCACTGGCTCTCTGTTTCCTAGAATACAGGAATGCCGACCTTCCTCTGTTTAATTTTACCTTTCTTCAACATAATATTTGTTATAACATGAGGAGAAAAATTCGTCGTATGCATTCTCCTTGCAGTGATTGATAGTAATGAAAATAAGCCGTTGGTGTTTGCAGAGCATTATTATTAGAAGCTGTGGTCCCTTCAAGTAATCAATAATAAATCCTGAGTGGAACTTTCACCCAAAACATAAATCTTTCCTTTCTCAATTTTCCCCTGTAACTCAAATGCCTTCATATTTCATGGGAATGACAGGCCTTGTACGTTTCGATGGCACCAGAATTAATGTCCGCGATGACCCCTTCTTCTTTTTTGTTGGGGGGTTGGTGGCCAAGTGTGTCACTGTAACTCTTCTTTGAAGTGGGTTTTACCATTAGATTAAATTGCCTTTTGTTCCAGAGATTTGAGGAGCAAATTACCATAGTTACCTATTTCTGTGCTTTGTTTATATTAATAAATACAAGGATGTCCCTATCATAGTTACCACTATACTTGGTCTGATTTACTTTAACGAATTAAATGGCAGGATTAGTATAATTATCGAAAGATATTGCATCATTCACAATCTCCTCCATTAGTGCAAGAATACAGTCAGTAGTAAACAATGCACCCTGTGTCATTTAAAATTACTTTCATAAATACAAATATGTGTTTAGCAGAGCCACCCAAATATTCTTTAATGGCAATGATAAGTGAATAACTTATTAAATTTCTGAATATTGCATATCACGTACACCTTCATTTGTGAACACAAGGATGAGATTAGTATCGTTGGCTTATAATATTTCCTGTCTTAAATACAGTAATTGAAAGGTATCTTTTTCTCAAACACGTCAGTGACAATAACAATACTCAAAGTAATAAGACACTCCACCTTCCAAAGCATAACTTTATCTGGGGAAGCTGAGCAATTGAGATTAACTAATTCATCGAAAAAAAACAAGAACTGAATCTAATCCAGCTGAGGAACCCAACAAAACTCTGAGAATCTTTCCTCCTTGCAAGTCATCGATTAACAAACTGAGTTTCTTCTTGAATTTTCTTCTTTTGATCAGGCCAAAGTAAACCTGAACTGGGTCCTTTCAATCGCCTTGTCGATGCTGAGCAGCATGGAAAAGTGCTTTTCTTCAATTCAAAAAGTTTCTGTAACTTTCCAATACCTTGTTCCTGCTGGAGTTTCATGTAACGAAAGCTATGAAAGAATAATACTATAAAATAACAGGTCTAACGTCAAAAATTCAATCATATTTGTATTAATTTTCATGTTTTAATTTTATTACAAATTTAGCTGTCAAATAATTTATTTTTCAATGAGCGCCTTGAAGAGAAAGGCCTTTAAGAAAAAAATCATGGAAGATTATTTCATTGCAATGTTTTTATTTTTAAGGTTTATGAAGGTTTTGTTGATATATATATATATATATATATATATATATATAATATATATATATATATATATATATATATATATATATTATATATATATATATATATATATATATATAATAATATTATATATATATATATATATATATATATATATATATATATAACATATATATATATATATATATATATATATATATATATATATATATATATATATATATATATATATATATATATATATATACATATATATATATATATATATATATATATATATATATATATATATATATATATATATATATATATATATATATATATATATATAATTCCACATGTTCTCTACGATAGATTCAGTCTTTGTGTAACCACGATGTTGACCACAGTTTTGCTTTATTATATCTAACATTTTTCCGTAACGTGCTCGAGGCTTCACGCATGTAAAGCGAGTAAAAATATCAGTATTACATTTTAAAAAAAAATTTTCCACTCTCTCTCTCTCTCTCTCTACTCTGAATAAGGCTGAACACAGGTCCATTTATATATGAGTTGGTTCTCCATTTGTACATTGCTTTGTATTGTTATTTTGATATGTTTGGTTTTCACGGTTTTCTAATTAAACTATTGTATTTATTTAAGTTCCATCTATTATTACACTTATTTTGGATTTTATCGCAAATGTTTTCACCACCCATTTTGTTCTCATGGATTAATTTGTCTTTCAAAGTCTCTGTTAACCATATTTATACTATTTCCTCTAATACTTTTTTATACTTTTAAGTGAAGTTTTTCTAAATTTTATGTCTGTCACATCATGGGCCGCTTTTTTAAACTGTCACAAAACGGCTACAAACGCTACTTTGGAAATAAAAACTTTCGTCTTTGCTTCTAAATTTCCTTCTTTTCTTGGGTGTATCGTGCCTGACTAAAAATATATTTATTTCTCTCACCTGTAAACTTCTCTATCTGTAGATTCCACCTTCACTGCTTTCTTGAGCCTGCTA
Organism: Macrobrachium rosenbergii; assembly: GCA_039081455.1. Lineage (NCBI taxonomy): Eukaryota > Metazoa > Arthropoda > Malacostraca > Decapoda > Palaemonidae > Macrobrachium > Macrobrachium rosenbergii. The sequence goes on along the minus strand of JANJGK010000031.1, from coordinate 6,181,083 downwards.
TTGTTGGAGGAAATTATTTTAGAGTACAAGTATCTCTCAGAAAGGCTTAATAGAGACGAGATCTGTAGTTTCCTCATTTTAATGAAGAAAGTTAACCACAAACTCAAGTACAATTTAAAGTTAAAGTTATGCAAACGAAATCAGTCTTATTAAACAGTTCAAATCAGTCTGTTTGGTGAGCACGAAAGGAAGGGGAGATTTAACTCTCCCTGGTGGATGTTAACTCGAATCTCTTCTGCTCTGCTGCTCTCCTGTCTCTCGAACCCCTGGGTTTCTTGTTATCTGCAATCTCCACCTCCCCTCCAGTTTCCTTTTGGAAGGATTTATCTGCAAGGCCTCCCCTCAAACAGTTGATTGGGAAGGACTTTTGGTGGGTGTTGTTCAAATCTCTCCTTAGAGGACTTGATTGAAAATGATCTTAGGAGTGGGTGTAAAAGACCCCTCCCTAGAATGTTTGATTGGAGGGTGTTGACGTACATCACTTTGTCCAGCCCCCAATTACCTGGAATTTCCATGAAAACGCCTCCTAATTGAAGGCGGGGTTATAGAGATGGTTGGCGTTAGCTTTTTGGCGGTGCTGAATCATCATTGAGTAAGCTGAATTGCGAAGCCACAGTTTCCAAATTTTACGAGCGGTTTTATGGCCCTGGGCGTGATATACTCGCTCACTGTTTTGAGTTCGTGGAAGATGGTTTATATCAGTAATCACTTCTTAGCTTCTCAAACGAAAACAACCCAGGCGTTATCATTTTTCTCTCTCTCTCTTTCTCTCTCTCTATTCTCCAAGTTTTTCTCTCTCTCTCTCTTCTCTATTCTCTCTGTTTCTCTCTCTCTCTCTATTCTCTATTCTCCCTACCTAATCTGTCTAACAGGTGGTCTCACTGTTCTCTTATTAGGGATCAAAAATTGAAAAAGAATAGAACTATAACATTTCTGGAACATGCACATTAGAGTCCAATGTCCTCTCCTACGGTTATTGTTCGAATTTTAATTAATAATTTGAAGTATTATTCGTATAATAAGTTTTCATTACATCTTTACAAGTTTTTGTGGCCACAGAACATTCTGAATAAGCATCTGGCTCATTGTACTGAGGCTGTCTGCAGTCTGCAGTGTTGCTCCCTTCCCTTGATACAAATGTGAAGCTGATCATTACATTTTGGTTAACCAAGACGAAGGCCTCGTATCGTAGAAGACAGGTCTCTGATTTTGTCTCTCCTTGGTCCTTGAGGTGTGTCACTCTGGTGGTCTTGGCTAATATCACAACCGCCCTGTACCATTGCAAGACTTATTCATAATATTAATCTCACAACTCGCTCAATAGTTAGCAATAATTTTGCCAGAATACAAGTATTGCTAACTACTGAACGAGTTGTGGGGTAAAGACTGTGGATAATTTTTCTACTGAATGGGATGGTTAGTGATAGTAGACAGCACTGAGGTATGCCACATTGACATATCTCAGGAACCAAAGAGACAAATTACTTGATGTTCTGGTGAAATGATGCCCTATTGAATTGACAAAAAAAAAGAAGAAGGTAAATTCAATCCAGCGCTTATTAACGTAGGATGCACGCGCTGAACACGCACATTATGGGAAACTGCGAAAGTGAAAAAGGACTGAAGTTTAATTTTTCTTCAAAACTGAGACAAATTAAGATGGGGAGACGTGAAAGAATGAAGTTGGTAGTTCCTTCTTATCAATAGATCAAAACTGCATATGTGAATACCTTCACCTAGTAAATGTTTCATATGCCATTCTTCTACAATATACATTACTTCAGATGCTATGTGTCTCGGGAACTCGTCACTGCCAATGAAAGCTAATAATGATTGGTAGGTTTACCTTGAAAGAACAACAAATCATGTTTCCCAGCAACCGCCGATGGCCTTTTTATTTTTACCAATTCAAGGTTAAAAGAAAATCAAGAGAAAATGTATTTATTTTTGTTCCAGTCTCTCTTTCTCACTGTCTGCTCTGAATAAGACTGAACACAGGTCCAGTTATATATGAGTTGGTTATGCATTTGTACATTTCTTTGTATTGTTATTTTGGTTTTCGCCGTTTCCTAATTAAACCATTATTTTCATTATTAAAGTTCCTTCTATTATTACACTTATTTTGGATTTTATAACAAATGTTTTTACCACCCGTTTTGTTCCCATGGATTAGCTTGTCTTTCAAAGTCTCTGTTAACCATATTTATATTATTTCCTTTAATACCTTTTTGATACCTTTAAGTGAAGCTTTTCTAAATCGTATGTCTGCCGCATCATACGGTCCTTTATAAACTATTACGAAACGGCTATAATCGCTACTTGGAAATAAAACCGTTCGTTTTTACTTCTATATTCCTTCCTATTCTTGGGTGGTCTCATTGTCCTCTTATTAGGGATCAAAATTACGTAAATTTATTTATTTTTTCCTCTCTCTCTCTCTCTCTCTCTCTCTCTCTCTCTCTCTCTCTCTCTCTCTCTCTCTCTCTGAACTGAATATGAACATGCAAACTAGAGTCCAAAGTCTTCACCCACAGTTATTGTTAGAATTTTAATTAATAATTTGAAGCATTATCTTATAACAAGCTTTCCTTGAATCTTTACAGTTTTTGGGGCTACAGAACATTCTGAATAAGGAATCTGATTCATTGTACTGAGACTGTCTGCAGTGTTGCCCCCTTCCCTTGATAGAAATTTTAAGGTGATCATTACATTTTGTTCTACCAAGATAAAGACCTCGTCTCATAGAAGACGGGTCTCTGATTTTGTCTCCTTGGTTCGTGAAATGTCTCATGCTGGTAGTCTTGGCTAATATCTCAGCCACCTTGTACCATTGAGAGAATTATTCATAATGTTACTCTCACAGCTCGTTCAATAGTTAGCAATACTCTTGCCAGAACACAAGTATTGGTAATTATTGAACGAGTTGTGGGGTTAAGACTGGATAATTTTTCTGCTTAATGGGATGGTTGGTGATGGTAGACAACACCAAGGTGTGCCACAGTGGCAAATCGCAGGAACCAAAGAGACAAATTACTTGATATTCTGGTGCAATGATACCTTGTTGAATTGACAAAAAAAAGGTAAATTCAATACAGCGTTATTAATGTATGATGTACACGGTGAACAGTCACATTATGGGAAATTGCGAAAGTGAAAAATGACTGAAGATGAATTTTTCTTCAAAACTGAGACAAATTAAGATGGGGAGACGTGATACAATGAAGTTGGTAGTTACTTCTGATCGATAGATCAAAGATGCATATGTGAATACCTTCACCTAGCATATGGTTTCTTTGTCATTCTTCTACACTGCTAATGAAAGCTAATAATGATTGATGGGTTTACTTTGAAAGAACAACAAATCGTGTTTCCCAGCAACCGCCGATGGCCTCCACTCATTGCCTTTTTATTTTTAACAGTTCAAGGTAAAAAAAAAAAATCAAGAGAATAGTTAGCTGTCTTATTCAGCATCAGCAGCACCACTAGCATCACACCCATTCTGCAGTTCCATAGTCCAGAAAAGTCAACGAAGTATTCTCCCGGGAGGTATCCAATATCACAGCTCTATTCAGCTAGCTTTGCGGTCATTGCTATCAAGTAACTACTGACTTAAAGGCGTTAGATTCTGAGAAAGATTACTAATATTATTAAAATTACTTGCCAAAATTTATTCTCTTGAAACATTCCCATATCTGAAGGACGCTGTGTGTGCAACTAACGAGGAAAATAAAACTCATATGACGGAAAATGAAAGACAGAGTCTACTGTTAGTTTTCTTCTAAATCTGAATCTCTTGCATGACTTGGTACGAAATATCTTATTGGTGCGAAAAGAGAGAGGAAGAGAATGAAGGATATTTTTCTTTCACGTTGTCATACGTGATTTTGCCTGGTGATTAAAACATGGAGAAACGAGAACAGATAAGAGAGAGAGAGAGAGAGAGAGAGAGAGAGAGAGAGAGAGAGAGAGAGAGAGAGAGAGAGAGAGTACGACTAAAGAACATTTAAACCTTCACTGGTCGGACTAAGTAGACGATAGGAAACAGGAGTAATCGTATTCACAGTCCAAACAAATTGCATACTTCCGTTAAACGCAAATAGATAGTTAGATAATTAGATAGACAGATAGATAGGCAGGGAACGTCATACATATTTCTATTTCATTAAAGGCTACCGAATATTTTATTTCCTGGACAAAAACGCGAAATAAAAAACCGAACTACTACAAACAGGCCCTCTTGTTTAATCCCAGTGCAGGTCTCTCTCTCAGAAATATGTCTTCTTTGATTTCAAGTGAATGTCTATATTTCATATAGCAGTGTTTTGAATGCAGCGATTTTCTTGTTTACAATTTCTTCTGTTTTCTGTCTATTGTTAGTATCAGCCTTATTTTATCTAACATTGTTATCATTGTATTGTTGTTGTTGAAGTTATTATTCCCATTGTCATCATCATTACTGGTATAATTGACAATGTCTTCATCCTACATTATTATTATTATTATTATTATTATTATTATTATTATTATTATTATTATTATTATTATTATTATTATTATTATTATTATTATTATTGTTACAGATTTTGGTAATGTGATCACCCAATGCCTTCTTCATTATTATGGTTATTGTTATCGGCAACCTTATTCCTAATATAATTGTGATTAATATCGCTGTTAACAACAATACAAGTATTTTATCATTATTAATTATGATAGGATCGTTTCAAGAAAAACTTCATTCTGCTGCATCATTAGAAATCAGTTGATTAAAATCTCTTCAAATTGTTAACCATAATCAAATTAAGGTGTCCCAGTCTTTTCATTTGATCTTGTCCCAATCTGCAGCTGTAAGCGAGTTTCAATATGGCTTAGTGGTCAGGGCAATAATAAAAATGGTAATTGATGAAAGGGTCATAAGTGTCTCACGTTAATGAAAGACATCATACCTTTGGCTGTTATTATTATTATTATATTATTTTTATTATCATTGACAACATCATCTCGCGTGAAAAAAAGAATAATTGACTCAAAAGAGTTATGATTTGGGAAATGTAGAAGGAAGTCAGATGACAAAGATTAAAATGTAAGCAATAATAATAGATATACGCACAAATGCAGGAAAGATTATGAATTCTTTTACTCATGGGGTGGGGATTACCTAGTTAAGACCTTACCGTTTTTATACTCACCATTTTCATTGTCTTCCTCTCCCTTTTTTTATTTTTTATTTTTTTTCTTTTTTTTACCGCCCTTAACAATGACCAACAACGGAAATCAACAGAGCCATACTGGATGTTAGAGACGGCACTCATCCGTCCTTCGTCATCCAGCTCGAGATTCGGACACGAGTCATCAAGTTGTGAGCTGCAAGAGAGAGAGAGAGAGAGAGAGAGAGAGAGGCAGAAAGATGGTTTTCTGGTAATTAAGTACATGTATATATATGTAATTAATTACCAGAAAACAATCTTCCTGACCATCTCTCTCTCTCTCTCTCTCTCTCTCTCTCTCCTCTCTCTCTCTCTCTCTCTCTCTCTCTCTCTCTCTCTTGCAGCTCACAACTTGATGACTCGTGTCCGAATCTCGAGCTGGATGACGAAGGACGGATGAGTGTGGTCTCTAACATCCAGTAAGGATCTGTTGACTTCCGTTGTTGGTCATTGTTAGGACTGCAAAATAAGAAAAGAGAGGAGAGGAAAGAAGAAAATAACAAAGAGCGATAGGTCTTTGCCTCTTCAAAATGCTGAGTATGAAATCGGTAACGTCTACAGGAGGTAATCCTCACCCCTGAGTGAAATAATTCATAAGGTATTTTCTCTCTCTCTCTCTCTCTCTCTCTCTCTCTCTCTCTCTCTCTCTCTCTCTCTCTCTCTCTCTCTCTCTCTCTCTCTCTTAGTTATGCAACCAAGCCCAAGGTTCATGTTGTCCAGGTCATCTTTTAAGGTTACCTGAGGTCAGGTAGGGAATATAATTTATGGCAAGAAAAGGTAATGGCTCGAATGTCGTTATTATAAATAAAGTATCCAATTTTTAAAAATTGTTCTAACATCTAATCCTGATTGTCATTACTATTATTAGAAGTTATTTAGAAGTAATTTTTTTTTCTACATTACGCCATTTCTCCTGACATGAGGCGGCTTCGCAAGAAGAGAAAAGGCAAAGGTCAAATCCACATTCACACTTAAACTGAGGATTTGCAGATGAGGATCTTGTGCAGGAACTCTCACAACACAGGCTCCTTCTTTCACCTGCACTGGAATCTCATCAGCAGGTTATCGTAACCTCTGCATAAACTGCACCATTGATATCTGTGTTGTTGGCTAGTACTATATCATTTGCTGGAGGTTTACACTCCTTATTCCGCCTTTTCTTTTCTCCTATCATTTGCAAATAAATACATGAAATAGGGCTGCAGCTCTCAGAGCTCCGGCCATTTGTAGGCCAACGCCAAACATGGAGGCAAAATTTTATAATTTCCTGTAATCCTACAGGAGTGAGAATGCGATGTCGTTAGCTTCATATAAAGAGGCATAATTACCATTCAGAGGGGTATTTCCTCCTTGCAGGGGTTCACAATCCTTCAGAGAGAGAGAGAGAGAGAGAGAGAGAGAGAGAGAGAGAGAGAGAGAGAGAGAGAGAGAGAGAGAGAGAGAGAGAGAGACAGGACACGTTGTGACGAGGAAGAATAGGAACGAGAGACAAAGAGAGAGTGGGGTCATTGTTTAAGCTGATTTTCTTATATTTAATGGCGAATGTTCTCTATTAGCTTTGTCCGTCTCCAGATAATAATATCCAAATATGAAAGAAATAATCTGTTTTAGTACAAAAGAAAAAAATCAAATCCCTCAAGTAAAGTGTACTGTTACAGTTGTAGTGAACGAGAGAGAGAGAGAGAGAGAGAGAGAGAGAGAGAGAGAGAGAGAGAGAGAGAGAGAGAGAGAGTTAGCAAATCCCTTAGCACCAATTAAAACGAGCAAGAGAGATCACGTAAAGATATCGCTCGTTCTGAAACTCCACCCCTGAGGAATGGTTCAAGTTGCAGCCACTTACGAGCACTTTGTATGCAACTTGCAACAATTAGCCTCTGCCACGATGCAAAGTCTCACTCACTTTCTCTCTCTGGGAAAGCGTATTTCATACTTAAAGGAGATTTAAAGGTTCTGTAAAGTCCGGGAAGTGATATTTTGAAGTCTGGGAGTGATTTGCAACTGGCAGTCCTCGAGGCCAATAATCCCTCCTTACTGGTGTATACGGTAATGGAATTACTAACCATATAAGGCGACAAATTTCATAGTGTCATTATCCAATTGTGATTGCTTTGTCTTTCATATAACGAGTAAAAAATGCGCCAAAGTTTCTTCGGCGCAGTCAAGTTTTCTGTACAGCTTACAATGCTGTATGAAGCTCTCAGCCACGGCCAATGAAACTTTCAGCCACGGTCCTGTGGTGGCATGTGTTGTTGTCATCAATAGCGCTGCTAGACGCATGAGCATGGCTAAATTTAGCCTGAAATAAAATAACTACTGTGGCTGGAGGGCTACAATTTGGTATGTTTGATGATTGGAGGTTGGATGATTAACATACCAATTTGCAGTCCTCTAGCCTCAGTAGTTTTTATGATCTGAGTGCGGACGGACAGACAAAGCCATCTCAATAGCTTTCTTTTACAGAAAACTAAAAAGACTATAAAGGGAAGAAATGACAAGATGAAGCTCCTTGATTCATAGGTTACTATATTCAGTACCAGAATTTGCAATCAGACCCAGCTAACCACTTGCACGTCTCTTATCATAGTTGCCCAAAAACTCCGAATTACTGTTTCCTGTTTTGAACACAAGGGAGCATTGAGCATATTTACACCATTTATCTTTTATTTCAGAAACATAAAGAAATTATCAAAACAGTTACCAAAATACTCTGCGCCATTTATGCTAATTTTTTGCTGACATCAGGAACTTGACTTTTTTTTTTTTTTTTTTTAGTAAACTTCAGGGACAAT
>JANJGK010000031.1:6143087-6170587 GCA_039081455.1 Macrobrachium rosenbergii | reverse complement strand
TGATAAGGTAACACAAGTTAGTCCTCTGCAAGTATAGCCTACACCCAGGTATAGCCTAAGAATTCTGTAGCCAGAAAAAGGGATTTAGGTAGGTGTTGTGAGTAGCAAGGTAAAGCACAATGTAAAGAAAGACTGGTTTAGCCTAGATTGAATTTTAGTAGGAATTCATATAAACTAGACTTAACACAGAACTCCCAGTGTAGCCTATGTTCAGACAACTCCCAGTGTAGCCTATGTCACAGAACCCACAGTGCAGCCTATATGAAACAACTCCCATTGCAGCCTATGTGAAACAACTCCTATTGCAGGACTTAGCAAGAGCTTTGGAAATGGCACAGACATAGAAGTTATAGGTTCATCACAAGTGGATGCACAGTACAGTGATCAGGAAATAGGCAAGTTACCATTGCTGATAGTCAAAGGTAAGGTACAAACCTTATTGGACCTAGACTGGTTAAGGTGAATAAAGTTAGACTGGCCTAGTATTTTAGGGTAACAGGTACAAAACAGAAGGGATGTCAATAACTAACCTCATGGCATTATTATGTTTTAATGCTCATATATATATGCAACTTGCAGATTCCTCGGGGCTTAAAGACCATCTTTCCTCTTCCACAGGTAACAGTTGAGTACAGATTAATGAAGTAGCATACTGTACAACACAATACCCTACCTACAGTGAAGGCTAACTGCACAGTACATGCGTTTGATCATGTTTCTGAAGTACATCACTTATGAGCTGTAAAGATTCCTAGAGAGGTTCATGACACGAATACCATTGAGTAGATATTGAATAACTTGCAGGGAGCTGACATTGCTGAGTGTATTTCTAAGACCTGCAATAGCATTGCTGTTATGAAATTAGTGATTTCATTTTTGGCAATAGTTTTAGATGATCAGTCAAACACTTGCCTGTGCGGAAATTCATATTTGAACAACTGCAGTTAATGACTGAATGAATTTGATTATTCATCAGAGCTGGCAATATTGTCTTATTTGTTTTGTAATTGTTCCCTTCAAAGTTATAGACTCTTGAGAGATAAGAAGTTCTTAATATTGCCGAGGTACTCTACCATCAGGAGTGTGTCTCCAAACAGTTTACCCCAGCATCAGAACAAAATGACTCTCATTTTCTGATGTACATTTAGAATAAATGTAAATCATTACTACCCAATGACAAAACAGTGATACTGACTGCGGATGAAACTCACTTGAAACCATAATTTGATTATAAAGGCGGAAATTCGGTACACTTGTTGAGATGCACCAGGAATAATTGGCTTGGCCAGAGAGATACAAATAAAACAATGTTCCCACGGTTCTCCTTTGATGGAAATCATATTTTAGAAAATGAAATTCATTATGCATTATTCAGCTCTGAAAAAACTTCATGAGATAGAAGATGGTTTACTCTTGAAAATTTATTATAAACTGTCATGAAAAGCATTCTCCTCACCCACCTTTGAGAAACAAAGTGTTCATTTAGCTTTACAAATATTCAATGAGTATCTCATTCAAGCTTTACTAACCCTTGAAAAAAAATCAGTTTCCCTTTTTATTCAGAAGTTGCAGATTAATTAATTTTTTTACATTACATTTGATGGACAATAATGAATGTAAAATCCCCATATAAAGGTCAAAGGTTAAATGATAAAATATGCTGCTCCAATAAGTAATGAAGGTCATTGTATAGAAAAAATAGCAAAATTAATAGTATTGGTTTCTAACATTTTATTGAATAATTATTGTTCCCAAGAAAAAACTATATTGTAGCTAACAGAAAGCTGAATGAAAAGAGAAAGTTAAAAACTTCAACTACCAAATAATAACTATGTAAAAGTAATTGGATAAAAAGAGAAAGTTAGAAACTTCAGCTACCAAACAATAGCTCTATGTAAAAGTAATAGAATTAAAAGAGAAAGTTGAAAACTTCAACTACCAAATAATTGCTGTATGTAAAAGTATAATAGAATAAAGAGAGAAAGTTAGAAACTTCAGCTACCTAATAATAGCTGTTTGTAAAAGACAATATTTAAGGTATTTCATTCACATATAGTTGAGTAAACCAATGCACTGCCGTCTTGTAATTTGACGTTAACACTATGTATAAATATTTTTTAATACAAAGATAAACACGTTTGTACTTCGGTATATACAAAATTGTAACTAAATAAGTTGTTTTGGTTCAGTATTTTATATTAATCTCTTAACCTGTTTCGAGTTAATATTATTTGGTTTACACAAATTTGTGTAGACGAAAAAAATAAGTAAATTAAGTTATTACCAAACTTGCAAGCAACAAATTGTCTATTTTGGTGACGTTTTGTTTACATTTCTTTCGTATGGGAACGTAGTCAGTGCTATCGACTCGGACTACCGTTGCTTACGTCACAATACATCAAACAGGCGTTGTCTCTCTCCAGGGCATTAGCAATTCTCGCACAAAGAGCATAAAAGGAATTGGAACCTGAGTTCTTACCTACCTGACGTTTTTCCCGGGCAGGCGACTAAGGCATATCATACCAGCTAATTTTACCCATCTCCCCGACCCATATTTCTGACGCACCACTCGAAAGACCGGGGTTCGGTCCCGTGGTGAGTCGGAAATTTATTTCTGTGAAACACATTTCCGTGTGTTCATTTCCATATATATATATATATATATATATATATATATATATATATATATATATATATATATATATATATATATATATATATATATATATATATATATATATATAGGTGTGTGTGTGTGTGTATGTATGTATGTATGTATGTATGTATGTATGTATATATATATATATATATATATATATATATATATATATATATATATATATATATATATATATATATATATATATATATATATATATATATATATAAAACGTAATTGGTGTTTGTTTATTGTAAAGAAATCTGCAATGACATCCAGTCCAGTTAAGAAAAGGAGTGCAATCCACAGGAGTAGAATTAGATTCACGAAATGATTGAGTCATAAAAATCCCAGATTCCTCGGGGCTTAAATTAATGGTGGCCTGATCGCAGCCGTTTTCGAAGGAAATCACCAGGAGAACAATCTGTATCATCAGGCGAATTATTAGCTTTGTCTTTCATTAATCTTTACCTTTGCTTAAAGGGTTATGATTTTGATTTAGTCGATCTGTGTTCCTCTCTGTCCGTCTGTCAGTTTCTAGGATAGCGTGAACATAATAAATGAATTCTTTTTAATCGCCACTGTATTTTCCCTTATTTTCTATTGATCATTTTACATAATACTTGTAAGTAACTCCCAGGTTTAGGGATCCCTTTGAGATGAAGAAATTTTCCTCAAGTTTTCGCTTCGTATTTTTAAGGCCCTTGAACGATGGTAATGTATTTTTCTTCTCTTCTTGTGTGCCATTAAAGGAGCTGGTCTTATCTGTCGTTCATCTCTGTTGGAAATCGTTGTATTTTTCCCCTTTTCAGGAGCCTTCTTGAATAAATTGTATTCTTCCTTGATTCAGAATACTTGTGGAAAATCTTGACAATTTATTTCTCCTCTTCTGAAAATTGAAATGTTGTCCTTATTGTTATTCCTTGTAAGATCGTCGTATTTGTCTTCCCTTCTGTAAATATTTACAGAAGATTGTCGTTGTAAAGTCATTTGTAAAGTCTCCGCTGATCATGTTATTTGTAAAGTCCCTGCTGAGCAAGTTTTCTTTGGTGACGGCCCATTTTCTTTGTATCTACAATTCGTCAAGTAAATCCGGTGGTTCTCAACCTGGGGGGCGTGAGTAATTTCTCGTGGGGGCGCGGGTCCTGGGAAAAAAAAGTAGACATTTATCTTTATTATAAAAAAATCGGTTAATACACAACGGTCCCCACTCTGTATTCCATTTATCCAAGATCGTGGGCCACTACTATAATTATCATAAAAAAGAAAATACAAAACTATCGCCTGTACAGTTTTAACTTCAGTTTTCCATACTCTGCAAGTCTACCAGGCTAACCATTTTCTGTAATTATTGAATTTAAATGTCCTTATGCGTTACCGGCGGCCGGCCCATCGCAAGTCCAGTCAGTCAGTCGCCTCCCACACTTGTCTCTGATAATTACTTCACTTTCACAGTTCTGTTGAGCCCGTTGAGGTATGTTTAGCATAGTTGTTTTATTTAATGAAATTTAGTTGCGAATTGTGAACACGCATGTGTTGCTCAATTCGCTACTCACAAGTTCTGATTTCCGATGGTATGTTATCAGAGACTGGTGGTGCTTTATTTGGTTATGGTAAAGTAGTATTCATAATTGCGTTAATTTTTTTTTTTTTTATGATCAACATGTGGAGTTTGTTAATATTTATTTTACTATTGTAACGACGACACGCTGAACGGTATTTCTGTTTCCTCTATTTTGTATTAGAGGGCGCGTCTTGCACTATTCAAAATCTACTTGTTGTTACTGATTGTCTTTTCTCTTTGCTTTAATTTTGTATTGTATGTTAATTATTGGATTGTTATTGTTAATGAGTGAATGTATCGCCACATAGTGGCAGTGGAATTATAAAGACCTACATTGGTAAATAATTGTATTTTTATTTTATCATTAATGAATATCTTCTTATTGAGTGATAATGAATGCTTTTCTCTGTAGTATTAGTGAGTGTTCTCTTTTAAGTAATGAATGGTTGTTATTGTCACTTATCATTAAATGCTTTTTATTAATCTGTGTTATTGTTGTTATTATTTAGCATTCATGTGGTGTTTGATAATAATCTTGTGACCGTGTTTGTGACTATGTGTTTCATTATCATCATTCTATGATGTTTATGATCTATGGTTGTGTAGCCTAGTAGTGCTTATGACCGTGTTGGGATGTTTGTTAGTATTCCTGTGGTGTTTATGATCGTATGATATTTGATAATGATTATGTTATGATCACGTGTTTGTTACTGATCACGTGGTTGCGATTATCATCATGTTGTGCAAGTTGTGGTGTTTATGATCGTGTGGTGATGTTTATCTTAACTTACACGGGCCTTATATTTTGTTCCCAGATTTGCGTTGTTCACTGCACTTTTATAAAATCACAATGAGCGCAAAGAAGCGGAAGTATCTTGACGAATATATTCGATTTGGATTCGTGTCCTTCCATAAGGGGGATACAGAGGTCCCCCCGTGTGTGATATGTTTCAAGACCCTGAGCAATGATGGAATGCGGCCCTCACGCTTGGAATGCCACTTGACAACACATCCTGCTCTAGCTGACAAACCCAGGGCTTTCTTTGAAACTAAAAGGCATTCCTTGAAGCAAGCTAAGCTGGGCGGCAGTGGAGCATTTCAGCAACAGACTTCAAAGGTTGTTGAGGCTTCCCATGAAATTGCCTTGTTGATTGCAAAAAGCAAGAAGAGCCATAACATTGGAGAGTCTCTCATAAAACCAAGCTTACTCTGTGCAGCAGAACTCGTTCTAGGGAAAGATAGTGCAAACAAGCTCTCCCAAATTTCTCTGTCAAACGATACATTCAAGAAAAGGATCGATGAAATGTCTCAAGACATCAAAGAGCAAATTTTCGACCAAGTAAGAGCTTCTCCTGTATTTGCTATTCAGTGTGACGAAACGACTGACATCACTCAGTGATGTCAGCTACTGATGTATGCTCGTTTCGTGTCAGGTAACAGAGTTAAAGAAGAAATGCTCTTCTGCCACCCCATGGAAGGTTGTACAACAGCAGCAAACATTTTTCAAGATGTATCAAAATTCTTTCAAGAAAATCATCTTTCGTGGGAGTCGCTGATGGGGCTCCAGCCATGCTTGGTCTGCAGTCTGGGTTCATAACAAGGGTGAAAGAAAAAAATCCATCCGCTGTAGGGACACACTGCATACTTCATCGAGAAGCCTTAGCATCCAGGACTCTACCTGCTGAAATGAGAGATGTCCTGAACGTGGCCACTAAGGTAGTCAACTTTATCAAAGTTGGAGCCTTAAACAGTCGTCTCTTCACACTTGTGTAAGGATATGGAATCTGAACATGAAGCCTTGCTTTTCCATATAAACGTACGGTGGCTATCGAAGGGGAACATGCTTGGCCGACTTTATGAACTACGTGAAGAAGTGGCAATATTTCTTGATTTGCAGCACAAGACAGATCTCCATGATAAATGCATGTCTGAAGGCTTTCTGCTATCTCTAGCTTACTTTGTGGATACGTTTGAAGCGCTGAATGCAGTCAACCTTAAACTACAGGGGAAAAACATCAACATCATCATGCACCATGATATCATTCGAGCGTTCTTGGGCAAACGACCTCTGGAAAAGTCGAGTTCAGAACGGAAATACAGCCTGCTTTAGTAACTTGGATTCTGCTCTCAGTAACAAGCACCTTGAACCTGAATTTAAGAAACAGATAATCACTCATCTGACTGACTTGAAAGCAGAATTCATCAGATACTTTCCAGACATAGATGAGAAGCGTGAAGCTTGGAAATTCATAAGAAACCCATTTCATTGTGATGTAGCTGATATTTCAGAGGAAGTCCAAGAGGAGTTTCTTGAGTTAAAGTTCAAATCCACAGCTGAAGTAGACTTCAAAGAATTGGATCTTGAGACGTTCTGGATCAAGTATCTTCCTGTTTACCCTCTGATCTCACGCCAGGCTCTTCGGATTCTAACTATGTTTGGATCCACGTACCTTTGTGAAGCGGCATTTTCCATACTCGTTGCTGTCAAAACCAAGTACAGAAACCGGCTGAAGAACATTGAAGGGGACTTACGATGTGCACTATCAGGCATTCAACCACGCATTCAAGATCTGGTAGCTCAGAAGCAGTGTCAAGCATCTCATTAACTTAAGAAAATAACCTCAGTGAATATGTTATGTACCTATCCTATATTGTTTGTACAGAATTCATGCTCAATAAAATGACTAAAAGCAACAATATATTTCCTTTTTTCAATAAAAGTTGGGTGGGAATTTTATCTATTTGGCTGGAGATGCAAGGGGGGCATGGAGGGAATGAACAACCAATAAGGGGGCGTGGTAGTAAAAAGGTTGAGAACCACTGATTTAAACTATGTATGTAATTATTTATCTGCCCTCAATTTATGTACCGTGTATTTCTTCTTTCGCAGGCATCAAGATTGTATTCAGCTTTAATTCTGTCTATTTTCACATTGTAAATTGTACTCGTTCGCTGTATTTTATTGTTAATTGTTATTGACCTCAGGTCACCTATGTTCCCATTGTATTCCGCGGCGCGACGCCAGTCTGCCACTATATAAACCGCTTGGATCATGAATAAATCAACAGTTCACTTTTTACCTGCTCGTTTCTTTTGCACCTCTTAAAGTGGTGACCCCGGAGTGGTTCCCAAAGCCATTAGCGGACCCATACGGCGACTCAGTCTTGGCTTCAGGAGCTTACTCACTCCCTTAGCGGACTAATCACGGCGCTGCACCAGCGTTTGGGCATGCTGACTCTTGTCAGCAAAATCGCCAGCGTCATTAGAGGACTCACAGCGCGCTCCCAATTGCGTTTTGATGGGAGTACCCTACTCCATTTAAGAGGGCAAAGAGCGAGTATGGACTCGGACATCCCTTCCCTCGTTCAGTTAACTGCTGACCTCGCGGATTCGGAGGTCTACCTCCCTCCCATATCACCTGTGCCCATCCCCGCACCGAGGCTTTCACGCTCCTCCACACCCCTGCCCGTGCCCCGCACTCTCCTTAGCCCTGTCCATAAAGCTGCCACCGTTCACGCAGGGGAATCCGTCGACGTGGCTCTACAGGGTCGAGAGCCAGTTCAGGATTGCGGATCTTAACGATGAGGTGCTGCAGGCAGATATAGTACTCAACGCCCTGCCAGAGGAGATCTACAGGAAGCTCGTCCCGTGAGTGTCTGGTGCATGCCCCCATACCTACCACCTCCTGAAGAAAACCCTCCTCGAGACATGCTCCCTGCCAGATGCTGAGCGGGCAGCCCGCGCCCTCGACCTTGCCATCAACCTGTACCTGTGGCAGGATCAGAGCGTCATGAAGTCATGGGGCATGATCCAAGACCTCCTCACCCTCCCAGACACCAACGGCAGTAAAAAGAAGCGTGGAATAAGCCTGTCGCGGGAGCTCCTCCTCCGTCAGCTCCTCCCGCAGGTCCGCACACAAATCCCCTCGAAGCCCTGATTCGCACAGCACAGCACTTGACGGACTCCGTGAAGGCAACGAAGTGGGTACCAGCGCCCACACTCCCAGTCAGCACCATCCAGCAGGAGGAGGGCGCAGAGCAAGAGGTCAATGCCGTCAGCAGGAGGCACCCAGCGCCTCCCAGCAGATGGAATTCCCCGGGTCTTTGCCACTACCACAGGTGGTTCGGCAAGGATGCCCGGAACTGCCTGCCGCCCTGTTCATTCACCTGTTCAAAAAACGGGGGAGGCGGTGACCAGCAGGACAAGCCGCCATGGCAGCAGAAGAACCCAGGGACCCAGAACCAGTAGGCTTCTACGTCCGCGACACTGTCTCCGGCAGGATGATGCTGGTCAACACGGGGGCCGTTAGATCAATCTTCCCGGCATCTAGAGAAGACCGCAAGCAGAACCGGACCCGGCTGCCTCCCTGACAGCTGCCAACGGGTCCCCCATCCTCTACTACGGAACCAGGCCCCTGGGTGCGGATTTCCTGGCACACTTCGGGCTGGCAGTCGAAGTCGGTCGGAAGCACCTCCTCGATACAGACTCCTGCCAGTCCCTCCCATTGGCAACGGGACCCAAGGCGCCCACCATCTGCTCCGCCGCCCCCACCAGTACTCGCAGCTGCTGATGGAGTTCCCTGATGTGTTCAGGCCCGAGCTCCGCAAAAAGTCCGGGGCCCCAGCCAAATATGGCATATATCACCACATAAAAACAAAGGGGCCCCCTGCACATGTGGAGTTCCGGAGGCTTCCCCCTTGACGCCTTCAGGAGGCCAAGGACGCATTCGCTGAAATGGAACGGATGGGAATCTGCAAGAAGGCCTCCAGCCCGTGGGCCTCCCCCCTCCACATGGTGCAGAAACCAGACGGCTCCTAGAGACCCTGTGGCAACTACAGGTGGGTCAACCTCGCAATGGAACCCGACCATTATCCCCTGCCGAATGTGCAGGACCTCATGGCCTCCTTCCACGGGGCCAAAATGTTTACTAAGCTGGATCTCTTGAAATCCTATTTTCAGGTACCAGTCACGCCAGAGGACATACCAAAGACTGCCATCATCATGCCTTTCGGGTCCTACGTGTTCGCCTTCTCTACGTTTGGCCTGAGGAACGCTGGGGCGACTTTCCAGTAGCTCATGGACAGCATCCTGGGGGACCTAATGTTCTGTGTCTGCTATGTAGATGATATCCTTATATTTTCCAGGTCCCACAAGGAGCACCAGAAACACATCCGGGCAGTCCTGCAGCGTCTGCAGGAGAACAGCCTTGTCGTACGTTTCGACAAATGCACCTTCGGCGTACAGAAAGCCAACTTCCTGGGCCACAAGGTATCCCCAGATGGCGTCCGTTCGCTCACATCCAAAGTCGCAGCCATCACCAGGTTCCCCATCCCCACCTCCGTCAAGGCCGTCCAAGAGTTTCTCGGGATGGTGAACTACTACAGGAGGTTCATCCCTGGGATCGCACACACCACGGCCCCTCTGACGGAGACCCTGAAAGGCCGACCAAAATCCTTGTTGTGGGGACCCAGCCAGCAGCAGGCCTTCTCCCTGACGAAGGCTGCCCTCGCCGAGGCAACCGCCTTGGCCCACCAAGATCCCTGCACCCCCCTCCAGCTGACAACGGACGCCAGCAACGTTGCCTGTGGTGCTGTCCTGGAGCAGGTCATCAATGGCGCTCCCCAGCCCATCGCCTTCTTCAGCAAGAAGTTCAACTCTGCAGAGGCCCGCTACAGCACCTTCGACAGGGAACTCTGCGCAGTGTACCATGCAGTCCGGCACTTCAAGTTCCTCCTGGAGGGCACACCCTTCACAATCTATACGGACCACCATCCGCTGGTCCACACCTTCACCAAGCAAGGGGACGTGTGGTCTTCCAGGCAGCAGCGGCATCTCTCGGCCATCGCCGAGTTCAACTGCTCTGTCAAGTACCTCCCCGGCAGGAAGAACCCTGTGGCGGACACCCTCTCCAGAGTCAAGCTGAACGTGGTGCAGCTGGGGATCAACTACGAAGACCTCGCCAGGGAGCAGGCCGCCGACCCAGAGACCGCAGCCTACCGCACCGCCATCACGTCCCTAAAGTGGAGAGCTGTGCCCCTCGCCCCCGGGGGCCCAAATCTCCTCTGCGACGTCAGCACCAGCCAGCTCCACCCCCTAGTGCCAGCCTCCCGCCGCCGCCAGGTATTCGACATCATCCACGGCCTGTCACACCCCTCTGGCAGGACAACGGCCAAGCTGCTGTCAGAGAAGTTTGTCTGGCATGGAGTGCAGAAGGACGCGAGGACCTGGGCGAGGCAGTGCCTGCGTTGCCAAACCAGCAAGGTGGCGTGGCACACCGAATCCGGGTTAGGCAAGCTCCCGTAGCCAGGGCGGCGTATCGGCCGTATTCACATCGACATCATCGGGCCCCTTCCCCCGTCAGGTGGGTCCAGATATATCCTGACGGTGGTAGACCGCTCAACAAGGTGGCCCAAAGCCACGCCAATGCAAGAAGCCACTGCCAGCGCATGCGCCGGGGCCCTGCTCTCCAGCTGGATCAACCGCCTTGGCGTCCCTGACCACATCACAACCGACAGGGGCCCTGCCTTCCTGTCTGAATTGTGGTCCGCCCTGGCCCAGCTGCTGGGAACAACTCATCACACCACCACGGCCTACAACCCAGCCGCCAACGGCTTGGTCGAGTGTTTTCACAGGTCCCTGAAGGCATCACTTATGGCCAACTGTACCGCCGAGGACTGTAAGTACCAGCTGCCGTGGGTCCTCCTCGGGTTGAGGACCGCCCCCAGGGCCGACGGCGCCCTGTCCGCAGCCGAGAAAACCTATGGCGAGTCCCTTGTGGTCCCGGGCAAGCTAGTGACAGAGGATCGCCACAACCCATCGGTCCAGAGGCTTCGCGAAATCGTCGGCAAGTTCGCCCCCTGCAAGAGGACATATACCGACAGGTCGGCCACCTTCACACCGCCCGGGCTGGCCTCCACTACCCACGTCTTCATCAGGGATGACGCCGTCTGCTCGCCACTGACCAGGCCCTACATGGAGCCCTTTCGTGTGCTGGAATGGAACAGCACTGCATTCCTGCTCGCACTTCACAGGAGGAACGATTGGGTGTCAATCAACCGAGACAAGCCCGCCCTCCTGGAGGAGGACACAGCTGTTAGCACACCGCACCCCCTGCTGGTGCAGCCGCCGCAGCAACCGGGCCCTCGTAAGAAGCGGACACGCGGCCGCCCCCGGAAAAGGCTGCCCACACCCGCAATCAGCCACCCTCACACACAGGACGTCCCTCCGTTGTCCTCACGCAGCCGGGGCACCCTTCAACGCCCCAGCAGATGCGCCGACTAATCAGATGTTACCTACGTCTTGGGGTGGGGGGAGTATTTGTGTAGTCATTTGTAAAGTCTTTGCTGATCATGTTATTTGTAAAGTCCCTGCTGAGCAAGTTTTCTTTGGTGACGGCCCATTTTCTTTGTATCTACAATTCGTCACACCTGACGCGCCAGGTCACGTAAATCCAATCATTTAAACTATGTATGTAACTATTTATCTGCCCTCAATTTATGTACCGTGTATTTCTTCTTTTGCAGGCATCATGATTGTATTCAGCTTTAATTCTGTCTATTTTCACATTGTAAATTGTACTCGTTCGCTGTATTTTATTGTTAATTGTTATCGACCTCAGGTCACCTATGTTCCCATCGTATTCCGCGGCGCGATGCCAGTCTGCCGCTATATAAACCACCTGGATCATGAATAAATCAGCAGTTCACTTTTTACCTGCTCGTTTCTTTTGCACCTCTTAAATCGTATTCTCCTATCTGTTTTCACGATTCTTGTCGAAGACCATAGTATCTTCCATCCTTTTTCCAGAACCCCGTAGAAATCCTAACATATTCTCTACCCTTTTCAAAGTCATTCATTAAGGTCGTCGTATATTCCCTCCCATTCATTAATCCCTGGGAGAAATCAAACGCCACCAAATTATCAGTATAAAATAAAAGATCACCTGAATTGGATATCTCATTTGCACAATGACGAGCTCATTAATTTTAAGTCAATAACCACTCCTCGAAATGATCACAAAAACTAAACAATAATCGCCTCGTCTCTTCCCTTTGTGAAGGGGGTCCGCATGCCCATTAATATTCGGCATTACATTAATGGTTCTTTGGATTTCAAAAACCTTATTAATTATTCAGTTGAGAGATTAGAGGGGAAACTAAGTCTTTCATGAGAGTTGTTGTTCCGAAGTTTGAAGATGTATATATAGTGGAATTGGCTTATGGCTTATTGGTCTTATAAGACTAATAGTTTTGATTACACGTGTGATCGTGCACACACACACACACACACACATATATATATATATATATATATATATATATATATATATACATATATATATATATATATATATATATATATATATATATATATATATATATATATATATATATATATATATATATATATATATATATATATATACAAACAAACAAACAGACAAACATACACAAACGCACGCACACGCACACACACACACACACACACACATATATATATATATATATATATATATATATATATATATATATATATATATATATATATATATATATATATATATATATATATATATACAAATTTCCCTGGGGTTATATGATTTCTAGACATTTTTACAGCCGGCAACGGAAACTTTATTTATTTGGCCTTGGAGTTCTGACTTACGTAAACGGAAATCGTAAAAAAACAAAGAGAAAGGGGTGATTTTAGGAGATTAAGGCTGTACTTCATAAGGAAATGTTGCGTAAACGCTTGGGATAAATTAAGGAATTATATTTACAAAAGAAAAGCATTAGAGGGGAAAATGGGTAATTGAATCGTTAAAGGGCTTGCAACGCCTGAAGATCCTCCTACTGGAGTCTTGAATAAGGGCAAGGCACAGTCCAAGATGAGTCCACTGCAAATAGGTCCCTCTACAAGATAGATTTACACATTACACGCCAGTAAGGGGAAGAGATAACAGAGAATATGACTTGAGTCTGCACTGAAGGTGCCAAGGACACAAGGAATAACTGAACACTTTACACTGGAACACGAAACACTGCAAAAGGCACTGAACAAATAACACAAGGATGAGAAAACAATACTGGCACTTGATAACTCTTCAAAAGGGCAAACTGTCATGACTGAAAAGGTCTCCACTCATACTTTACCTTGGGGAGGGGGGCAGGGTTAGCGGGGCTCTGGCGTAGAGAGACGATAGGCGATCACACACGGTGTATCGTAGTCAGGTTCCTAGGTAGGTCCATTCGAGGATGACTGCAGGACTGGATCCGCTGTTGGAGGTGGACTGTATATCGGGGCCTGAGTTCGAGGAGGACTCTTGTATTTAAGGTCTTCCTTGGGCGAGTCGGTAGAGTTGTGGCCTAGCACTCGCTAGGCCCGAGTTCGACTCTCCGGCCGGCTGATGAAGAGTTAGAGGAATTTATTTCTGGTGATAGAAATTCATTTCTCGCTGTAACGTGGTTCAGATTCCACAATAAGCTGTAGGTCCTGTTGCTAAGTAACCAATTGGTACTTAGCCATGTTAAATAAGTCTAATCCTTCGGGCCAGCCCTAAGAGCTGTTAATCAGCTCAGTGGTCTGGTAAAACTAAGGTATACCCTAGTACAGGGTTTGCTTCATGAGTTTTGTGGGGACATCTGGGTGGAAGGCTGAAGGGTGACCTCTCAGCGACTTGTATCACTCGCCTGCCTGTATGGCTAACCGCAAAGATATCTCTATTTAAGGCCCTTTTTAAGGCCTCTGTCCAGGGTAGGGGCCCCAGTAATGGACCCACGTGGTAGCGGGCAAAGGATGTGTCACTTGTCCAGGTGTTCTGGCCATCTGCTTGTATTCCCCAAGGTATTCTTGCGGAAAGACAAGCCAGCCAACTCAGTCTGCCTTTGGAATGGTTTTCTTAAGCAGCTTAGTTGAACTAAGCTGCTTAAGGGAGTGACCGTCAGCCTCTCATCCTCGACCTTATTGACTTTGCCTTCTGAATGATTTTCCCAGGTAAAAAAAGGGACAGATCGGTACGTTGATGTCAGTTGGGGTCGCCTGTGCAGCGACGAATTTACTCTCAATAGCTTAAGGCAAGTATGGGCCGACTTTGAGCAATTACTTTACTTTCACTAAATTCAAGGCTAAACTTAGGAAAGTTGAATGGCCGCTATGCTATGACTTCTTGATAACTATAATAGCTCCCCACAGAAGAAAACATACGCACCTTCATTTGGGTGCGCATGTTGATATTCAAGAAGTCGGCAACGAGCTTTACTCTACTTTTGTCCCAACACGCAATACAAAAGTATAGTTGACTCTTAAGATTATAACGAGGTATAATTTTACTTTATTCCCAATACATATCACGAAGCAATTTACTTTAACATGGCACATTAATCTCGATTCACTCTAACATATCTGTTAATTTAAGATTACGCGGTCAAGATAATTTTGAGGCCGGTGATAAAATACCAAAATAATTTACATGTATATTTCTTACATTCTAAATTAGAAATATAGCAACATGCTGTTAGTTTACCTTTAAGAGCTTCTTAATACTATGGTACACTTCTCGTGTTACTCGTCTTTCAACAACAAATGGGAGGTGCCTAACATGGCACTGTGTTGGTGGTACTGAGTGCCTAAGGAATAATCAGGGGAGACAACTGGTTCTTGCCTGATGTACAAATTAAATGGAGGATATCGAGGGAGCTTTAGCATTACATATTCCAATCCAATTATTTCATTGATAAGCGAGAGGGGTGGGGGATGGAATTAAGCTTCCCTGAATTACAAAATGGTGGTACTGAATTTATAGATGCCTAATGGCACTTTTTCTGCATACATGACGGGTAACATTTTGCGTAAATTACACATTTTGCGAGTCTGGGACTCGGGAATTATCATGAAAAGAATAATAACAAAGAATAAATGACAGATACAAAGTAATTATTACTGACATAAACAGATGCTAATTAGGTATGCCATTTTTTTGTATTACCTTAGCCTATGGAAAACCGCTAGGATTATTCCTTGGCCCAAGGCAGCCACAAAGATAGCCAGAGGGTGAGACTCCTCTGGGGGGGGATAATGGCACGGTGCCAAATTGGCACTTATATAAAATAACTGATAGCAAAGGCGACATTTTTCAATGCAGCATGCTGTATTAAGCATGGAATGAGGAGTCGTAAGACTAAGATAGTTGGTACATCTGTCAATGGCCCTCTGCACGAGCAGAAGGGATTAAATTAAAATGGGAGGTGGGGAGGGCCTTGATGAGGCATAAAATAAATGTGAGTAAATCAAAAGTACGAAAGGGAAATGTTAGAGGGAAAGAATAAGGGATAGGCTTAAAAAATTAATAAAAATAGGATGGTGACAGACCTTGACATCCTCTTCTGGATAGAGGTGCCAAAAGTTTTCGTAGGATAAAGGGGATGGCACTGTGCCAATTCGACACAGGTGCCAGGGGAGCTCGAGAGCTCTCTTTAAGCTACCTGGAATTATCTACACCTGTGGGATTTCCTCCACGGACCTCTCTTACTGTGATGATTTTTCTCGGTCGGGGGAATCGGTGGATTTGAAGTGCCACCTGGGTCAGCTTCTTTGACAGTGGATACAGGGACTTTCTTTGACAACTCGACCACGATCCATCACAGTTCCGTGAGTTCATTGGCCAGTTGCGAATTGGTTGAATCATTACTCATGGGCGTGTCGGCGGCGGGGTGAGACAGAGGGGAGGCAGTTGGGAGGGGCAAGAGAATCGCAGGTAGGGATGACAAGCTCTGGCAGGGGTTGCGAGGCCGCACCTTTGGGCGAGCTTCCACTATGGTCTGTAGGACCCGCCTCTCATACCAGCATCAGTAGTGGCGCCAAGCTGAGAAGAGGGAGGGGGCCTGGGCTGGGATCTCTCGAATGTAGTTCGTGGGCGCGCTCTCGCACTGGCTCTAAGGCAGGGCCAGGCACTAATGGTGGATTTAGAGGTTTTTCGTTGTTGGAAACAGATGGAGATGGGCACTGCTCAGTGCACTCAAGTGGTACTGGCAATGATTTAGAATTAATTTTGGGATCTCCCGGAGGGGGATCGATTTGGTGCCTTGGCACTGATATGGAATTTGTTTTCTCGCCATTCTGGGTGGATGGAGCTTGGCACTGCTCAGTGCTTTCCAGTGGCACTGGCAGTGTATTAGACTCATTTCTGGGATCTCCCAGAGGGAGATTGAGAGAGGCCTGTGCCACTGGCAATGGGACAGTGCCAGGCACGGAAATGGGATCAGGTAGCGATCTCTGTTGAGGACGATCCTGTAATTGTTTTTTATTTATGCCCACATAATTATATGGGGAATTTGGACCCCTGGATTTCTCGAATTTAGATGGGGACAGGAAGTCCTGTCCCAGGATGAGGTCATAACCTCCAGGAATGGAGTTGGCGATGGTGAGATTGTATATTTTGGAGGCGTGAGGTCTTGTGACTCTCAGCCTAACAGTAGGGAATATCATTTTGAACGAATTTAATCCCTCGAGAGTGACGAGTTTTCGTTGATCGACATTCACTCCATAAGGGATCTTATCTTCCCTTACAAGGGAAATTTGGGCATCAGAATCTTCAAATGCCGTGACCTGGCATGCAATGTTATTACTTTGAGGGGGTGCCACATATATGGGGCCTTCTGCGGGAGGGCCTAGAGTTTTGGGATTCGTGACTGTTAAGGCAAGGGCCCGAGTACTTGATTTGTTAGGGCACTGCGCCCATTGGGAGGAATGTCCATAAATTTTGCACGCAGAGCAATAGCTCTTGCTGTGGTCCTCATTTCGGGCGCCCCGGCGGGGTGCGACTCCTGCTGCGGGAGGCGCCCGGGCTGATGCAGATGGCGGGGAATTTCCCCGTGGAGGTTGGTGAGAGGGAGCTGTGGGCCAATTTCGGCATTGATCAGAGGAGTGCCCCGGCTTCTTGTGATAGTCGCACATCACTGGTTTGTTGGGATTTCCACCCTTGGGGGGAGCTGACCCACCAAGGAAAGACGGGGGGGTAGATCTTCCTCTACATGGTTCCCTCTTGAAGGTGGTGGGTCTCCCACATATCTGCAATTCAGCAACACTCTGTGAGTGTTGCAGGAGCCTTTTCTACTACATGCGTGGCCAGGGCAGGAGGGGCATAGTGTCAGAAGTGCTCTAGTTTGAATTTCTCAAGTACCTCGGCAGTGCTGGTAGCCCCCTCAGACTTGAGCCATTTTGCTAACGCCTGCTCGGAGTGGTATGCCTAGTCGCACCACGTCTGGCCTATGTCTCTTGTCTGCCCTCTCTAGTGCCTTCTCCAGCGCTCAGGGGTAATCTTGTACACCTTGGTGACAGCTTGGCTTACTTCTTCCCAATTGCCATTCTCTTCCACTGAAAGAGTGAGGTAGGCAACGAGTGCCTTTCCTCCCAGGAATTTAGCGAGAACAAGGCAGAGTTCCGTGGGGGAGAGGGTGTAGCACTCCAGGACTCTTTCATCCCTCTCAAGCCATACTTCAAGTTCTGATTCTGTCCACTTGGGCATGAAGGAGTGGGCTTGGCTGAGGGTGCTCATCCCTGCCACGGGAAGAGGAGGGCAGCATTCAGCTGGCCTACCATTTGGAGTTCATGGGCATGCTGTCGTTCTCGTTCCTCTCTTTCTTTCTCTTTCCTCTGCCTCTCCATCTCTTCTCTTCTCTCCTGGGTGATTCTATCTGCCTCTCTCTCTCTCTTGCCTCTCTATCTCTTCTCTTCTCTTCTCTTCTCTCCTGGGCAATTCTTTCTGACTCCTCTCTCTTCTCCTGGGCTATTCTCTCTCTCTCTCTCTCTCTCTCTCTCTCTCAGCCCTTTGTTGGCCGAGACGGTTGAGCTTCAGACTGTCACTCGATGGGCGGAGTTCAATTCCCGCGGCCGGCTGATGAAGAGTTAAAGGAGTTTATTTCAGGTGATAGAAATTCATTTCTCGCTATAATGTGGTTCGGATTCCACAATAAGCTGTAGGCCCGGTTGCTAAGTAACCAATTGGTTCTTAGCCACATAAAATAAGTCTAATCCTTCGGGCCAACCCTAGGAGAGCTGTTAATCAGCTCAGTGGTCTGGTAAAACTAAGGTATACTTAACTATTTTCTCTCTCTCTCTTCTCTCTTCTCCTGGGCAATTTTTTCTGTCTCTCTTTCTGCCTTCGCAGTATCTAGTTGCCCATGGACCCAGTCCCGTAATTCTTGACCCAACATTCCTAGGTCTTTTCCTGCCTTCATGTAAAATTTAAAGTCCACATTGTGGTGGGCTCTTGTTGCTGGCATATTGACAAATTTACTTGTCCATGAACTTAAAGAAATAAGTAAATGGGTTCGGGAACCGCTTTCGAGTTATAATATATTTTATCTCTCGCATGGCCTCGGCCGGGTATCACGGAGACGGAGTATTTGGAACTTGAATGGGTGTCCCGAGGGACGTGGTGGGCCTCATGATTGGATGTGGGCATCATGAAGGATGTGGGATTGGCATCACGAGGACTTGGTGGGCGTCACGGAGGAAGTGGAATTAACGTCACGAGGATGTGGAGTTGGCATCACGAGGATGTGGAGTTGGCATCACGAGGATGTGGAATTGGGGTCATGAGGACATGGTGGGTTTCACGAAGGACATGGAATGGGCGTCACGAGGGACGTGGTGGGCGTCACAAAAGACATGGAATGGGCATCATGAAGGACATGGAATGGGCGTCACGAGGGACGTGGAATTGGCGTCTTGAGGACGTGGCGGCGTCACAATGGACGTGGGTGTCATGAAGGACGTGGAGTTGGCTTCACGAGGAGGTGGAATTGGTGCCACGAGGACGTGGAATTGGTGCCATGAGAATGTGGTGGGCATCACGAAGGACGTGGAATAGGCATCACGAGGATGTGGAATTGGGGTCACGAGGACGTGGTGGGTGTCACGAAGGACGTGGAATAGGCGTCACGAGGGACGTGGTGAGCGTCATAAAGGATGTGGAATGGGCGTCACAAAGGACGTGGAATGGGCGTCACAAGGGACGTGGAATTGGCATTGCGAGGACGTGGTGGGTGTCACAATGGACGTGGACGTCACAAAGGACGTGGATTTGGGCGTCTTGTAAGACTGAGAATTTGGGCGTCCCGTAGGACTTAGGATTTAGGCGTCTCATACAACGTGACAGTTTGGGCGTCCCGTACTACTTTAGGATTTGGGCATCCCATGGGACTTAGGATTTTGGGCCGTCTCGTAAGACACGAGAGCTTGGGTGTCCCGTAGAACTTTAGGATTTGGGCATCCCATAGGACTGAGAGTTTGGGCGTCCCATAGGACTTTAGGATTTGGGCGTCTCATAGGACTGAGGATTTAGGCGTCTCGTAAGACTGAAAATTTGGGCGTCCTGTAGTACTTATGATTTTGGGGCGTCTCATAAGACGTGAGAGTTTGGGTGTCCTGTAGGACTTCAGGATTTCGGCATCCCATGGGACTTAGGGTTTTGGGGCGTCTCGTAAGACGTGAGAGTTCGGGCATCCCGTAGGACTTTAGGATTTGAGTGTCCTGTGGGACTTGGAATTTGTTTTAAGGAAAAAATATTTTTCGCCGAAGGTAGCCCAAGTAGGGACAACTCTAAACCAACAAACTACTTGGGAATGAATGAAAAATGGGTAGACATGTGGGTAGGGAGGGAGGAGGGCAAAGGTCGTCTGGCTCCCACCCATGTGGCTATTTTTAGATAATGGTTGAATAAACCCTTTTGTTTACACAACACCGTCTGGTCTCCTGACTACGGGGAATTTCCTGGGATGGGTATATATATAGTTACAGAATTTTGCTTTCCTAATACCTGAGTTCTAGCTATTCTGAGAGAGGGTATTTCAGCAATGCAAACTGACTTCGTTTTGTCCCACATGGGAATTTATTCGAGCCTAAATAATTCGCCAATCCTAGAAGCGAAGTAACATTTAACACAGAGGAATTTCTGTCAACACTATTCCTCAAACAGAAAACTGGCAAAGATTTTAATAAAGAGGAATTTCGCACTATTCCTTGAACAAAAATGGTTATCACTTATTATATCCTATTTACCAATCCTAAAAGGGCATGCATTGACGAAACTAATACGGCGGTTCTCTCTCAGTGGGTACATGTGTCCCTAATTCCCTAATTTCCTAGGAACAGTCACGATTGTAAAAATAAATTATTTGCTAAAATAAACACATCACTTACATGGAACTCTCTTGGTCTGTGCTCTTGATACCAGGTTTGGAATTTGTCTTGTGCCCAGCTTAGCTTTGCTAGTTGCTGATCTGGCTAGTTGCAAATGCAACAAAGCAACAATAGAGGGGGGAAATGCAACTGCAAAGCGAGATGTATGGGAAGGCCGCCATTTTTACGAATATCCCTGGGGTTTTATGATTTCTAGAGATTTTTACAGGCCGGCAACGGAAATTTTATTTATTTGGCCTTGGAGTTCAGACTTACGTAAAGGGAAATCGTAAAAAAACAAAGAGAAAGTGGTGATTTTAGGAGCTTAAGGCTCTACTTCATAAGGAAATGTTATGTAAAGACTTGGGATAAATTAAGGAATTATATTTACAAAAGAAAAGCATTACAAGGGAAAGTGGGTGATTGAATTGTTAAAGGGCTTGCAATGCCGGAAGATCCTCCTACTGGAGTCTTGGATAAGGGCAAGGCACAGTCCAAGATGAGTCCACTGTGAATAGATCCCGCCGCATGAGAGATTTACACATTGCACGCCAGTAAGGGGAAAAGATAACAGAGAATATGACTCGAATCTGCACTGAGGGTGACAAGGACTCGAGGAATAAATGAACACTTTACACTGGAACACGAAACACTGCAAAAGGCACTGAACAAATAATACACAGATGAGAAAACAATACTGGCACTCGATAACTCTTCAAAAGGGCAAACTGTCGTGACTGAAAAGGCCTGTACTTGTACTTTACCTTGGAGAGGTGGGGGTTGGGGGTAGTGGGGCTCTGGTGTAGAAAGACGACGGGTGATCACACATGGTACATCGTACTCAAGTTCCTGGGTAGGTCCATTCGAGGGTGACTGCAGGACTGGATCTGCAGTTGGAGGTGGACTGTATATCTGGGCCTGAGTTCGAGGAGGACTGTAGTACTGGGTTCACTTCAAAAGTTTGGTGTGGATATCTGGGTGGAAGGGTGAAAGGTGACCTCTCAGCAACGTGTATCACTTGCCCGCCTGTATGGCTAACTGCAAAGATGTCTCTGTCCAAGGCCCTTTTTAAAGGCCTCTGTCCAGAGTAAGGGCCCCAGTAATGGACCCACGTGGTAGTGGGCTAAGGATGCATCACTCGTCCAGCTGTTCCGGCCATCTGCTTATATTCCCCAAGGTATTCCTGTGGAAAGACAATCCAGCCAACTCAGTCTGCCTTCAGAATGGTTTTCTTAAGCAGGTTAATTGAACTAAGCTGCTTAAGGAAGTGGCCGTCAGCCTCTTATCCTCGGCCTTATTGACTTTGCCTTCTGAATGATTTTCCCAGGTAAGAAAAATGGACAGATCGGGATGGTGATAATTTTTAATATGCTGGTGACTAGGTCACCTGTGCAGTGACGAATTTACTCTCAATAGCTGTACTTTCACTAAATTCAAGGCTAAGGAAAGCTGAATGGCCACTGTGTTACGACTTCTTGATAACTGTAATATATATATATATATATATATATATATATATATATATATATATATATATATATATATATATATATATATATATATATATATATATATGTATATATAATTGTAATCATTTCAATACCTGTTTCATTTATCACACCTCACCACAGGTGAATTAATGGGACCTTCACTAACTCTCATTTTTTAACCTGTGGTGACGTGCAGTGAAAAATGAATATATATATATATATATATATATATATATATATATATATATATATATATATATATATATATATATATATATATATATATATATATATATATATATTATGGAAATGAACACATGGAAGTGTGTTTCACAAAAATAAAATTCTGACTCACCACGGGACCAAACCCCGGACTTTCGAGTGTGAGTCCAGGGCACTAGCAGTTAGGACACAAAGGTTATAAAATGAGTTTGAACCTAAGTACTTACGTGCCTTAGGTCTTTTCCCGGACAGGCGACGAAGGCCTATACCAAAGAATTTTACCCAACTCCCCGACCCATCAGCGGTCGAATTGCTAACACTTCATTCGACTTAACCCTTTCACTGTCAGATACGATGGAAATGAAGACATGGGAACGTGTTTCACAGAAATGAATTTCTGACCCACCACGGGACCGTAACTACTTAGATAGCTAATTTACTTAAATTTTGAATTATAAATCATTCAATTAGCTTGTAGTTTCATTGCATCTTATTGTGAAATATTTATTGTTAAAATGTGTAATATATTATCTTTATCTCTTTAATTTATTTCGTACGTTCCTAACTTATATAATATCTTTACTGTGAAACCTAAAGAAACAGTTGAAGTTCGCTATGTATCTTGTAGCTTCGATATGTTCCCGTTATAATCTACACATTAGAATCGTTTGTATTAGTATCATGTTTCGTCATATTGTCATATTTTCGTTAAAATGGGCAGATAGAGTAGAAATTATCAAAAATTTACTCTAATATTCAATGTGTCGTCTTTTTTATGGTTTATAGAGTTCGTAAACTTTTTTTTTTATCGGCAAGTTACGATTACCAACCGGTTCCTTAAGAGCATAAAGCATTCTTTATTGGCTCTATTTACACATACGTCATTTGAATGTGAACGATTTTTATTCATCCAGTGGAACAGAGGCCTCCCCTTAGATGTGAGAGCTTGATCATCAGTTTCCGATCTCTAAGAAGAGCAGAGGTGTTTATTCTTCGAGAGAAAGTTGAATTCTGATCAATATTTCTTCTTTAATTGGCGCATGTTCTTTTTGGAACCTCCCCTCGTTGTTTCATAGCGTTTATACAAAACCCGATATTAAACTTTTGGTTACCTTAAATATTTCGTTTTTAGTCTCTGAGATATGGATATTGTTGCTGAAGAATCTACCGAAATCTTAAAGTCAGATGAAAGCCAATGGTGTGACTCTTAAAGGCTCGAGTAAACATTGGCTATGGCTCCACTGAGAAGGTATTCCCATTTTTCTGCTCTTTCCTCCTTTGTTCAGTATCACGGTTTTCAACATCCGACTTTTAGCACTGTCATTCTTTCTTCATCCACCATTAGGAACAGAAACTCCCATAAAAGCTAATAAGGACTTGGGTGAGGAGGAGGAGGAGGTTTAATTGTAAGAGTACAGAGCAAACATTGACTATGGTGTTACTGAGAAACGCCTCAAACACCTTTCTTTGTGTCATGGCGTCCCTCTATCAACCTCTCCATTATAGTGACCGAGAGAGAGATGAGCGGCATTATGAAGATTCTAAATGGGAAAGAAAGAAATTACAGTACATAAATGAGAAACATGAACAGGCAATGGAGAGAATGACTAAGAAAAAGAATGAAGAAAATATTGTCATCAACCTTGGGACGCTAGTCCAGAGTATGTGTGCGGGAAAGAAGTAAAGAATAAAATCGTCCCCAAACTAGACATAACACCTGATAAAAAGTATGAGATCGTAAGAGTCTACACACTGCTTTGTAAAGGAAATCCTTCTTAAAATTTTAATATTCCTAAGGGCTCTGATGTTAACACTAATAGGTTATAATGAGTCCTGAGAACCACATAAGCGCTGGTGGTCCTAGAAGAAGTGTTTTGTGCAGAAAAGTAAAAAGGTAAAAAATGACATGAAGAAAATGAAGAATAGATGTATTAAGAAAAAAAAAGAGACCTGTTTATCAATGT
Source organism: Macrobrachium rosenbergii (assembly GCA_039081455.1). Lineage (NCBI taxonomy): Eukaryota > Metazoa > Arthropoda > Malacostraca > Decapoda > Palaemonidae > Macrobrachium > Macrobrachium rosenbergii. Next base: position 6,146,509 of record JANJGK010000031.1, on the reverse strand, counting down.
ATATTAGTGTCTTTCCTGTACAGCTATTCAACTTCTGTTAATTTCTGTTGATCTGTTTCTGATTATTCAAGAATTTTGAGTCAGTGGCTTTTTAATAATAATAATAATAATAATAATAATAATAATAAAAATAATAATAATAATAATAATAATAATAATCTTCATCATCATCATCAAAATAGTATAGAGAAATGTTCTGTTTCCGTAACCTTTAATAACGTATATTGGGATTTTAATTAACTATTGAATAATTAGTCTTGGTAATTCTCGAGTTACTTTGATTAACAACATGAGCACCAGAAACTTCTGATCACCGGCCAGTGGATATTAATTAGCTATTTCATTTCATTAACTCGGTTGATTTAGTGTATAATGTTTTGTCAATACTACACATGACCTTGTCAGCACGTTTAAATATTAACAACCTTTAATATCTTATTAACTTCACCAGGGAAATACTTACACCAAAAGGAAATTATATTGGATAAGCCAATTTACCCTCGCCAGGTTTAATACATTTTTTTTTTTTTTTTTTGCGAAATATTGACTGGATGAAGTCGTTGTTAACCGCGTCTCATCCCACAGAGGCGTTAGTTCGTTTTCTAGTGTAGATGAGTTCCTCATATGTGATTTTCTTTGTTTTAAGTTATTCCCAGGGTAAAGTCAATATATATATATATATATATATATATATATATATATATATATATATATATATATATATATATATAATGTATATATATATATATATATAATGTATATATATATATATATATATATATATATATATATATATATATATATATATATATATATATATATATATACATTATACATATATGTATATATATATATGTGTATATATAAATAAATAAATATATATATTTTATAAGTTAAGTATATCTTAGTTTAACTAGACCACTGAGCTGATTAACAGCTCTCCTAGGGCTGGCCCGAAGAATTAGATTTATTTTACGTGGCTAAGAACCAACTGGTTACCTAGCAACGGGGCCTACAGCTTATTGTGGAATCCGAACCACATTATGACGAGAAATGAATTTATATCACCAGAAATAAATTCCCTAATTCTTCATTGGTCGGTCGCAGAGTCGAACGCTGGGTCAACAGCGTGTAGCCGAGAGCTCTACCCACTCGTCTAATGAAGAAATATATATATATATATATATATATATATATATATATATATATATATATATATATATATATATATATATATATATATATATATATATGTATATATATATATATATATAATATATATATATACATATATATATATATATATATATATATATATATATATATATATATATATATATATATATATATATATATATATATATATATATATATATATATATATATATATATATATATATATATATATAATATATATATATATACACATACGCGCACACACACACAGATTGAGCAACTTAACTCTTCGCTCCATTAGTATCTATCATGTATCATTATTTATATTATCGTTTGATATTATTATTAATATTATGCAAATTGGGGAAAATGAAAATCCATGAAATCCCGTGTTTATTTTCAAGATGTGAAAAATATGGTTCTCAGAATTACTTCAGCAATTCTGACACACATAGCACAGTCGAGTTGCCAAATGCTGACCTGCAATGTTAACTCCTGAAAACTCTCTTTGCAGAAATATGTAGGAAATTCTAAATAGCTTGATTGCTGCCTCGGGAACATTTCTCAAAATCCAAAATGGCAGCTGCCGCCGTCTTGGATTATAAACACTTTTTAATTGTGCTTTTCAAAGATCCTGATGGGTCATCTGATCCATTCTTAATCCCATAAGCGTTTTACCTGGTTGTTCTTGTCCGAAGGCCGTGGCAAATGAATGAATATGGAGTGATTTTTTGTGATGTTCCATAATTGCTTTTTTCCGTACCTCGTGTATTTTAATAAATATAAGGATGTCCTTATCATTGTTACCCTGATACTTTATTTTATTTATTTCAACGAATTAAATAATCGAAACGAATTATCTAAAAGATATTCTATCATTCACAGTTTTCTCCATAAATACAAGAACACGTTCAGTAGTTACCAATGTACTTTGTGTCATTTACAATTCCTTTCATCAGTACAAATGTATGATTAGCATAGTTACATAAATACTTTGTTTTGTTTCACGAAAATAAGACGTGATTAACATATATATCGAAATGTAGCATATCACTTACACCTTCACTTATGAATGAACACAAGTTCACATTGTTGACATATAATATGAGTTATTCATACTTCCTTCCACAAATATTAGCACATATCACTGACAATAACGATAAACAAAGTAATAAGAAAATCCACCTTCCAAAACACAACTTTTGTATAGGGAAGCAGAGCTATTAAAAATAAACTAATTCACCGATAAAAATACCAAGAACTGAATTTAATTCAGCTGACGAAGCGCACAAAACCCAGAGAATCTTTCCTCCTTCCAAGTCATCGATCAACAAACTGAGTTTCTTCTTGAATTCTTTTCTTTTGATCAGACCAATGGAAAGATGAACTGGGTCCTTCCCATCGCTTTGTCAATGCTGAGCCGCATGGAAAAGTGTTTTCCTTTCATTCTAAAGTATATTTAACTTTCCAATAACTAGATCCTGCTGCGGTTTCGTATAATAAAAGCTATGAAAAAGAATATTACAAAACCAATGGTTTTAAAGTTAAATTTGAAAGATTTTTGTTTTCATGTTTTTTTATTTTGTTCCTAATTCTTACGTTGTCAAATAGTTTTCTTTAATGAGTGCTTGGAAGAAAAAGGCTTCCAGCAAGGAATTTTGCAAGATTAATTCAGTGCAATGTTTTCTTTTTAATTTTATGGAAATTCTTTTAGGATAAAAGCGAGATATATTAAATAATATTCAAAGCAATCAATCAGATAACTAAGGAAGCTTACCTCCTATTACTGTACATTACACCCCTGTCAGTGAAGGCATTGTTTCCCATCACTACGCAAGTGAGTCTATCGATGCTAAGAAAACACAAAGGTAAAGATATATAGACCTTGATAACATTGGGAGGGAAGCAATCAATGCATAACTACCTCCAGATAAGTATCGATGAAGCTTTGTAGATTTGTCGCAAAGAAAGCCATCTTAACTTTCACAGAGGTGACGTAGACGTCTAATTGCGCTCAAGCGCAGTAAAATATCCTTGGACGTTGCGGTGTACAGTACGTCGTCGTTCTCGATCTTTTATCCAATTTAGTATTTCTGGATTATGACTACTGGGGTGTTGCCCACTCAATGATCTCATCATAAGCTCCGCCTACTGACCAATCAGAGCCGTTCTTATGACGTCACGTGTTCATCAGGAAGAACTACTGCTTTCCTTTCCAGTGTTTTTCTTGATATCGTGAACGAATG
>JANJGK010000031.1:6135587-6138087 GCA_039081455.1 Macrobrachium rosenbergii | reverse complement strand
CCCAGTATGAGATGAAGAAACTTTTCTTCTCTCTCTTTAGGATTCCTGGGGAACAGCTTTACGTTCTCGTTTCGTGTTTTAAAGGCCCTTAATTAAAAGAAGGTACTCTATTTTTTTTTCTTCCTTTTTGCCCTTGAAGGAGCTGGTTTTACCCATCCTTCATTTGTATTTTGCCACTCCTTTTCAGGATCTTTCTTGAATATATTCCTTTTCAGGATCTTTCTTGAATATATTCCTTTTCAGGATCTTTCTTGAATATATCCGTTTTCAGGATCTTTCTTGAATATATTCCTTTTCTGGATCTTTCTTGAATATATTCCTTTTCAGGATCTTTCTTGAATATATCCGTTTTCAGGATCTTTCTTGAATATATTCCTTTTCTGGATCTTTCTTGAATATATTCCTTTTCAGGATCTTTCTGAATATATTCGTTTTCAGGATCATTCTTGAATATATTCCTTTTCTGGATCTTTCTTGAATATATTCCTTTTCAGGATCTTTCTTGAATATATTCCTTTTCTGGATCTTTCTTGAATATATTCCTTTTCAGGATCTTTCTGAATATATTCGTTTTCAGGATCTTTCTTGAATATATTCCTTTTCTGGATCTTTCTTGAATATATTCCTTTTCAGGATCTTTCTTGAATATATTCGTTTTCAGGATCTTTCTCGAATATATTCCTTTTCGGGATCTTTCTTGAATATATTCCTTTTCAGGATCTTTCTTGAATATATTCCTTTTCAGGATCTTTCTTGAATATATTCGTTTTCAGGATCTTTCTTGAATATATTCCTTTTCAGGATCTTTCTTGAATATATTCCTTTTCAGGATCTTTCTTGAATATATTCCTTTTCAGGATCTTTCTTGAATATATTCGTTTTCAGGATCTTTCTTGAATATATTCCTTTTCGGGATCTTTCTTGAATATATTCCTTTTCAGGATCTTTCTTGAATATATTCCTTTTCAGGATCTTTCTTGAATATATTCCTTTTCAGGATCTTTCTCGAATATATTCCTTTTCAGGATCTTTCTGAATATATTCGTTTTCAGGATCTTTCTTGAATATATTCCTTTTCAGGATCTTTCTTGAATATATCCGTTTTCAGGATCTTTCTTGAATATATTCCTTTTCTGGATCTTTCTTGAATATATTCCTTTTCAGGATCTTTCTTGAATATATCCGTTTTCAGGATCTTTCTTGAATATATTCCTTTTCTGGATCTTTCTTGAATATATTCCTTTTCAGGATCTTTCTTGAATATATCCGTTTTCAGGATCTTTCTTGAATATATTCCTTTTCTGGATCTTTCTTGAATATATTCCTTTTCAGGATCTTTCTGAATATATTCGTTTTCAGGATCTTTCTTGAATATATTGCTTTTCTGGATCTTTCTTGAATATATTCCTTTTCAGGATCTTTCTTGAATATATTCCTTTTCTGGATCTTTCTTGAATATATTCCTTTTCAGGATCTTTCTGAATATATTCGTTTTCAGGATCTTTCTTGAATATATTCCTTTTCTGGATCTTTCTTGAATATATTCCTTTTCAGGATCTTTCTTGAATATATTCGTTTTCAGGATCTTTCTCGAATATATTCCTTTTCGGGATCTTTCTTGAATATATTCCTTTTCAGGATCTTTCTTGAATATATTCGTTTTCAGGATCTTTCTTGAATATATTCGTTTTCAGGATCTTTCTTGAATATATTCGTTTTCAGGATCTTTCTTGAATATATTCCTTTTCAGGATCTTTCTTGAATATATTCGTTTTCAGGATCTTTCTTGAATATATTCGTTTTCAGGATCTTTCTTGAATATATTCCTTTTCGGGATCTTTCTTGAATATATTCCTTTTCAGGATCTTTCTTGAATATATTCCTTTTCAGGATCTTTCTTGAATATATTCCTTTTCAGGATCTTTCTTGAATATATTCCTTTTCAGGATCTTTCTTGAATATATTCCTTTTCAGGATCTTTCTTGAATATATTCCTTTTCAGGATCTTTCTTGAATATATTCCTTTTCAGGATCTTTCTTGAATATATTCCTTTTCGGGATCTTTCTTGAATATATCCGTTTTCAGGATCTTTCTTGAATATATTCCTTTTCGGGATCTTTCTTGAATATATTCTTACCTTATTATATATACTTTTAGGAAAGTGATAATTGCCTTCTCTTCTCTGTGACCTTAAAGATACGTGTAGGTGATTAAATTGTTATCCTTCTTTCCAGTTCCCGGGAGACCGTAGTATTTTCCTTCCCTTTTCAAAATACTGCAAAGAATCGTCGCATTCTCCCATCTGTTTCCACGACGCTTCTCGAAGACCGTTGCCTCTTCCTTCCTTTTTCTGGAACCCCGTAGAAAATTCTTATGTATTACTTACCCGTATTAAAGTCATTCAATAAGATCATCGTACCCTGGCAGAAATCAAGCGCCATCCAAATTATCAGTATAGAATAAAACAGGACGCGAATTGGATATCTCATTTGCACAATG
>JANJGK010000031.1:6128087-6133087 GCA_039081455.1 Macrobrachium rosenbergii | reverse complement strand
TTTTCATTTCTTGTATTTACATTTGCTTTATCCACTGTGGTATGTTTTAGTAAGAGAATTAATTTCATTGAATTTCCAAAGATTTTTGTATTTGTATCATTAATTTCAACCTAATGATGAGACTATTTCTCCGCCTCGAAGAGTTGCCTTATAAAACGTTATAACTCATCATGGTAATATTATCTTTCAACAGGTTAAGATTTGCAGGTACCTGCCCTATTACGGAATAAGGATATAATGTGTATATATATATATATATATATATATATATATATATATATATATATATATATATATATATATATATATATATATATATATATATATATATATATATATATATATATATATATATATATATATAATTGCTAAGTCCACGTCGGAAGGTGAGTGAAAACCGGGACTTTGAACAAGTACACTCGTAGTTTATTGTACATTTTCAAGTTCACACTGAATACAAAAGAATTTGACAGAGATTTATATACAAAAACAGAAGGTGGTGGCGGGGTTACAGTTTGTTAATCTGGGCAGTATGTTCTTTAAACAAAAAAGACAGGGACAAAGGATCAAGGGATAATCCAGGGTGGAGATTAACATTCTTAGTGGAAGTAGCTTCAATGAAGACAGTCTCTAGCAGATTTCTTTTCCGATGGTCGTTGACCTTGTAGATAACCGTTGGCTTATCCCAGTTCATTCCATGGCCTTTCTTAAGCCAATGATCTACAATGCCATTATTTGATAAGCCTCTTGAAATGGCATATTTGTGTTGGGAGCTTCTTACTTTTAGTCCTTCTGATGTTTGACCAACATAAATCTTATTACATTCTTTACAAGGAATACTGTATACAATATTGTTTGAATTCCGTGGGCTATTCTTAATTAGTTTATTTCTCAAAATATTACTATATTTAAATACTAATTTAATATCAATAGTTTTTAAAATGGCACTGCAGGAATGAAATTAGGATGAAGTGGTAAACAGAATATTCTTAAGTTCGTTGTTAACACTGGTTGGATTATAGTATATCTTTTTTGCTTTATTTTTACAAAGTTTAAAAATAATATGGAGGGTAACATAATGAATCTCCTATTTTATCCATAATTTTAAACTCTTCTTCCAGAAATTCAGGACTACAAATTCTAAGAGCTCTAAGATACATACTGGAAAATGTTGACGCCTTAAGGTGTCAACATTTTCCAGTATGTATCTTTCCCATGTATATTACCCATGTCTCAGTCCACAAAGGCATTGGTTTGAACCTTAAAACCAATGCCTTTGTGGACTGAGACATGGGTAACAATCAAGGTTTCACTTAAAAAAAAGGGGGGGGTTACTAATCCTGGTCAGGGTAGATAGGCTTATATTATGTAATTTCCCTATGGTGTATCTCCCGAGGTAAAGTGAATAAAAAATGAGAGGGTTGTTAATATTTGCACATATCGATAAGGTCATGTGTAGCATTGACAAATATATATATATATATATATATATATATATATATATATATATATATATATATATATATATATATATATATATAAAATATAGCCTATATACATGCATACTGTAACATTCGGCATTGACAAGACTTACTTGAATAGTGGAGAAAACATTTCCATTGATAGTCGTATTGCTGCTTAATTCAATCACATCAATTAAATTAGCGATGCAAAATAACTTATTAATGGCCACTGATCGGTGGTCAGAAGATTTTGGCACAGATGTTAATCAGACACGAGAATTATCACCAGTTATTATTGAATAATTAATCTAATTCCCTATATATACATTATAAAAAGGTTATGGAAACAGAACATCTGTCTATATTATTATTATTATTATTATTATTATTATTATTATTATTATTATTATTATTATTATTATTATTATTATTATTATTATTATTATTATTATTATTATCAAGTAGTTGTATGAGGCCACCAGTTCTAGAACTATCAACACTTGTGTGGTTCTCAGGGCTCATTATCACCTATTAGTATTAACATCAGAGCCCTAACGAATCTTACAACTTTAGAAAAGATTTTCTTTACGAAGCGGTGTGTAGACTCTACGTTCTCCTACTATTTTATCTGGTGTTATGTCCAATTTAGGGAAGATTATATTCTTTACTTTCTTCCCGCACTCATACTCTGGACTAGCGTCACAAGGTTGATAGCAATTTTTTTCCTCAGTCATTCTCTCCATTGCCTACTCATATGTTTCTCAATTACGTAACGTCCTTTTTCTTTCTCATTTGGAATCTTCGTGATGACACTCGTCTCTATCTAGGTCTCCACAATGGAGCGGTTGACAGAAGGACGCCAGGGCACAAAGAAAGGTGTTTGAGGAGTTTTTCAGTAGCACCATAGTCAGTGTTTGCTATGAACTCTTACAATTAAACCACCTCCTCCTCGTCCTCCTCCTCCCCCCCTTCCTCCTCTACACCCAGTCCTTATTAGCTTTCACGGGGGCTTTTCTTCGTAATGGCGCATGAAGAGCGGTTGACAACGCCCCGCCAGCGCTTAAGACCGGATGTTGAAAACTACGATACTGAACAAAAGAGGAAAAAGCAGAAAACTGGGGACGGATTTCGCAAGGGAGCCATAGATAACGTTTAATCCAACCTTTTAGAGTCATATCCTTGGCGTTCATTTGCTTCTGTTGGGGTTTCGGTAGACTCTTCAGGGACAAAAAGCATATCTTAGAGATGGAAGACAAAATGCTTAAGCCAAATGAAAACTTAAATAACTGGTTATAATCCCTATAAAACTACGGAGGGATGTTCCAAAAGAATTTGTGCCAAATAAAGAATGAAAATTTATTAGGAATCAACTTCTCCTAGAAGAACAGCGACCTTTTCTCTTCTTAACCATCGGAAGCTAATGAGCAAGCTCTCACGTATTTGCGACGGCCTCTGTCTCATTGTATAAATAAACAAGTAAAACATGCCCCGAAGTTTCTTCGGCTCAACCGAGTTTTCTGTACAGCCGCTACAGCGTACAATTAAGGCCACCGAAAATAGATCTATCTTTCGGTGGTCTCGGTATAATGCTGTACGAACCGCGGCCCATGAAATTTTAACCACAGCCCGGTGGTGACCTATCCTATATCGTTGCCAGAGGTACGATTATGGCTAAATTTAACCTTAAATAAAATAAAAACTACTTAGGCTAGAGGGCTGCAATTTGTTATGTTTGATGATTGGAGGCTGGATGATCAACTTACCAATTTGCAGCCCTCCAGCCTCAGTAGTTTTTAAGATCTGGAGGCGGACAGAAAAAAGTGCGGACAGAAGAAAATGCGGGCGGACAGACAAAGCCGGCAAAATAGTTTTCTTGTACAGAAAACTAAAAGCGTCCTCTTCCAAATGACACATGAACTAATAGGGCCAAGAACGCATTATGGGCTTTAACACTCGGTTGATAATTGTAGTTTGTCAAATAAGAACAAAAAGTTTTCGAATTCTGAAGACGCCGAAACAAGAAGTCAGATTATTATAACGAAACACTTTTCGATAGCTTCCGCTTTAGTATCAGTCTATTATAACAAAAATATGACGAAACAGTCAAGGTAAAAAATGGATAAGGAAAAGAAGAGTTTATGTCATGCATCCATCAAAGATGGAAGAGTAAGTTGATGGATGTAAAAGTGAGAGGCTGGGGAATATTTGATCATATCCTCGTCGAAACAAATGTTATTAAGCGAAATGATTTTCAAAAGAAAGAATTTAAGGAAGGCATGTGTGCACAAGGTGGAGGAAAAATGGGCTAGAGTTAAATAAACTGCAGTAAGAGAAACAGAATTATACAGTGAGTGAGGATGATGTTAGGTGGTCAGCAAAGAAAAGTGCTGGTTATAGGGAGATAGAAAAAGAAAGAAGCCAGTGGTGAGACACAGATAAGGGGAATTTAATGAAATAGAAAAAAAAAATGTCTGAGGTGTAGTTACATAACAGAAGAGGATATTCACGAGAACACAAAAGGATCAGCAAACATGTAGAGAAAAAAATTGAGGACGAAAACCAAAGCAAATAATGAAAGTAAAATGGTAAATCTCAACAAATGATTCAGGTGGAATAAGTTGCTGTATAGTTAAGTAAACACAGCGAGCAAGGGTAATGGGAAAACGGATTTTAGAAAAAGAAAAAAAGTTGACACACCATTAAAGGAGAATGTAATCCTGTGTCAATGACATTATTATTGTTAAGATTTGCCGAGTGTGGAGAAATGAAGAGAAAGCTGAAGGATTTACGATTGGACAGGGTTAAAGTGAATTTGTGAATGGAATGAAATGAAACTGTTCAGATTTTAACGGAGGCAATTCAAAGAGTGGAAAGATATCAGAGCTGATGCGATTAGAAATGAGATGATGCTATGCTTTGGTGGTGAAAGAATGACTGAATGACTCACTAGGGAGTTAATTATGTATAGGTGAGGGAAAAAGTTCCCAACGAATAAGCGAATGGGATATTCTCTCGTATGCATAAAGGTCAAGTTGACAGAAGTAATTAGTAACCATAATGACATAAAATGGCTTAGCAGTGAAAAAAAAATTAATCATGCAGTCTTCAATAATAGAGAAAACGTAATCAACAATAAAATGATACGGTTAATATCATTTTCAATTCATTACTCACCCCTAAATTGACCTCAATGACATGAACTAATCCTTGTATCAAAAATTAATAACTGTGGGCGTATTAGTGGCATTAATTGAACAATACCCACACTAGCTCCTAATGCAATTCGTGTTAGTATTTAGTCATTATTCATGTCAGGAACACACAAAGTGGAGGAATGGGAAATAATTCCTGTTATTAACAGAATGTAAGCGTGTAATACACTTCATGTAATTCATTTCGTGAAACATGTCCATAACTGTATGCAGCACAAAGGATAAAATTACTTTGAGCATAAACCGGGAACAAAATATATTTATTAAACTAATCTCTGGGGGAATAATTGCCTTATGCATATCTCTGCGTTACGTTTATAATATT
>JANJGK010000031.1:6110629-6117987 GCA_039081455.1 Macrobrachium rosenbergii | reverse complement strand
TAGTATTTCAAAAGGTCCTGTTCTAAACTAGATCTAATTTGATCAACTAACTCTATTAAAAATACCTGACAACTTAGTTTAAATTTCTTAACTCCAGCAGTGTCAGTGTCCTTACTTATGAGATATTCGGAAAGGGTGTCAGTAGCTTTAATACCAATGTATACTTCTCTGATGGATACTCTTAGATTTTCATTGTGAATATCAACTGTAAATGGGTTTCAATCTTTTACATGCTTGAGGCTGATAAAATCACTCATGATATCGCGCAGTAATTTCTTTACTTGAACATGTTAATAGTGTAGAATGGGTTTCTCATTCTGAATAAGCTTATTAAATTCATATGTACGGTGCAATTGCACTTCTCAGAATTCCAACTGAACTTTAATAAAGTGTTTTTTTTTAAGCTGGTGAGGATGCTGTCTGTTACATATGAGGGATCTCGTTTTTCGCTGATGACAGCAGTGAAATATAGTTTTAGTGCATCCCACTGTTCAAGATGTCTGGTAACATAAGCTTCTGAAGACAACCATCATGTCTGCCCAACACTTGAAAGTTTATGTGGGCTTATATCAAGAAAACTTTGAAATTCTACTAATTCATGTCTCCTTAAGCTGGACCTGGTAAAATAAGAGAATACATTCCTACATAAATCTTCTAATGTAGTTGATAATTTTACACAAAGATGTGATACACAGATGGATCATGTGGCAGGCACATCGAATAAATGTGATATGTGAAACATCAGTCTCGGCTGAGCTCTCTAGCAGAGAACATCTCTGAACCCAGTTCCCGACCATGGCCTGCAAAACCAGCCGTTTTCGTCTGCCAAGGGATGACCCAGTACACCAATATTATGCTGAGTGGGAATCAGTTCATCAGCCCCGGCGACAGCCGCCCCTTCCGATTTAGACGTTTCTGTTTATTGCCAAGTAATGTCCGATGATGAAGAGTCACTGACAGAGACAGTCTCTCTCCCACTGGAAATCACTGTACCGTCCCGGCATCCCCGTGCTGCCGGCGCTGAGTTTCCAGAGTCATCCTCGACGGTCAACGACCCACTGCCATCGTCCCCTTCTGTTGAGGAGCCAGAGATTGACGCTGAAGGATGGACAACTGTGCGAAAACACAAGAAAGCCAAGAGGAGGATGCTTCACCTGAAGGAAGATGCCCGCCTCCCAACCCCTTCTCCTGCAACCAATCCCTTGCCACCTCTTCCAAAATACTGAGTGCGTCCCCAAGGAGAGCTGACTGCTTATGCAATAGTAGCTGAACTGGAGAAAAGCAATCCACAGCTGAAGATCTCAGTGAACCCAACCTGAATACCAACATGATCATCACACCAAAGACGAAGGAAACGGCCGACTTTCTACGAGCCAACACCGACTTCCAACTACTGGATCCATCCGAGAGAATTAGGAAGGCGACCATATCCAAGTACCCAACTGCCCTGCCTTTGGATCCCATTTTACAGCTACAGAACGTACTAGTAGCCCAGAGATGCATTGGGAAGTCTGGTAATCCCACAAGAAAAAGTCATTGCCACCTTACAAGGAGACATTCCAGCCCAAATTTACCTTGGAGTATGGGGATCCTTCCTCACAGAGACTTTCACACCTGAGCCTCTATGGTGCTACAAGTGCCACAGATTTGGATACCACAGCAGCCACTGCACAGCAAAGGAGAGGTGCAGTATATGCAGCAAATCCCACCCTACAAAGCAGTGCCTTGACGCCTATAAGAGGGGAGAGACAGTGGAAAGCAAGTGCTCAAACTGTTCCTGTCAACACCATGCTTGGAACAAGCGCTGCAGAGTCAGACTTGAGAAACTTGCAAAGATGAAGGGCATTCTTCCACCTCTGAGACTATCAAGATCTACTCCAGAACCCAAGCAGCAAGCGGAGATGACCAGAACAGAATGACATCAACTACCACAGCAACATTCACCACCCAGACCACGGAAGCAGCGGCAGACTCTGAGAAGAAAAGTAGACTACACGTCAATGCCACGTGAAACAGTGCCAGCCCCTTTCCTTCCTTCTAATCCAAACCTCCTTCCACCTCCCAAACCTGATTCTCTCCCTTCCTCTGCCCAGTCCTTACACCCTTCTCCTTTCTCCTCCAAAGTTCCAGCCAGTGCCACAACAAGCAGTGACAGTTGCATCACTCTCACTATTGAAGGACTCATCACTCTCTTCGAGCAACTGATAGGAAAGTCTGTTGACACAAAGACACTGCTGAAATGTATCCAACCTCACCTCATCCAAACCTCCCAGCCCAAAGCAGCTGCTGTTCACTTTGATCTGCAATTTTTCAGATTTCCTTCCAGGTCCTCTACAACTCAACCAGGATTCTCTGCTGTAGAACTTTTCCTCCTACTGATGGGCACTGTAAGGTTTTAATAGGGTTTGTAACCCTGCCTGTCCTTTTCTTCCTTTCTCTTTATAACCACCCTTCTCATCTCATTTCCAGAAACAATCCACAGTTACGGGTTGCTCTAGGAGCAAGAGCCCGTGTCAGCGTGCTGCTGGCTGAAACTAAATCCATCCGATATATGGAAAGTCGGCTTTCATAAAGCTAGTGACGCTCTTATGTTCTCCGAACATGACATTGCACGTGTCGGAAGACAACCCAATTATTTTTTCCTTTATTTCCTTTTACGGTTTAATTCTCATTTTCTTCCCAGCACTGAGTTGCCTTGTTTGCACTAGAATTTGGTATCTTTTGCCTACTGTATATATATATATATGTATATATATATATATATATATATATATATATATATATATATATATATATATATATATATATATATATATATATCAAATGGAATACTTGACACTAGTCTCAGCAACTTAAATGAACACTAATTACATGTTGCCTCTTAATTACATAGCTAATAACCTCACCCGAATGACAATATCTTGCCTCAGTTAAAAATGCAATAGGGGGCTATTGGTTATTTCTCCTCTAGTCACATAGGAAAGGCTAATTCCTGAATTAAATATCTCCAGTATTCTAACAAACAAACAATATACAATTTGTGGACCAAAATTAATTGTGTATTGATAAGTTGATAACACACAGAACGGTGCCAGTGACCAAAAGTTAGACAGTATAGTAGTCAGCAGTAGAGCAGACTAGGAATGCAGTGCAGAATAGGCATAGTGGGTACTGTGGGGATCATAGGGAGGGTCTGGTATGAGAGGTGGGGATCCTCGGAGGAGGTTAATCAGTCCCTTCCCTAGTTTAAGTGTGAATGAAATGCCGTTCAAATGTGACTTGTAACATCATGAGAAAGGGAGTGAAACTACAGCATTGTGCATAGTCCTGTTTTCAGGATGGTGGCTAATTGTCCGTATCTTTCTGAACAACAATACTATAAACTCAGGACTTCCATGACATTTTCCTAAACTTTCGAATATTTCCTTAGGAATTTCCTTAAAAATATCACATCCTTAAACATTACCCTAAAAGAGCCAAAATTTCCTTAAACTTAGGAAATTTTCTTAAAAGGTACTATCTCTTTTATCTAGGTATTGCAAAGGTAACTGTCACTTTTATCCAGTTATTTACTGTGGTGACTGTCCCTTTTATCAAGGTATTACTGTGCTGCCTGTCACCTTTAAACAGGTATTAATGTGCTGTCCGTCCCTTTCATCAAGTCATGACTGTGGTAACTGCCCCTTTTATCAAGGTATTACTGTGCTGTCTGGCACCTTTAACCAGGCATTACAGTGGTGACGGTCCCTTTTATCCAGATATTAATGCAGTGACTGCCCGTTTTATCCAGGTATTACTGTATTGTCTGTCACCTTTAACCAGATATTACTATGCTGTCTGTCCTTTTTATCCAGGTATTACTGTAGTGACTGTCCCTTTTATCCAGATACTGCTGTGGTGACTGTCTCTTTTATCAAGGTATTACTGTGCTACAGTAATGAAGAAATTCATATTTAGGTTAAGAAATGTTTAAAAAATGTAATTTTTGTTCAGTCAATAAAAGTATTAATTTAAAGTACAAATTTAGTTTATTGTGTTTCAATTCAAACAAGAAGAGTTATTTTTTCACTATCTTTGGTAATAAAAAAAAATTGAAGGGAAGTATTTTATTTAAATTTTCCAAAACTGGGTGAAATTCTCCCGGGGTTTGTGTTTGTGTGACACGAATCATAGGTTTTGTGTTCCAGGGTTAAGAGGCTCACAACTAGTAAATTGCAAGATAAAACAGGGAATAGAAGGTCGCTAGTGAGACCCAGATGAGTAAACTCTAAGGATTTATTTACGCATAGAGCAGTTCAGAAATAAGTACTATTGAATTACAAAGGGACTCACAATTGGATAATGAATGATTAGAGGGAAAACATAATAAATTATAGCTAAAATGACAAATCAACAATTGGATCCTGCTGAAGACGGATTTTCAGGGAATCATATCTCAAAGTAAGCACAACTATCTGTGTAGGTGCAACGGAGCTTGAATGTAGTAAATTGGCAAATTAGTAATAGGGATGCAAAGGGCCGAGGCAATTGCATACAAGAAATAGCGTCTCCTAAAAATGCAGAGAGAGCTTCATTGATTATTAAAATTAACATGCAGGTATAAGTAAATAAACAAAGTCTAAGGCCGGAAGAGGCACTTAATTCACTTATTAAGTCACTTAAATTTACTTTAGTTCAGCAAAGACAACACTATCTAACAAAGGGACATCTAATCACTGAATGTCAATCGTAAAAGGATTCACAAGGAAGGGAAAGCTTGAAATTGAAACACAAGAGAATTATAGAAATCAGACTGGGCAAAAATCCTTCCCCTATCCAGACACATTCCCATAGCTTCAGAGGAAGGCTGAGTTCCAGTTAGCGCTATGATTGTCTTCACTGAAGTCACACGTTAGCGTATTAGTTGGGATAAGGGAAGGTGTCTCCAAGGCAATTCGCTCTCTCTAGCAGAGCAATGTTGGCGGTGTGGCTATACGCCATTTTCTGGTGCCTGGCTTCCATCCCAGGGCATTCTCTGACCAGTCTTGGGTCACGTGACTGACTGGTGGTCAGTTCGATCTCGTCTTCACTGGTGTGATCTGGAATGAGAGGGATTTTTCTGCCAGTACAAAGGTGAAAACAAAAAAAATTAAGTATACCTTAGTTTAATCAGACCACTGAGCTGATTAACAGCTCTCCTAGGGCTGGCCCGAAGGATTAGACTTATTTTACGTGACTAAGAACCAATTGGTTACCTAGCAACGGGACCTACAGCTTATTGTGGAATCCGAACCACATTATACCGAGAAATGAATTTCTATCACCAGAAATCAATTCCTCTAATTCTTCATTGGCCGGCCAGAGAGTCGAACGCCGGCCCAGCACAGTGCTAGACGAGTACGTTATCGACACGTCCAATGAGGAACTGAAGGTGAAAACAGAGATGAGGATAAAGGCTTAGGGAGTGGCGAAACAATGAGGCATTTGCAGTAGGGGAGAAGAAGACCTTGGGCTTTCCCCTCCCAACTTGGCTAGAAACCACCCTCTCGCACCTTAGTTAAGTTAGGGAGTGTCTTTTATTAAAAGATGTTATATTTTCAAAATGGTAGAAGGCCTGAATTCATGACAATAAATGTATACACACACACACACACACACACACATATAATATATATATATATATTATATATATATATATATATATATATATTATATATATAATATATATATATATATATATAGATATATATATATATATATATATATATATATATATATATATATATATATAATATATATATATATATATATATATATATTATATATATATATATATATATATATATATATATATATATATATATATATATATATATATATATATATATATATATATTTATATTTATATTTATATTATATATATATATATATATATATATATAAATATATATATATATATAATATATATATATATATATAAATATATATATATATATATATATATATATATATATAATATATATATATATATATATATATATCATATATATACATATATATATATATATATATATATATATATATATAATATATATATATATATATACATTATACGTATATATATATTTTTATAGACAAGAAAATTGCCATTAGGGCTCAAATGAAAATTTATAAGACATTTATCAGGCCTGTACTATTATATGTGGCAGAAGCTTGGCCACTTAAGATGAAAGAGGAGGGACTGTTGGAAAGAACCAAAATGAGGATGGTGAGCTGGGTTGCTGGAATATCACTGCTGGAAAGGAGGGAGAGTCAAGATGTAAGAAGAATGTGTGGTATATGTAACGTAAAGAAGAAGGCTAGGGATGCTCGTCTGAGATACTATGGTCATGTAATGAGGAGAGGTGGTGGAACCAATTAAGAGAGCTAAGAATATGCCAGTGATGCGGGTAGGAGTGTGGGGGGTCAGCAAATCAGATGGATGGATGTGGTGAGGAGGGATATGGGTGAGGTGGGACTGGGAAAGAAGATGCAAGGAATAGAAATAGATGGAGAAAGTTGACTCGAGTGGCCAACACTACTATACACCAGGATTAATAAGGTCAAAAGAAGAAGATATATATATATATATATATATATATATATATATATATATATATATATATATATATATATATATATATATATATATTTCTGACTCACGTCGGGATCGAACCAGGTCTTTCAGGTGGAAAGCAAGGGCGTTATCCACTGGGCCACACAAGTCTAAAAGAAGTTGGAACCTGAGAGCAACTGCACCCAAGGAATTACCTGGGCAAGCTAACTGCTTGCATACCAGCGAGTTTTCCCCAACTTCCCGACTCAGCAATGACCCAGGGAAGTTGAGGAAAACTCGCTGGTATGCAAGCAGTTAGCTTGCCCAGGTAATTCCTTGGGTGCAGTTGCTCTCAGGTTCCAACTTCTTTTAGACTTGTGTGGCCCAGTGGATAACGCCCTTGCTTTCCACCTGAGAGACCTGGTTCGATCCCGACGTGAGTCAGAAATTTACTTCTGTTCCACACGTGATTGTGTGTTGATGATTTATATATATATATATATATATATATATATATATATATATATATATATATATATATATATATATATATATATATATAGTTACATCTTCCCAGGCATCCAAGCTACCAAAAGCTTAATTTAAAACTCAGAAGTAAGAATACAATGCATTGCTTAACACTGCCTGACAAGGAAGGGCAAAAGGAATATTGGCGCCTTCTTAAATCTGTTAATTGCAGTCTGTGTACCTCTCCCCACTTTCTCTCTTTGAACATGTGACTGTTGGAAGCCTTTTGTTTCAGAGCACAGGCCGTGAGGAGACT
>JANJGK010000031.1:6093129-6105629 GCA_039081455.1 Macrobrachium rosenbergii | reverse complement strand
CATAACTCGGCATTGATAGATTTCGCTAGGAGTTATGAACACTGTCCAAGGTCCCGACTCCTCGGACAACGGGACTTGCCAATAGCCCTTCACCAAGTCAAATCTTGCTTAGATAGGGGGCACTCCACAGGTTATCTAAGCAAGCCTCGATCCAGGGAAGGGGGTAAGGTTTCAACTCCGTTGCTTCATTCAATTTTCGGAAATTGACACAAAGTCGATCTCCACCGCCCTCCTTTGGTACTAGAACTACTGGGGAAGCCCAGGGGCTGCTGCTATGTTCTATAACGCCGAGGTTGAGTTGGAGCTTGACCTCCTCCTCTATCGTATGGGCCTTATTCAGGTTGACCCGGTAGTATCCCTTAGCTATGGGTTTTATGCCCTCTCTGATATTTATTGATTGTTGGAGAACATCCGTGCACCCAAGGGTGTTCCAGACAACCCGGGAGTGACGAGTCAATATCTGTCGGATATCGTCTCTGTGGGCGGCAGCGAGACCGCAAGTAATTTCTTCTATGTTTTCAAGTATTTCTGAATTTGTAGTGGGCGTGTGGGTCAGGGCAGCAGTGCCAACTACTGCCCCAAGAGTTGGTGGGTCATCTTCAGGTGCCTCCTCACTACGGGCTTGGTAAGGTTTTAGGAGCTTATGTGTAGCTACTTGGCCCTCCTTTTCCCGCGGTCTATGAGATAATGTACCGTATTTGATGGCTTATAAGACGCATGTCTGCATAGGACGCACCCCAATTTCAGCAGGACATTGAGGGAAAAAAAATAAGGTTTCCTAGCCTATGCTCATATGATTTTGGTAAGTAAAAACTGTAGTATTAGGTTATCATATGCATATTGTTTCTTACCAACAGAATCAACAAAAACATTAATAAAGAAGTTATTTACCATATTTATATTTATCATAATATGTATTATACAATCAGCCATTTGCTACAATCGAATGTTTCGTCTGCTGCTGAAAGCTACCTCATAGGTTTACCAATAGATTGCAACACATTCATTTGTAAACATTGTTTCTTACCGGCAGAATCAGCAAAAACATTAATAAAGATGTTACCTATGGTAATATATGTTATATATATCCATTATATATTATAAAAGTATGCAATCAAGCTCTGGAATTTACTATGTTTCATCACTGCAGCTGAAAGCTGCCTCTTGGCTTGATATGAATACCGTTAGGTGGCAGCACCATCATTTGTAAACATGCAGACGACGTTGGTGATGTACAGTAAAATTATTATAACTTGAAGTTTGTAGTGAATAGTGTAATTTTGCCTCTTGCTTCCCGTATCCATATTTGCAGGGGTAAAATCCAATAAATAAAAATGTTTCCTATGTAACGGCTCGAGTCTCGTGAGCAACTGAACAAAGCCATGTTATTATTCTTAAAAGAGAATGCTAGCACGAGTTACGAAGTATCAACTCAACGAAGCCTTGTTATTATGCCTAAAGAGAATGGTAGCAGGAATTGTCAACCACCAATTGATCGAAGCCATGTTATGCATAAAGAGAATGTTAGCAGGAATTGCCAACTACCAACTGAACGAAGCCTTGTTATCCGTAAAGCTCTCGAGATGATCACCAATAGGTGGCAGCACACGTACTGTAAGTCTGTAAATGTGAATGCGGCGATGCGCTGTAGATGACGATAATGATATTAACACATTTTAATGAAAATATCAATAATAACAACGTAGATATTGATTATAATACTAGCAGTAGTAATTGCGGTGATGGTAAGTGTGATGATGATAAATAATTATAATAAACTTTGGTTTTTAATAGGTTATTAGGATAACACCGAATGTTAGGCTAGGTTACAACATCTACATGACGTTTCATGTATAATTACGGCCAAAATTCTTAAATTTTAAGCCTACATTATGTACATAGGATGCAGGGGGATTTTTTAGGCCATTTTTTGATTAAAAAAGTGCGTCTTATACGCCTTCAAATACGGTAGGTCCCGGCGCTTTCCCAAAATTTTGTGGGGGCCTGAGAAGTGGGTCTCGAGGGGTCTCATGGCACCCGTCCGGAGGACTAGGACCTGATCTCCCATCTCAAAGGAGAGAGAGCAAGCTGTCTGGTCGAATCTTATTTTCATCCGTTCTTGGGCAGCCACCTCTGTGGCCTGGGCCACCTCCCAAGCCACCCGAAGGTTCTTTTCTATACTGGGCAATTCTTCCACCCAATCCGAGTGAGCGGGGTCCGCCCACACGTCATAATGTATGTCGAGGGGCACCCGGGTGGAATGAGCATATAGCAGCTCGAAGGGGCTATACCCTTTGGTTTCGGAGGGAGCGTGGTGAGTGGCAAAAAAGGGCGTACAGAAGGTTGTCCTCCCACGAGCCACCTCCCTCGTGTTCCAATTTCTTGAGCGTCGTGGATAATGATTAGTGAATCCTTTCAATTATCCCTTGGCTCTCGGGAAGGTAGGACGTCATGTGAAAATGTCTTATTCCGTGACTGGCCATGCAGTAAGAGCTCCACTAGGGCCTTCACCGCATTCTTCGAGCTTTCGCTCCTCACCAGAATTGCCTCTGGATATCGGGTAAAGCAATCTATGATGGTGAGGCAATGAGCGTTTCCTGATGTACTCTTCATTCTCACCTGCGGAGTAAAATAATCGATGGCGATATCCCTGAAGGGGACGCTGGCGGAGGGGATATTCCGGAGGGGGGGCTTTTGGTACTATCTCATTAGGGTTTCCCAACACTTAAAAAGTCGGGCAGGAGGCAACGAATTGTTTCACACTTTTCAGGAGTCCGGGCCAGTGGAATTTGCTCTCAAAGGCACGAGTGGTTGGTGCGACACCGAAGTGCCCACTGATGCCATCACGGGCTAAACTCAGCACGTTTTCTGCAGGGCCAGGGGGACTACCACAAGCTTATGGCGCACCTGGGGTGGCTCACTGGGCCCCCAGGTTACCTTGTACAAGAGGTCAGCCTCCAGCAGGAAGGTGTCTCTCACCAGGTCAGTGAGGGATCCCTCCACTGTACCAGATCTTGTCCCAGGAGAAGAGACTTCCAGTTGTTAACATTTCGGCTAGGCCGAAGAGTTGCTCCCTTTCTCTAGAGGCATCACTCGTGGTGACCCTCAATCTGACTGTTGGGAGGTCCTTTTGGTCCCCATTCACCCAGAGGATCGTCATCCGTTCGTCCTCGCGGATGAAGGCCCGGGGAGGGACCTCACTGTGTACGATAAGGCTCACCTCTGACTTAGTATCGACTATATTTTCTAACTTCCGGGGAGGACTGGACCTGTCTTGAGGTGCAGCCCTTACGGTCTCAAGCCCAATCCACCCGGCGGGCCATTTAGGACAAGCTACGGTGTCCACTGTCTAGGGCTGGTTGTGTCGAGGGCAGAGTTTACAGGAGGAGGAGTAACATCCCCACTTTCTGCAGTCGTGGGAGATTTCATGGTGGAACTCCCGCTGGGGCACGGTGCCTGCTGCTAGCGGCTGTCGGGGGGCAGGGGCAGGAGGCGGCAGGGGTGACCACGGAGGGTGGTGAGAGGGGGCTGTGGGCCGATTCCGGCACTGGTCAGAGGAATCCCCCGGCTTTTTACAAATGCTGCACGTTAGTGTTTTCCCCGAGTTCTCATTCTTTGGGGGAGCAGATCCCCCGAGGAAGGGTGGGGAATAGATCTTCCGTCGCATTGACCCCTCCTGAGGGTTTGAGTCTCCCACATATCAGCTATGTGGCAACACTATGTCACTGTCACAGGGGCTTTTTCTACTACGTGCGTGGCCAGAGAGGGAGGGGCGTAGCGCAGGAAATGTTCTAACTTAAACTTCTTGAGTACCTCGGCTGTGCTGGTGGTCCCTTCAGACTCGAGCCATTTCGCTAGTGCCCGCTCCGAGTGGTATGCCCAATTTGACCACGTCTGGTCTATATCTCTTGTCTGCCCTCTCCATTGTCTCCTCCAGCGCTCGGGGTGATCTCGTACGCCTTGGTGACAGCTTGGCTTATGACCTCCCAATCTCACTGGTCCTCCATCGGGAAGGGGTGATAGGCAATCAGTGCCTTCCCTCCGAGGAATTTGGTAACAACAAGGGAAAGTTCAGTGGGGGAGAGGGCGCAGTACTCTAGGACCCTTTCGGCCTGCTCGAGCCATACTTTGGGCTCTGCCTCAGTGCACTTCGGCATAAACAAATGGGCCTGGCTGAGGGTGCTCATCCCCGCAGCGGGAGCGGGGGGAGAGGCACTCCTTTGGGCCAACACTTGGAGTTCATGGGCGCGCTGTCGTTCTCATTCTCTCTCTCTTTCTCTCGTCTCTCTGTTTCTCTCTCTTGTCTCTCTATTTCTCTCTCTTGCCTCTCTTTTTCTCTCTCTTATCTCTCTTTTTCTCTCTCTTGTCTCTCTTTTTCTCTCATGCCTCTCTATCTCCTCTCTTTTCTCCTGGGAGATTTGGAATTTGTGGACATCACAGAGGACGTGGAATTTGTGGACATCACGGAGGACATGGAATTTGTGGAAGTCACAGAGGACGTGGAATTTGTGGACATCACGGAGGACATGGAATTTGTAGATGCCACAGAGGACGTGGAATTTGTGGATGTCACAGAGGACGTGGAATTTGTGGACGTCACGGAGGACGTGGAATTTGTAGACGTCACAGAGGACGTGGAATTTGAGGACGTCACAGAGGACGTGGAATTTGAGGACGTCACGGAGGACGTGGAATTTGAGGACGTCATGGAGGACGTGGAATTTGAGGACATCACGGGGACGTGAAATTTGTGGACATCACGGAGGACGTGGAATTTGTGGACATCATGGAGGACATGGAATTTGAGGTCGTCACGGAGGATGTGGAATTTGTGGACGTCATGGAGGACGTGTTTGAGGACGTCACGGAGGACATGGAATTTGAGGACATCATGGAGGATATGGAATCTGTGGATGTCGCGGAGGACGTGGAATTTGTGGACATCACGGAGGACATGGAATTTGAGGACATCACGGAGGACATGGAATTTGAGGATGTCACGGACGATGTGTTTGAGGACGTCACAGAGGATGTGGAATTTAAGGACGGCACAGAGGACGTGGAATTTGTATTTCGTCTCTTAGGACTTGGAAATTGGATTCGTCCCATAGGACTTGGAAATTCTGTTTTGTAGGACATGGAACTTGGATTTGTCCTGTAGGACTTAGAAATGGGATTCGTCCCATAGGACTTGGAAATTCCGTCTCGTAGGACATGGAAATTGGATTTGTCCCATAGGACTTGGAAGTTGGATTCGTCCCGTAGGACTTGTAAATAGGGTTCGTCCCGTAGGACTTATTGGTCTCGTAGGACGTGGAATTTGGATTAAAAAAAAAAATTGCTGAGAGTGGCGAGGGTATGGACAAAGTTACGGGGACAAACTACTTGGCAATAAACTATGATTTGGGTAGGCAAGCGGGAAGGGGAAGGGAGGGGTTGGGTGAAGGTTGTCTGACTCTAGGCTGATGCGGGTTATTTTTAGACACTAGTTGAATGAACCCTTTCGTTTATAAAACACTTTCTGGGCTTTCCTGACTGCAGGGAAATTCCCGTGATGGGTGGATAATGGTGAAATAACCTTGTAATTTTGCCTAGAAGCAGAGTTCAAATTTCGCTTTCCTAACACTTGAACTTAGTTTTAGCTAACCTGAGAGAGAGAGTATTTCAGCAATGCAAACTGATTTTGTCTTGTCCACGTGGGAGTTTGTCTGTGCCTAAATAATTTGCAATTCCGAAATGCGAAGTGAAAAATTTTGCACAGATGAATTTTTTCACACTATTCCTCGAAAAGAAAATGGTTAGCACTCGCTTTTTCCTAAATACCTATCATGAAAGGCATGCATTAACAAAATCTAACAAGGTGGTTCTCTTCTCTCAGTTGTTCCATGTGTCCCTATTTCCCTAATTTCCTAGGGTCAGTCACGTTTGTAAAAAATTTTCTAAGCTAAGATAAACACATTATTTAGGTGGAACTTCTTGGTCTGTATGCACAGCCCAAGAAGAGTCCACAGCAAATGGGTCCCTCTGCAAGAGAGATTTAAGGATTACGCGCCAGTAAGGGAAAATATAAAACATACAGATTGATCGAGACTGCATTGAGAGTGCCAAGGTCTCTAAGAATGAATGAGCACTTAACACTGGAACACAAAACACTTGAAACAGCACCGGGTAAAATGGCACAATGGATACAGAGATAAAAGTCTTCACTTGTACTTTACCGGCGACGGGGGGGGTGGGGGGGGAAGCGGGTCTCTGGCGAAGAATGACGAAGGGTGATCGCACTCGTGGCACTATACACTAGTTCACATGGAATGTCCATTCACGTGGTGGCGAAGGAACTTGATCCAAGTCAGGAGGGTTAGGTGGTGACATGTCTAGCTAACTGTCATGATCTTCCTGTCCTGGCTCCTTTTAAGGCACCTGCCAAGGGTAGGTGCCCCGATGTCAGGCCCATATGGTGACCGTGCCCAAGGTGTGTCATCTTCCAGGTGTCTTGACTATCAGCTTGCATCTTCCCAGGTGTCCTGTGGAAAGACAATTCAGCGCAATCACTCTGCCTCAGAGAATGGTTGTTTTAAGCAGCTTAGTTCATATAAGCTGCTTAAGGGAGTGGTACTCAACCTCTTACGCTTGCCCCTTTTGACCGTGCTATCCAAATGTCTGTCCCAGGCAAAGGGAAGGGACAGATCAGAAAACTGATAAGTTTTATGTGTTGGTATCTGGGTTAACTTCAGTCAGCTATGCAGCGACAATCCCACTCTCAACATTCTAAAGGGTCAGCTTTTAGCAACTTCTTGCTAACTATAATTATATATATATATATATATATATATATATATATATATATATATATATATATATATATATATATATATATATATATATACATACATACATACATACATACATACATACATACATACATACATACATACATACATACATACATACATACATACATACATACATACATACATACATACATACATACATACATACATACATACATACATACATACATATATATATATATATATATATATATATATATATATATATATATATATATATATATATATATATATATATATATATATATATATATATATCTCCAGGGGAAGCATAGGGAAAGGCGTCGTACTCAGGTACATTTATTTTGCCAACGTTTCACGATTCATAATCGCATCCTCAAGGCTATAAATAAAGATACAAACGAACTTAAAACCAAGCACTGCATAATCCATTAAAATTACGCAATATTTAATCAAATTTAATGAACATCAGCATGTAGAAAGCTTGAAAATAATTTATGAACAACTTAAAACAGGAAATTATACTAAACATTAAAAATATGTACAAAATATCTATAAGATTCTAAAAACAGTAAAAAATATTTAAAACATTTAAAACACTAAAAAATTTTAAGGCTATTCTGTACCTTATCCTCGCAAAGGACGGGCAGTGACTGAAATAGTTTCGTAAAAACAAACAACGCACCTTAGGCAATAAACAACTGTACAGAGGAGGATTGCATATTTAAAGACGGAACTATCTTTTTTATCATAATGGACTCCAAGATTGTTAGGTCGTTTTCATTATGTACTTGACCTATAATTGCAAAGTCCTTATCTTCAATGTATGCTTTGCATGACCTAGAATGGTTCCTAATATTTGACTGTTCGGGATTTGATAATCTACTGCCCGTTCTAAAACTTACGCCCCTGTGGGAATCTATTCTCACCTTGAGTAGCCTCTTCGTACAACCCACATAAGTCCCGTGATCACATCTCGGGCACGTATATTTATAAATAACATTAGATTTTAGAAGAGGACTAAGGCGGTCTTTCATTCTGAACAGGGATCCGATCGTTAATGGATTTTTTGGAACTATTTTAAGGTTTAGGGCCGGGAATTCTTTTTGAATTATCGTCAGGAACTTTTTCCTGAAAAGGTCATCATGTAAAAAAGGGAAGCTGGCAAACATTTTCAATTTTGGTGCTGTCGAAACTGATGGTACCTCCATGAACCTAGCATTTAGCATTTTCCTTAGCATTTTAAACAATAGTTTGTCTGGAAAGCAGTTATTTTTAAGATACTGGGAAAGAAAGTTAATTTCCTCATTAAAAGTAAACCAATTAGAGGTATGGGAGAAGGCCCTGTGGAGGAGAGTTGAGATAGTGTTGAGTTTAAAACTATAAAAACAAGAACTATAAAAATTGATACCTAACCCAGTAAAAGTCTTTTTTCTAAAAACCCCAGTGTAGAAGCCTTGTTCATTCCTGGACACTAAAACATCTAGAAAGGGAAGCTTGTTATTTTCTTCTTCATCAAGTGTAAATCTGATATTAGGGTGTAAGGTATTGACAAATTCTGAGAATTGTTCTGCATTAATCTTGTTTCGGAATAAGGCGAAAGTGTCATCTACATATCTACGATAAAACTGTGGCAAGAAACTAAGCGGGCAATCATCCAAAATACGCTCCTCCAGTGAGCACATGAAAATATTAGCAAGTGTCGGGCCTAGTGGGGATCCCATTGCCACACCTTCCACTTGTCTGTACAAAAAACCATTAAAAATGAAAGTCATGTCCTGCACGGCTAATTCTAAAAACTGTTTAAATAACTCCCGACTAAAATTATGAAAAGTAGAGTCCGGCTCTATAAATAATTTATTTAAAATAATTTCTATTGTCTCCCCCACAGGGACATTAGTAAAAAGTGACTCTACATCCAGACTGACCATAAATAATTCTGAATCTTGTATGATAATATCCTCCTTGAATTTATGAGAGTTTCTTAAAGAAAAATCGTTTTTAGTGAGAGGCTCAAGTAGAGGAACCAAAAATTTGGCTAACTTATAACTGGGGGTGTTCACTGAGGAAAGAATGGGCCTTAATGGAACATTTTCTTTGTGTATTTTGGGCAGACCATATAAAACCCCATACGAAGACCCCGTAGGGAATAGTTCCTGATATATATTATCATCAATTATCTTTTTTTCTTTTAACATCCTCAAAAACCTTACAATTTTGTCCTCTGGTTTAATGATATTGTACAAGTCTGGAACACCTATTTTCTCAAATTTCGTATGGTCGTTTAAGATAATATCCATCTTATCAATATAAGTATCCTTATCTAAAATTACGCAACCCTTACCTTTGTCTGGTTTTGTAATAATAATACTGTCATCATTAGCCAAGTTTTTTAAAATGTCAAAGTCATATTTGTTGAAGAATGGAGTCCATCTAGTTTTTAACTTATGATAGGTGCAATGAGCAAGAGATGATAACTGCGACCTAAGATTGTCCAAATTAGCATTGAAAGGAAGGGATTTAAGACGGCGAAAGAGAGATTCTATGGGTAGAAAAAACCTGCTGTAGTTCGGCCTATAATTAGGTAAACAAAATTCCAAACCTAGAGAAAGTAAGAACTCTTCTCTCTTTGACAATAACCTTCTCGAAAAGTTAAACACGGTACTCATATTATTATTACAGAATTTAGGCGTGATTATTCCTAAGCTCCTTAGTTTTCTATTATGTCTCTCATTTACATCGTTGATAAAGTTTAAAATGGTATTGTTAAAAAGACGTACAAAAATTACCTTGTCCAAAATGGTGAGAGAATTACTTACGAAGGTTTTCTGTTCAGTTACCAGCTGGTTTAACCTTTCGATATTTTTCTGCTTAGAGACAATCTCCATCTCCAACAGTCGTTTTGTAGCTTCAATATAAAATTCCGAATGATAGAGTGAGGCTTTATGCACTTTAAATTTCACAAAATTAGGCACTACATTATTTAGGTGACAAAACTGTAGGAATGTCAAATCCAATTTAGCTTTCTCTAACTTCTTGGTGGATCTCTCCAGCGATCTGCATCTTGTTATTAGTTGAACGCCATACCTCCTCCTAATAAGTTCTTGAAAGTGGTTAAAACCTCTTGATCTGATGCGAAGAAGGAACAGAATAACGAAGAAAAAACTGCTGATGTTCATTGTGATTGGTGTAGCCTTCGTAGCGAGTTATCCCATAAATATCCTTAGAAGACGGAGCTGCAGCTCTAGGTACATCTCTCCAGGGGAAGCATAGGGAAAGGCGTCGTACTCAGGTACATTTATTTTGCCAACGTTTCACGATTCATAATCGCATCCTCAAGGCTATAAATAAAGATACAAACGAACTTAAAACCAAGCACTGCATAATCCATTAAAATTACGCAATATTTAATCAAATTTAATGAACATCAGCATGTAGAAAGCTTGAAAATAATTTATGAACAACTTAAAACAGGAAATTATACTAAACATTAAAAATATGTACAAAATATCTATAAGATTCTAAAAACAGTAAAAAATATTTAAAACATTTAAAACACTAAAAAATTTTAAGGCTATTCTGTACCTTATCCTCGCAAAGGACGGGCAGTGACTGAAATAGTTTCGTAAAAACAAACAACGCACCTTAGGCAATAAACAACTGTACAGAGGAGGATTGCATATTTAAAGACGGAACTATCTTTTTTATCATAATGGACTCCAAGATTGTTAGGTCGTTTTCATTATGTACTTGACCTATAATTGCAAAGTCCTTATCTTCAATGTATGCTTTGCATGACCTAGAATGGTTCCTAATATTTGACTGTTCGGGATTTGATAATCTACTGCCCGTTCTAAAACTTACGCCCCTGTGGGAATCTATTACTCAAGGTGAGAATAGATTCCCACAGGGGCGTAAGTTTTAGAACGGGCAGTAGATTATCAAATCCCGAACAGTCAAATATTAGGAACCATTCTAGGTCATGCAAAGCATACATTGAAGATAAGGACTTTGCAATTATAGGTCAAGTACATAATGAAAACGACCTAACAATCTTGGAGTCCATTATGATAAAAAAGATAGTTCCGTCTTTAAATATGCAATCCTCCTCTGTACAGTTGTTTATTGCCTAAGGTGCGTTGTTTGTTTTTACGAAACTATTTCAGTCACTGCCCGTCCTTTGCGAGGATAAGGTACAGAATAGCCTTAAAATTTTTTAGTGTTTTAAATGTTTTAAATATTTTTTACTGTTTTTAGAATCTTATAGATATTTTGTACATATTTTTAATGTTTAGTATAATTTCCTGTTTTAAGTTGTTCATAAATTATTTTCAAGCTTTCTACATGCTGATGTTCATTAAATTTGATTAAATATTGCGTAATTTTAATGGATTATGCAGTGCTTGGTTTTAAGTTCGTTTGTATCTTTATTTATAGCCTTGAGGATGCGATTATGAATCGTGAAACGTTGGCAAAATAAATGTACCTGAGTACGACGCCTTTCCCTATGCTTCCCCTGGAGAGATGTACCTAGAGCTGCAGCTCCGTCTTCTAAGGATATTTATGGGATAACTCGCTACGAAGGCTACACCAATCACAATGAACATCAGCAGTTTTTTCTTCGTTATTCTGTTCCTTCTTCGCATCAGATCAAGAGGTTTTAACCACTTTCAAGAACTTATTAGGAGGAGGTATGGCGTTCAACTAATAACAAGATGCAGATCGCTGGAGAGATCCACCAAGAAGTTAGAGAAAGCTAAATTGGATTTGACATTCCTACAGTTTTGTCACCTAAATAATGTAGTGCCTAATTTTGTGAAATTTAAAGTGCATAAAGCCTCACTCTATCATTCGGAATTTTATATT
Organism: Macrobrachium rosenbergii; assembly: GCA_039081455.1. Classification (NCBI taxonomy): domain Eukaryota; kingdom Metazoa; phylum Arthropoda; class Malacostraca; order Decapoda; family Palaemonidae; genus Macrobrachium; species Macrobrachium rosenbergii. Next base: position 6,093,951 of record JANJGK010000031.1, on the reverse strand, counting down.
GAAGCTACAAAACGACTGTTGGAGATGGAGATTGTCTCTAAGCAGAAAAATATCGAAAGGTTAAACCAGCTGGTAACTGAACAGAAAACCTTCGTAAGTAATTCTCTCACCATTTTGGACAAGGTAATTTTTGTACGTCTTTTTAACAATACCATTTTAAACTTTATCAACGATGTAAATGAGAGACATAATAGAAAACTAAGGAGCTTAGGAATAATCACGCCTAAATTCTGTAATAATAATATGAGTACCGTGTTTAACTTTTCGAGAAGGTTATTGTCAAAGAGAGAAGAGTTCTTACTTTCTCTAGGTTTGGAATTTTGTTTACCTAATTATAGGCCGAACTACAGCAGGTTTTTTCTACCCATAGAATCTCTCTTTCGCCGTCTTAAATCCCTTCCTTTCAATGCTAATTTGGACAATCTTAGGTCGCAGTTATCATCTCTTGCTCATTGCACCTATCATAAGTTAAAAACTAGATGGACTCCATTCTTCAACAAATATGACTTTGACATTTTAAAAAACTTGGCTAATGATGACAGTATTATTATTACAAAACCAGACAAAGGTAAGGGTTGCGTAATTTTAGATAAGGATACTTATATTGATAAGATGGATATTATCTTAAACGACCATACGAAATTTGAGAAAATAGGTGTTCCAGACTTGTACAATATCATTAAACCAGAGGACAAAATTGTAAGGTTTTTGAGGATGTTAAAAGAAAAAAAGATAATTGATGATAATATATATCAGGAACTATTCCCTACGGGGTCTTCGTATGGGGTTTTATATGGTCTGCCCAAAATACACAAAGAAAAT
>JANJGK010000031.1:6083129-6088129 GCA_039081455.1 Macrobrachium rosenbergii | reverse complement strand
CCTTCTCCACCTTTTCCTAAACAAACATCTCCTCCGTGTCCCTGCCTTGCAAGTTGGGTATTGCAGTAACCAACCTTGTGTCCATCCAGCACAAAATAAAAGTATTGCCTTTCCTTCGGAAGTAGCGGCGGGGGCAGGGGGGGGGCCGCTTTTTTGCCGAGTGCTTTGAATGCCTTTGGTGCCCCTCTCACAAGCCGTAAAGTGCCATTGGTGTGCACCCCGTGCTCGTACAGCTCTTCTTCTGTCAGCTTCACGGAAGTGTCATAATTATCCATGAACAAGTGGTAACCTTTATTCAGATATGGGCCAAACAATTGAAAAACCACATCACGCAGAGGACTATTTGCACTATGGTACACCATGAAATCAAGCACATAATCGGATTCTGCCTCACACAGAATATAAACTTTGATTCCATATTTCACTGGCTTCTTAGGGTTATACACTCTGAAAGATAATCTGCCTTTCCACGGAAACATACCTTCATCCAAAGACAGGTTTTTTTTCCTGGCAAATAAAGATGTTGACACAAGTTTTGGATATATTCAAGCACTGGTCGCACGTGAATAAGCCTATCAGTATTATCAGATGGTACTGCTTGCCGATTCATTGCATGAAAATAGCGTGATATTTGCACGAACTTTGTATATGACACCGCTAGTTGCCACTTTCCATGATAGTATTTATTATATTTAGACCAAAACCTCCCTTCTTGTAGCAACTTCAGCGCCCCCATAAAAATGCGCACTCCAAAAATGTGCAATGTCGGAAATATTGCAGCCTTGCCACTTCAGTGCGCTCTTTTACTTGAGCACATCCCTGCAATAAATGGCATAATGATGGGGTGCTTACATCAAATAACGGAGTAATTCTCTCGTAAAAAATAGCTGGAGGAAACCTAAGGCACTCGTTGGCACTGGCATTTCCAGCCGCAAAACAGCTGTAAATTCATGCAATATAGGAGGGGTTCAGGATCCGTAGACTATCTTTCATCTTCATTATCAGCAACAGAAGGGAAGGAGTTGCCTGTGAGGGACCGGGCTGAGCAGTGGGGGAGGCAGGCATACCACTCCCTCTTCCTGCCCCTCCCCGTCTCGCCTGCGTCCACGCTGCTATCAGCACTCAGTTTCGGCCATAAATTCGTCACAGCTATCATCACTATCTGTGTCACTTCCACGCTCCATAGCCAGCAATAGCCTATCTAACTATCTAGAAGTTAAATCATGTTTTTGGAACTCAGTAAGGTCCGATAAACAGAACTTGTTAAGAGGGATGAAGCCCTCACATGCCGGTTTCTCCAACTGCTTACTCTCTTCTGCAGGGCCCTTACCCTTAGACTTTCGAAAGAGCTCTAACACACTTTGGCATTTTTAAAACACTCTGTAACACCTTGTCAACAAAACCCGAAAAAATCGGCAGAACTGAGTTGAAACTAACGGCGTTATAGTCGTTTAAATAGGCAGCACTGATAATCAATCCTCTATGGTCAGGTCACGCGGTCACACTGGCTTCTTGAAAAGGAAATTTCGGCGCATGCGTAGTTCACAAGCTCCACCCACCCCATGCCGTGAGGAGAAGCAGTATCTCGTGACGTCATGTTCAAACCTCGTTGTTAAGGTGCGATTTTCTGATTTTTGACGAATAAAAAAAAAATCTCCTTCTGACGCGCATGCGCGTTCATCGTTCACATCGAACTTGTGCGGCCTGGAAGCGCGTACTCGTAGTTCATGCACGAAAGAGGTAATACAGTATGATGTTTCTCAGTAAGGTGGGCGTCATCCTACTGTTGTCGTATGAAGGTCTCTATTAGACTGCTGTCATATCCGGTATTAGTTAGGATCTGCCTAATAATAACGGCGAAAAGAACAAAACACTAAATTGCGAGAACAAACGAAAATAAATTTCAGCAAAGAAAATAGTAATAAGAACAATCACTCTGACTGGAAACGGGGGAACGAGGTTAATGGAGGAATTAGATACCGAAATCCCAAAATGAAAGAGTTTGTTCAGAACCAGTAACACAGATTGATCACCGGGGAATAAGTGGCAGTTGGAGGCTTATGAAGGCCCCGGGGAACAAACCAAAATGATGGCCAAGAGCCTAGAGTAGTAATAGTAATAATTATGAAGCACGAATCAATTGACCATTGTTGTTATAATTACTAGAAGTAGTAATGGCTGTATTATCATCACGGTAATTATCACCATAAGAAGCAGAAGTAGAAGTAAAAGAAATAATAGACGGAAGAGTAGAGGTGTGTTACGTTGCAAAGAAGTTTGAAGTATTTAGCAATCTTATCCAGGATTATCTGAGAGAGAGAGAGAGAGAGAGAAAGAGAGAGAGAGAGAGAGAGAGAGAGAGAGAGAGAGAGAGAGAGAGAGAGAGAGACTATTCCTAATTGGGGCAATTCGGGAATGAAAAGAACACAGCCGGTGGTTATTCAATTAGCCAGAGAAGGGGTCGGAAATGTTCCCTTAAAAGCTTTCTTATTTGAAGGAATTATGGAAAATTATCCTCCCTAATATGATAAAATTATCCTCCCGGCAATGATGAAATTATCCTTCCAGGAGCGATGAAAGGAATTAGAAGAAAAATATAGGGTTGTTGGATATCACGTTGATAATTATCGCTCATGCAAAAAAAAGTTCATCAAGGGAACCAACTTCTCATGTACCGAAAAGAGAATTGGGAAATTTCCAGCTTATAAATAAAGCCCTGACACCTGTTGACTTGGCTTTGCAAGCACAAGCGCAAACAGTGTGAGAGAGAGAGAGAGAGAGAGAGAGAGAGAGAGAGAGAGAGAGAGAGAGAGAGAGAGAGAGAGGGAGAAATCTTTAATATTTTTCATCAGATATGAAAGTGGAAATATCTTTAACTAGTCTGGTATGAGGTCTTTGCACACACAAAACAGTAAGCACAGTAGTGACGAATTATATACCTTCATTGCTATCAACGCGGCTTAACGAAAAGGGATTCTGTGGCATTCCACCATTGATGTCTTTTTTTTGTCCCCGTCGAGGGATAGTGCCATCAGTGCACCTCACATGGTGCGCTGTAAGCAGCACTAAATGCAGTTTGCAGTGACCCTTCAGCTCCTAGTTGCATCAGTTTTCTAGCCTCTCCTTCGCACTTCCTTTCCGCCTTTTTGCTGTCCAACTGCTCCAGTTCCCTCTTTTAATTTTCTTAATTATTATTATTATTATTATTATTATTATTATTATTATTATTATTATTATTATTATTATTATTATTATTTCAGAAGATGAAACCTGTTCACATGAACAAGCACACAATGTCCACTGACTTGAAATTCAAGCTTCCAAAGAATGTTAGTGTCAACCCCCACTGCAGACCCCACACTGCAGCAGTAACTGATCGTGATACAGAACCAGTGATTTTTCATCACCCTGGGGGAGAAGTGAACCCGCGACACCTGAGTGGCAAGCCACGACACTAAACACTATACCAGCAGACCAGTGAATGGCTCAAAGAGCCCCAATACTTGGTTTTATAGCCACACTTTCATGAATAAATTAATCAAACACTTTCCTGTGCTTTGTTTTCCGTTTATCACATCTCCAGCCTCCTGTCTCATAGTTCTCTTTCAAGGAGCCCTGGGACTTCCAATCCCTCTGGAGTTCTTCATTGGAGGGGTGGGTAGGGCTCTTGGTTAGCACGCTGCTAGCGTGCGTCTCTCCGGCCGGGCAATGAAGAATTAGAGGAATTTATTCCTGGTGATAGAAATTCATTTCTCGTCATAATGTGGTTCGGATTCCACAATAAGCTGTAGGTCCCGTTGCTAGGTAACCAGTTGGTTCCTAGCCACGTAAAATAAATCTAATCCTTCGGGCCAGCCCTAGGAGAGTTGTCAATCAGCTCAGTGGTCTGGTTAAACTAAGATATACTCAACTTTTCAATCCCTCTGGTGACACAGGTACCAGATGGAGCTATCACCTACTGTTCTCCAAAGTGCAAAGCGAGAGACTTACCCACGTCTTCTCCCTCTCCTGTTCATCATTATTTCACCTTCTAATGGACCTTTCGTTATTTCCATCATTGTATAATTTTCACTCTGTCCTGCCATCTGACGCGTGATATTCTCAAAGCTAAATTTTCAAAGGAACAAAGTCTTTGAGATATGGTTTCTTTCTCCAGCCTATTGACAATAAGTTTTCTGAATATTTTCATTGTAGAATTGTATACAGTAGACACTGTCTATGGCCCCACAAATCTTTGGAATACTGCAAAAGTGATATCACAAATATTTTGTTCATTACTATTGCAACAACAAACGATTCAAAGCGGTTAAACGTATTACTAGTGATGATCGAGACCAGGCAACAACGATTTTGAGTGCTGTAACAGCGGGTGGGACGTAACAACAAGTGAGAAATGCGCCGAAGTGTCTTCGGCGCAATCAAGTTTTCTGTACAGCGTATAATGCTGTATGAAACTCTCGATGTGCTGCAGTATGAAACTCTCAGCCACGACCTGGACAGGGCAGCGCTCAGTTGCTCCCCAGATGCGGTCAAGTAAAGATGCGTCGGCGTCTGGTACCTTTAGCGGTGCCAGACGCACTATCCATGACTAACCTTAACCTTAAATAAAATAAAAACTACTGAGGCTTGAGGGCTGCAATTTGGTATGTTTGATGATTGGAGGGGGATGATCAACATGACAATTTACAGCCCTTTAGCCTTGGTAGTTTTTAAGATCTAAGGCCGGACAGAAAAAGTGCGGACGAACAGACAAACCCACCCAACAGTTATTTTTTTTTTTTTTTTTTACAGAAAACTAAAAAGGAAGTCAAGGCCATTACCGGACGGCAGCCCAGCCCTATGCACAACGAATAAATGGAATTGTGCTTTCTTTCTCAGAATAACCCCATCAAACTTCAAGTCTACTGAACATGTCAAAAACTTTGTAAGCTTAAATGGACATCATGATAAAAAATACTAATGCTATCAAATTTGCAATAAGGAATGACATCATTATAAGA
>JANJGK010000031.1:6070869-6083029 GCA_039081455.1 Macrobrachium rosenbergii | reverse complement strand
GTAATATGAATTCGAAAATATTACTTGATGTCCACTAAACGAACTTCGATGATGGCAGGGACCCAATAAAATTTGTATATTCAAGAAACATGTGTTCCAAAGTTATTGCCACGAAGAGGAATACATACCGTGCTCATAGGCTATGGCGGGCGTTCTGGTGCCATAAAACAGAAATATATGTTCGTTGTTGCAAGGCCATTGCCACGTGCGGATTGGAAGCGTGGGCGCCGTCTGACACAAAACGTAACGGGTGGGAATTTGTACCACTATGTTATGATTCTAAAAGGTTCGTGGTGTCTAGCATAGTAAATGTTCTTTTATCCCTATTGTTAACCATTATTATTTTCTTTTTTTTCCTTTTCATATATAGTTTACTTTATCTCAGTTTCTATGCTTTTGTTCCTTTAGAAATTCACTGTTTTCAGTAACAACAAAAATAACATTGTGAAGTTAATTATTTTTTTCTTTCCCCTTACATCTTTGTCTCCATAACAAAATTTAAGGTAAGGAATTTAAATCTACCGTGTGGGTCTGTATATTCAAGGGGTGGCCTCAAGATGACTTATGGGCCTCAAGATGACTGACTTTTGAGAGAAATTTATAGAGTTTATGATATTTTAGCATGAAAAACCATTTCAGTCATTATAAATCATGAGGATTTTGTACAGTTTGGATGCTTCATGGCCGGCTATATGCCCGTGGTGTCCTTTCCATGCTGCATGTTTATTACTAATGCATAACCGTCCACTCTGCGGTAAAAGTTCATCTACTGTTAAGCAACGTGCTGAATGCTCTCAGTCAGATTTGAAATATACCGAGAATCATCTTTTATTTAACGAGCGCACTTCATGGGGTGCACTGTAGGCATTACTTAAGGTTCTTAGCAGCGTCCCTTCGGCCCCTAATCGCAACCTCTTCTATTCATTTTACTGTACCTCCGTTCATATTCTCTTTCTTCCATCTTACTTTACTCAACCGTCCCCTAACAACTGTTTCGTGGTGCAACTGCGAGGTTTTCCTCCTGTTACACCTCTCAAGTCTTTTTACTGTTAATTTCCCTTCTAGCGCTGAATGACCTCATAGGTCCCAGTGCTTGGCCTTTGGCCTAAATCTTATACTTCAATTCAATTTCAGTTTATTTAACGAGTGTAAGTAATGATGTGGTCATTAAATAAGCATGTAATTTGATTCTTACGATTTCAATGTCGACTAATCTGTTAAATAAGCCGATTAACCCGTGGATTAGCCTATGCACATAAATAGTCCGCAGCCGGCAGAAGGTAACACTGTAGACAGAAAGGAAAGACAAAATTGCATATCAGAAGAAAGTTTGTAAAACAAGAAAGAACAGAGTCAGTTTTAAGTCGTAAAATCTTGTCACTATATTTCCACAATTTACTCTCTCGTCGATTTTGACACGGCTGAATTATCAAGGCAAATGGCCTCCATTTTTCATCCTACCCCGACAGCCACCTGATTTCTGGTAATATTCCCAACCTGAATATGCAAAACACCTCTTTCCGAAATGTTCTCCTGCAGCGATCACAAGATTGCCGTAATGTGCGGGAAAATTACACAAAAGAAACCTATTTCGTGCACACGACACTATTATACATCACATGAGATTACCTAACGCTATCCCGCCCTTCCCTCCCACCAGCCACTCGCCATTACATACACTCCGGTAAGTGTAAGGGGTCACTGCTATATATATTCCGATATCTATATATATACATGTATACACACACACACACACACACACACACACACACATATATATATATATATATATATATATATATATATATATATATATATATATATATATAATGTGTGTGTGTGTGTGTGTGTGCTCGCGCTTGTGTGAGGGAGCTTGGTTGGGGGGAACCATTGGCTTCCTGGTTTCACTGCCGTATTCTTTATATCGAAGTGAATGGGCAGCTGCCCACCGAATAAATTCCGGGGTTTCACTTCCAAATGGGTGTGCTTATCGCGAAGACGCGAATATTTATTTCGTTTCAAGGAGTTATATCGATTTTGCTAGTACAGTTGGTGTCTTTCCTTCTCATTCACATACATATATACACCCACATTCTATAGATAATCATGTACAAGCTTATTATGTATGTAAGTATGTGTGTATTTGTATATATACATATGTAATATATATATATATATATATATATATATATATATATATATATATATATATATATATATATATATATATATATATATATATCCTTCTTGGGGAGGTGGTTAATGTTAACTGCATTCTCACACAGGCTATGGTGCGCGGGTTAGAGTCTTGCCACGGCGTCCGTATTTCATCATTTCATTCTTAATTTGGATCACCGATTTTTAAGTGATAAGCGTATCCAAAAAGTGGGATAGGTCATAAGATAAGAACGATAATAACCTCTATCGCACTGACACATTAACTACCGCAATGTGAATGACCCCATGTGCAGAAAATTCCACAAAACTATCCGATTTCTACATCAACACAGAGGCTCACTATCAGCTTGTCAAACGATCCTACATAAACTGCCCATCATCTCTACTTTGCTTCTTGTATGTTGCAGTCTAGTCTTTCCAAAACCTCTTTCAATCCAGCTATCTGGAACTTTCTAAGTCTGCCTCTCCTGATTCCTCTCAACACTTGCGAATTTTCCTTTCTTTTCTTCAAACTATCATTCCTCAGTCATTCCACATCACTCAACCATCTCAAAATACTCTGGTCCAGCCTTTCGCTACAATAGACCCTTTACTCCACTTCTATGCACATCTGTATTTTTCACCCTTTCAAAACTTCTTAAACTACTGTATAAATACTTGTAAACAATTCATCCTTGACACTACATAAACAAATCACCTCTATAGGGTCTACTTTTTCATTCACATTCCAAATATGCACTTCAGTTCTATAAATGTGAGTTGGTTCAACAAACTCTTCTTGAATTTTCACCTTGATTTCCATAGGTAATCAAGTTTCCTCCTTTAGTATAAATCGTGATATTTATTTTGCTATAGCTACTCTCCTCTTATCCCAAAATCTTGTACGTAAATCTATTGTACTTCTGACTTCTCGCATTCCTCCATTCATATATATATATATATATATATATATATATATATATATATATATATATATATATATATATATATATATATATATATATATATATATATATATATATATATATATATATATATATATATATATATATATATATATATATATATATATATATATATATATATATATATATATATATATATATATATTTATATATATATATATTTATTTATATATATATATATATATATATATATATATATATATATATATATATATATATATATATATACATATATATATATATATATATATATATATATATATATATATATATATATATATATATATATATATATATATATATATATATACATATATATATATATATATATATATATATATATATATATATATATATATATATATATATATATATATATATATATATATATATATATATTGCTTGACAATATCCTGGAGGATATTGTCAAGCAACTGGTAATCCCTAGGAATCTCCTAGATTTCATTTTGAAATTAGCACATGATGAGCAAGGGAACTGAAGGTTAATAAAACACTTAAGAATACAAGTAGGACTTGATTTTGTACAAAGATGAAAAGGGGCATAAAAAGTCTGTTCTTAGTTGTCATGAATTTCTAATGGTGGGCAAACAAACACAAGTAATCCACAAGGTCCCTTTGACAGTCGTCGATGGTCTCCGCTGCGCAGCTAGTTGCAGCCCATTAGTTGCCAGATTAGTGACCACCATCCTATTGTATAAATATGTCCCTGCTCTGCAATCAACTACACAATACCACCAACTCTTGGTGAGTAAATATCACAAGGATGGCAGTTCCCCTATCACCCAACCAGTTTCTGCTCTTGGCCTGACTAGCAGCACAGCAAGAGGATGCAGTTGCTATGGCCATTCTCCTCTATCATAGAAGAAAAGTAAAATGACAAAGGAGAAAGTTTATAACGTCGCCCACCAGCTGCCAAGTTTGGCTGGATCTGCCACTAATTGTCAGTCTGTCCATGGGAGGTGGGTGACCAGTATTGCGACCACTCACAACCACTCTTGTGAACACTAGTAACCAATGAGTGACCAGTGACCAACCAGAGGACAATTGATCTCCTTTCTGTGGCCAACCATTAGACAACTTGCCACTGACCAGTCGCCAACCAGTTATCCATTGAAGTCAATGATGGGTACAAACAGATTGATGACCAGTGACAACCTGTTTAAACCACTCAGACAATCACAAACAGGTTGGCCATAGGTAGCCAACCAATAAGTGATCACCCACCACTCGCCGACTGGTAGCAGACCAGTTGCCCACTGATGGTAGACCAGCTACCATACATGAGTATCCTCCTTACGACCAAATTGGCTTCCAAGAAGAATTCGGTGATGCATCGAATTCGTTCTTGTGACCAAATCAGTCAAAAAAAGGTGCGTGACCTTCCACAAACTGTCGTATGGTTAATGAAAACCTCTAACAACCTCTTTGCAACCTGTGGTCATTGGTGGTAGGGAGCTGGTGGTATGCTCAATGGGACTGGGCTTTAGAAAGCCATTCGTCTATCTTGGAGTAATTTAGTGGAAGCAAAGATATTAAATGAATGATAGGGTTATTTCAACGAATCCAGAATCTAGGGCAAGTTCTAAGAACTAAGAATGGACCGCAATCCTAGAAGAGATGATAAGCTCGCTTCCTGTGAGAAGGGAACCCATTGGTAACCCTGCTGTTACGAGAAATTTCTGTTTTGCCCTTTTCATTTTACTGTTTGATTTAATATTAGATACTCTAGTTACTTGCCTGTATTCTTAGTTTCATCTTTATCATCATCTACATGGTTAGGGCTACTCCCGTAATTCTCTTCAAAACATTAAGGTGGACACTTTTTTCTAATCATAATGTTGCAACGCGAATAAAATTGTTTATAATAAGAAATATCATTATCTTTACGGAAATCCAGCAAGAAAAGGCTGTACTCATTTTTCATTTACATACTAAATTGCATCAATAGCAACAATTCTAAATGAATTGGTATCATTGATAAAATTCACTGTGGTAGTGGAAAATAAATTTAGCCTTCCCTTTTTGAATTCATTAATGTATTCACTGCTGTATACATGCATGTAATAATGAGTTTATAGTTAATTTATACAGGAAACACACCGGTATTTCCGTATATGTACATTTTTAATAGGGCTACACCAATAAAGTTAAGAAATTAGTATTCATATGGACGTTTTGAAAAGCAGTGCGTGCACATAGCCCTTAATATATGGTTGCAATAGATGTAATTATGTATATACGCATGGCATTATCCTGCTAATGTATTTAACTTTAATAGTAACAGTAATGAAAAAGAAAATATAGAATAAAAATGCTTCTACCGACATATATCAATAATTTGATAGGTGTTCCCCTTTTGCTTAAAAACGTAATTATGATATCTAAGAATGAAAAAAAAGCAATAACTTATAACGGTAATTCATCATAATACGAAAGTAAGTGTATATCATCTACCTTGTCATCTATGTGACAAATTCTGTTAGTCAAAATAGTATGTCATTTGAAAACGAAAATGTATTGTTCTTGTTTATGTCAGAAATAATAATGAGAATAATATATATATATATATATATATATATATATATATATATATATATATATATATATATATATATATATGTATATATATATATATATATATATATATATATATATATATATATATATATATATATATATATATATGTATATATATATATATATATATATATATATATATATATATGTATATATATATATATATATATGTATATATATATATATATATATATATATATATATATATATATATATATATATATATATATATATATATATATATATATATATATATATATATATATATATATATATATATATATATATAGACACACACACACACACATAATACTACCTAAGCCTACGTCGTTAATTTGTTCCAAATACTTGTGCCTTACATAAAAAACGGACGAAATCGAATGAATACTTTAAAAACAACCTTGAAACCATAAAACATCCAAAGTACCCATATAACGTCAAAAATACAATAAGTCATTCAATCGTACAATATATTTGACTGTTGTTTTAATACATTTATATATTTTTATCATAAGGAGTGCAAAGGAAACCTCCCAAAATTCACATGTACTTTACTGCGCCGATGAATGACATCATCGTCCTTAATAAACTTTAGGTACTTTCATCCTAATGTTGAAATTGATGCCAAAGGCTGAATTTCTTTTTATGGAAATGCAGGCTGCCTCTGGACTCTCTCGTTTTATTTTCACCCAAAAGTATCCTATAAGGAACAAATGAGTTGTGCATTGCCATTACAGTCCAGGCAAATCACTCAGCACTGGGATCCATCTCGGCAAAAAAGCAAAAGGTCTTTCGTAATGAGCACAAGAGGCCTGCAGCATCTTGTTAGTATTGAAGCATCATGGTTTTGGATCGTGCATCTGCTTCTCCTCATGGTGCTGCTGCTCGTTAAGCTTCATCAACTCCTCTTTTGTCAGCGGCTGCTTGTGACCCTCCAACTCCATTTTCCTCTCATTGCCTATATTCACCAAGGCTTTGTTCATGCCCACCTCTGAAAAGTGTTTGAAATCATGATCGAACTGTGGGAATGGCTTCTTCCAAACAGCATTCATATCTGTGATCAAAATTCCAATCCAAGCAGCACATACTCAGGACAGCTTGCTAATGCATCCTTTCTAATTCATGGATTATTAATTGATGCTCAATTCTCAAAAATAACGACATACAAGCAAGCCTCGGGATTTGACATCCTTATAACTGGGAGAGAGGCGTTTAGGATGTTCTCCAGCGCTTTAGGAATCTCAGCATGATACATCAGCAGTAGCCTTAACTTCGAGTCGCTCATACAATTGCCTCCCAGCATAAGGTTCAAACAGTCTTTGGTAATCTGGATGCCTGGCATGGCCTATTCCTCTGTGGATATAAATGAAAACCACAGCAATTTCTCTCTGTAGAGACTAGTTTCATCCACAGTGAATATCAATTGTTGTAGGCGAAACTGCAGGGAGTTCGGACGGTGCTTAGTTGTCGGCCGATGCTCTTTTGCCCTGGATCCTGATGTAGAGTAACTGCTTGAACTACATAACTATCTTGAACTTCCCTTGAATTTTGTCTTTCTTACAGGTGTTGAATTCTGTGTCTTTCTTATGTGGTGAATAAAAAAAAATAAAAACACGCCTTTATTGAAATGCACTAAAAAGTAAGTAATAATTATTTGAGAAAAAAGGATTATCTTACAAATAATCATGCCTATAAAAATATAAGCGTGGATACCAAACGAGGAAGGAAATGCTATAAGAAAAGAAATATATATATTTTTTTTATTTCTTGTAGCATTTCCATCCATCTTTGGCGCCCACGCTTTTATTTTTGTAGACATGATTAATTGTAAGAAAATCCTAGTGTGTCTCAAAAACTTATATTTACTTTTTAGTGCATATCAATAAAAGCGTGTTTTAATTTTTTTTTTTTTAATTCTGATTTCATACCTTCTAGTTTTGACAGAAATCGTAACCGACTTATGATTGCAACTAAAAAAAATTGAACATGATATCTTGTCGAGCCAAAGAAGGTTTAATCCGTAGAGTTATTGACTTATTCTACCGAGTCAAAGAAGGTATGAAAAATCCGAAAATTTTCATACAAATCCTGAGATACTTGAAGAGGTCATTGTAGGATCACTAGAGGTCACTGCTGATCTACTGATCGTTTAAGGTTGTGTTGTCACCGAGACTGAGTAACCATGCAAAATTTCAAGACAATCGGATGAAGGGAACAGGTGGAAAATTGAGTTACAAGTTTTGATCCAAACAGATAGACAGACGCAGAAGTCATTTTAAATAAAAGCATGTAAAAGAAAACAATACTTTCTCCTAAATCAACAGCTGGGGATATACTGACTATTATGTCGTTCAGTCCAAAAAAAAAAAAGAAATGTTCTGCCCCTTCATAGATTTTCTTATTTTCTATGTTAATGAAGTTGTTCCTCATACCTGGACCATCATCTTTTATGTGGACCACAATCCATGCCTTATCTTAAACAATTCATCGTTCAACTCAAGGCAAAAGGACTAGCTATGGCAGTAACCTTTTCACCCGATTCAGGTCATTTTATCATACCCATCTCATTTTCCAAGAGTGTAGAATGACTGTCAGTAGCACTGGCATTAATGACTTTCTTTTGAACCATGGGACGAATATTAAAGACGCAGATTCAGTGCAAATACGACACTGAATAAAATAAATGCAGTCGCTTTTTTTAATACACCATTAGAGGAAAATTTCATGAATATGATATTTTTAAAATTTTTTAGGCTTTTGGAAAACACTTATTTTATTTTCAACATTGTTTCTCATGCAATTTCACAGATTCTCATTGATTTTCGTATTTCTTTTAGTCAAAAATGGAATATATTACGTACTGTAGAGCCAATTTATTTTACTAGATTATATATATATATATATATATATATATATATATATATATATATATATATATATATATATATATATATATATATATATATATATATATATATATATATATATATATATATATATATATATATATATATATATATATACATATATATATATTATTATGATTAGCAAGAATTCGCTAGCAATTGCCTCCCCCCCCTTTTTTTTGTATTGTTGTTTCATTTACTGCCAGCCGCCCGATCGATAGACCATCTGTCTATCGACTTAGCACGGTCAGAATACAAGGGTTTAAAAGATTAAAAGCCACTCCTTTTCAAACAATCTTGCTTCAGGGCAAAGGTGATCTCTGGTGAACTTCTTACAGGCATATTTCCCCTGCGGACGTCAGCTGGAAGGTGATTTCAACACCCCCATGTTGGAGGTGCCCCCAGCCCCATAGAAGGAGATAAAAGGAGAGGACACAAGGTCTCGCTCTCCCACACGCGGGGTGGAAGTCAGGGAGAAGAAGGACCCAGCTACCCGCCCTTGGTAGTGTCCTTAGCTAACCACGTGGCCCTTTTCCAAGTATACGTTCTCCTCGTGTCCTTCGACGGCAAGCCACATGCGCGCTTTACCATTTACCTGCCGGATGCCCCCTCAAGAATCGCCCGGCCCTTCGTGAAATTCCCACGCGTCGCCCTTCTTCGAGAAGTCCCCATCGCCGTGCCCTTGCTTCCTAACGGACCACATTTCTACGTTGGAAACACACTGTCTTACGGTAATGTGCTCTGGAAAACCACCATTCAGTCACGCTTTGTCCTTGTAACATTTATTTGAAGTGAGCGCCATTAATCAAAGAATCCCTTGTCTAATGTCCGTGCGCCTCTTGCATCGGCAGTATTAAGTCTTTATTACTCCTTTGGCACCCTCAGTGCAGCTTTGAATTCATTATTCTTTTGTCTATTTTCATTACTGGCGTATAATGTGCATATCTCTCATTTCAGAGGGACCCTATTTCGTGGAAGCTTCTCGGACTGTGTCTGGAATCCCCCAGTTTCATTCAATCCCGTAGGAATCCCCTTCAGGATCAGAAACCTACTTGAGTTCCTCTTTCCCGTACTGATGTCATTTATGTAAATACACTCCTTTAAATTTGCCCACGTGTTTTACGTAATATTTCCCTCGGTAACAAGAGCCCTATGCCCATACGAAATTCTCCTTTGTTTTCCTCTTTTTACATTTTCCTGGACCCACGAAGTCAGAATCACAAGGCTAAATTACCTTAAATCGTTGCTATCTGTCTTACGGAGAATATCTCAAACTAAAACCAGGGAAAAACATAAAAAAAAAAAAAAAATAATAATATATATATATATATATATATATATATATATATATATATATATATATATATATATATATATATATATATATATATATATATATATATATATATATATATATATATATATATATATATACATACATAAATTCCTGATTCTTCTCTGGGGGGATGACTTTAGAGTTAAACAAAGGGGAGTTACTGCAATATTAATTTTAATTATCTTCAAATGGTCAGTGTAATAAATAAATATATATATATATATATATATATATATATATATATATATATATATATATATATATATATATATATATATATATATATATATATATATATATATATATATATATATATATATATATATAATGTATATATATACCTGTTGTTCTTTTATATTCGTGAATGAACAACAAAATTTTCACATATTAAGTACATAGGACAGAAGAAATCGAAGTAAGTATGACTAAAAGAATAAGCACGAGAAATAACCCATTTCCAAACCGTGTTCAAATTCTTCTATGCCTTTCCCTTTCACCGTAATAAGCGCTTGTTACATTAGCGAACAAACCGCTACGATAGCCAAGTTGTGCTGCCACACACGGAATACAGCATACGTGGTAAGGCACAAAAGAGCTAATGATTATGTCCGAAAACCGTCATCTTTCTCCTCGAACTAAAGAAGAGGAAGATATCTGAACGATAATTGGTCAAGCTTCGACGCATATCTCTACATTTTATTGTATGGGATGTCATGCCAAAGGATAATTTGTCCATTTTAGAGAACCATACATTTTTCCCCCAATTTCTTCCTCATTTTGACGAAGGAATCGAACGAACTACTAAGGGATTCATCGCCGATGAAACACGGTTTTTCGGCAATAACCTTTTATCAGAGCATCCGATAAAGGTGAAAGTTGGCAAGTGTATATTTTATAACCCTACCTAATTTTTGCAAGTACTATTTACTACCTAAGTTCAATAGTTCTGGTACTTATCAGAGTAAAAGTGCGCTTTCTATGCCAGAGCCATCAAAATCGCAGGTAAGGGTTTTGAACACAAATAATGACGTTAACCTAACGTCATGAGGCTCCACCCACAGTGAAGAGAAGTTTACATATGGGGAAAACGTCTCTTCACTGTGGCTCTGCCCACTTGCTGATAACATATTCACTAATTAATATTAGTACCCATCCTAGGTTGCAGCGATATCAATGATGGCGAGCATTCTCAATAATTTTATTATTATTATTATTATTATTATTATTATTATTATTATTATTATTATTATTATTATTATTTTGCGGAAGGTTTCACCGCAGCTTCCACAGCAGTTGTTGGGACTAAGTTGTTAGCTTGGAATTCTTCCATTGTCTTGATATTCGTATTGTTTCTACTTTACAAGTAATTCAATGTATGTAATTCACCCACATAATGAACTAGTCTATAGCTCATTTGTTAGATCTACATCTATTCATGGCTAGAATACAAAAAGACCATCCGTTTTGTTTTACCTCAGGTTTCGACACTTTAGCCTTTTATTTTCAGCAAGTCAGGAGCGGTCACTAGAACTAGAATTCAAATGAAAAGCAATTAAACTTCATTTCCCTCAATTGTTAGAAGTGTAAAGGTCAACGCCATTGTTTTATTTCAGTTAATGTAACCCATTGCTATTTTTCTTTGTTTTTTTTTATTGATATCATACAGCACCCTAAACAGCGTTCGCATATCCTACTCGCTGCAAATAAAAGCTATTATTTACCTTCTTACAGCAATATCAATCAAATATAACACGATTTATATTGATATGCATGGCAAGGAAAATATATTGGAATCAGTTTGAATGAGGAACATATTGTTATAATCATTGTGTTTTAACAAATATGTTTTAGATATATAAATAAAACGTTGAACACTATACATAATTTATTTACAAAATGTCTTCATCGTCACTCTCGAGGAAGAGGTCGGGATTGTCTAACAACAGCTCATGCCCACACTCCTGGGTTGGCCAAGTAACTATTACCCAATACAGAGGTAATTACCTATTCACGCTACAGTAAATCTTGCCATGGGTCTTCTCGCTTGTATACAAAGTGGCAAGCTGTAGCACAAATGCAGTCTTGCGACCACGGGGACAATTCCATATCCTGCTAGCTATTATCGAATTTGTTGAAGCCTAGAATGTAATCGTATCCATTCACCGCCTGAGCCTCAT
>JANJGK010000031.1:6058369-6065869 GCA_039081455.1 Macrobrachium rosenbergii | reverse complement strand
ATCGAATCAAAAACTCCTTTGCAGAGTTCATAACAATACTGATGCTTACAAATGTGTTCATTTTCTACTTCTGACCAAATAACCGACTTTTAAACGAGCAAATACTGCTAATGTGCACAGTCATTTCACCATAAGCACACAAAGGACGTTTCCTGCCTAATACCTAAACAGTTAATACATTCAATATGCAGATCAACTTTATTTTTCATAAAAATCGCTGTCTAGTCTCCGCTAAAATACAGACTCGCTAAACTCAAGAAATATACAATTGATCGAAAACGACCCTCATTAGGATCAAGAAAAAACTCGTTTGATTTCAAAGTCCTTTTCACATTTGTTTTATTTAAAAGGATGACATACGCGAGCCAATTCCCATGAATAAAAATGTCTTTTAGAAGATCCAGACGGAGTCCCAGGATTTCGGAGCAAGACCTCCAGGCTAGAAAAAAGAATAATAAATACTGGATAACGGAAGCAAATAGAATGAGAGTTTATATTCCATTATCCAATTTTGAAAGGAGAGAGGTCCCTTAAGTAACCACGTATATGAAAAATCTATTTTGTATATATGTATACAGCAACGCACACACACGCACACACACACACACACACACACACACACACACACACACACACACACACACATATATATATATATATATATATATATATATATATATATATATATATATATATATATGTATGTATATATAATATATATATATATATATATATATATATATATATATATATATATATATATATATATATATAAAATATATTCATCATTCAAAATTGATAAGTATAAAGCTGGAACCAAAGCAAACTCAAAAAGGAGCAGTAACCTTATTAGCGTCTAAGGTCTAGGCTTTATTAGGGAATTTTTATTTTTAAACAAACGGATCAAGTTTCCACGGTCCTTGACTGACAATCACATCTTACAGCAGACTTCTTTTATGAGACTGGATTCTAGTTCTCTTTCCAGTATATTACTGGATTAACCTACAATTGTTGCCTTTGTCCTACTGATGGTATGACTGCTATCACCAACATGAACGAAAATGGCATCGTTCGCTTGTGCGTGTCTTACACTTACCTTTATGCGGTTCTATTTTATTTTCAAGTTATTCCCCAGTTTGACCAATATAAAAATTATCACATGATTTTTATAGGATGTGGTGTGTGTAAATTGTATTGTCGGGAGAGCTTTAAAAAGGGCTTGTTTCCCTTCGATATTGTTCTTAAATGCTAGATTAACTTCAAAGTGCACACACACACATACATACATACATACATACATACATACATATATATATATATATATATATATATATATATATATATATATATATATATATATATATACATACATATATATACATATATAGATATATATATGTATATATATATATATATATATATATATATATATATATATATATATATATATATATATATATATATATAAATCAGTGACTTACATACCGTGAACGACTTATCACACTGAACAGGCAAACTTTACCACAACCAGTAAATTTCCCATAATCAGAAGCTTTTAAAACAGGCAGCAACGTCATCATAACCAGTAACTTTTTTTGCATTCATTAAATTTACCGCAACAGCTATAGCTACCACAATCAGAAAATTGTCACAATCAGCAAGGTTTCTGTGGATCGGTCATCCTTGCTGCATTATTGATGTTTATCTTCATTATGTTCGAGACAGGCAGTTGTTTACTACTTCGAAGAGTCGTTGCCACAGCTGTTCTGACTCGCACAGCTGTCCTTGCGTGTAGAAATTTAGTTATTAACTGATTTTTTTGTCTCCACTTATCACTTATTAGTTATTAGTTATTAGTTATTAATTTTCTGTAAAAGAAAAATATTGTGTCGGCTTTGTCTGTCCGTCCGCACTTTTTCTGTCCACCCTCAGATCTTAAAAACTTCTGAGGCTAGAGGGCTGCAAATTGGTATGTTGGTCATCCACCCTCCAATCATCAAACGTACCAAATTGCAGCCCCTAGCCTCGGTAGTTTTTATTTGATTTAAGGTTAAAGTTAGCCATGATCGTGCGTCTACCACGCTATAGGTGCCAACAACACAGGCCAACACCGGGCTGTGGCTGAAAGTTTCATGGTCAGCGCCTGAGAGTTTCATACAGCATTATACGCTGTACAGAAAACTCGATTTCGCTGAAGAAGCTTAGGCGCATTTTTTCCTTGTTTATTTGTTGTTCTCTAATCAGCCGACTGGTTTTTCCCATACGGTTATTTTATCATGAAGAAGATAGCCTTGCAATTCTGTCTCTTCAGGCTTGTTTGTATAGCCTTGCAATTCTATGTCTTCACGATTATTCCATAAAACCTGCCCACATGAATATAATATTACTTATTCAGGTAGTGAAACTAATGTCCATATTCACGTAAACATTTTTAGCAGCCACCTCAAGTGCAAGAAAAAAAAGAAAATCACTCGATAATTCTTTCCTAGGAACACGCGACGTCCATCCTTCTAACGGGGGATTAATTAAGGGAAGCGACTTCATCTTTTGCTATTTCAAGAAGAGCTTTGTGGGTACAAGTCAAATGCCGTCTTAAATAAATCTCTGTAGACTGTGAAAATTGCGTTGCTTTACCGTCATCTACATATCATAAAAACCTCAAGATGTTGAAAACGCAGTAATTTATAATAATAAGATCCGAGTGGATCTGATCTTGTTTGTGCTCCCCCGGGTGACAGTAGGGGAGACATGACCGCCACCCATCCCCGCAAACCAGTTTGTCCGCCCCGGGTGGGGGCGTGGTAGGTAGGGGGACGAGAGGGTTGTGGAGCCATCACTCTCCTCCTGCAAAATTGTTTGTCGCGGAGGTAGGGGAGACACAACGCCGAGTTCCAAGCTCGTAACCAAAGAATACATCATAAAGAAAACGGTATGAGGCCAGGTTAACGAGTTTCAAGGTCAAAAATGAAGCGTGGCTTGTCAGTTATGTACAACATGTTGCTCACACGTGGCGCAACCTTTTCTTTCACGTCATTATGACCATTATTTTTATTATCTTTTGTTACTGACTTTCGGAATCAAGGTTTCAATGACTTTCTTGCCGGGTCTGGGAAAAATCTAGTTTTCTATCATTCGTATTTTGTTAGATGCCATGTTCTAACTATCAGTACAATGTTTTATTATCAATATTTTGTAATAAATAAGTACTATGTATATATATATATATATATATATATATATATATATATATATATATATATATATATATATATATATAAATATATATATATATAAATATATATATATATATATATATATATATATATATATATATATATTATATATATATATATATATATATATATATATATATATATATATTATATATATATATATATATATATATATATATATATATATATATATATTATATATATATATATATATATATATATATATATATTATATTATATATATATATATATATATATATATATATATATATATATATATATATATATATATATATATGCGTGTGTGTGTGTGTGTAAATGACTTTACACCTTCGTTACACTGAAAAGAGGCATTATTTGTATTATTATTACTGTTGTTATTACTATTATTATCGGTGTTGTTGTTGCTGTTCTTGTTACAAACATATACCAAGAAAATATGAAACGGAGAAAGAATGACAAAATAAAAGTAAATATAAATCGTTTAACTGTGAAAATATTTGGAACCGGGGGTACGTCTGTATTTTGAAGGAGCTGCATCCCTCTCCCCTTTCCCTTGGTAAACATCAGGTCCAGCTGGCCCACCTTGTAGTACCTTGCTGCCTTGTGGAGTTGACACCTTTTCACGCAAAGATTAAATTCATAATGGGAAATTATGAGATTGATGGCAGTGGGATGATAGTGCTAATGTGTTGAGGGTTTTGTCCCCTCAGCTTCAGCTCTGGTCTTCAAGAGGGTCAACTAGACGATTTGGTAACTGAATTTCAAAATATATCTGCAGTGGTACAAACAATATCAGAAGTGGAGTAGACAAGGAATGAGGGCAGGTTTGAAATTAGGAATCTATATCAGGCCGCCGGAAGCGAAGTACTAGGGATATAGGCCGCCGGAAGCGAAGTACTAGGGATATTGGTAAAAAGCTGGAACTTGACGTTGGATTTGACCTAAGATACATTTAAGAATAGTAAAAAGCAAAAGCTACATGTAGACAAATTTCAGGGAACAGGTGAAGAACGGAAAGTGGAATCTGCTATGTACTCAAATCTAGTTAGTGAAGTTAAAGAAAGATCAGGAAGAGAAAAGAAAGAACATTTGGACAAGAGGGATAACGATTTGACAAAGCCATGTATTCAGGGAGGGACAATAGTGTTACGATAACGCACAGAATCATTGATGAAATATCCGGGAGTGAAGATTTAAAAAAAAAAGGGGGGGGAGGGAAATACCTGTCAAAAGTAAAGATGTGTCAATACACAAGAAGATCAAAGACAATACCGCTCATAACATTTTTACAAGGTCATACATATGATATAGGGAGAAAATTCTTTGATAATCAGAAGCTGCTGAGGACCTGAATCTAGTAATGAATGAATTCACAGTTTTTAAAGTTAAATTAAAAATAAACTTAGCAGGAAAACACCAGGTATGACAGAATCATGGCATAGATGATTTTAGCTGACAATGAAATGGCACTTTGTGTACTAACTAAACTGTTTTGCAGAATATGGAATGAGGAATAAAAACCCAAAGATTGCAAGTTGGAACTCATAGCTAAGGTAGCAGAGGAAAGTTACCTGACTGAATATGGTAACTACAGAGGCATTGTTTGCAGTGAAAGTATCAGCATGCTTATTCCTACAAGGCTGGAAAAAGAAACTGATGAAACACTTAGAAACGAAAAAGCTGATCGAGAAAAGTGTGAGTTGCACATGCACACGTCATTTGTGATAATCCATATGGCAATGTATGGAATTTGAAAATTCCCTTTGGCACCCTAGTACCTTAAATTACTTTTACAGTATATTATTTCTCGCTTGCTTAACCGCTAGCTCCCTCGAATTATCCCTTTTAACAAGCTTGTTCTATATAAGTTTAATTACGGCTTAACTTCGCTCATGTGTACCTTCTTCTTCATTGTCCTCCTTCTGTTGAGGTATTTCGCGGCATTTATTGTTAGAACGGGTTGGGACGCAGTCTGCTGGAAGGAGTGAGACTTTCAGATCTTTATGTCTGCAATACGGGTCAGTGCTGGGCCTCTGCATAGGTCGCAATGAAAGTGCAGTCTTAGATCTGGATCTCTGGAAATGTTGCCTGTCACAAACACCTGAAGTTGTGGGGTCTGTTCGTAGGGCCATCTGGCCAAGGAGAGGACATACGCATGCACTAGCGAACTCAGGTTTTGTTTGCTCCCTCTAGACCTATGCAAGGGGGTCAAAGGGAGGCCTAAAGAAGGTCAGTACTATCATTAATTGATTTTGCTTGCAAGATGATGCAGGCCTATGAGAGATCTGAGTGCCTGATTGCTCAGATCTTCTGTAAGAGGGACTTAGCTTCCCGATATCATTGTGTTCCCAGGGTATTTACACATGGGGGTCATTGGAATCAGTGTTTGGAAAAAGTTTCTGCAGGTGATGGCTGTTTTGGCTTCTCGTTACTATTAGCTGTTAGGGTTATCAGCAACCCTGGGGACAAAATTATGTCAGTTGCTCCATTCTTGCTGGATTGTCTGCAAATTAGAACACAGTCGATCAGTGGCAGTGTAGCTTTGGTGAGAAACTTTCTGAAGGAAGGCCAACTGAGGGACCTGAGAATTACTTCCTGTGATTGGCCAACAAGGGTCACTGCCTCTCTCATGTTAGTTACTACATGGATTCAAATGAACCATAGTCTGCAACATAAGATTTTTATAATAACCATTTTTATAATTGCTAAAGGAAATACGCATGGGTGTTACTATAAGTGTGTATATATATATATATATATATATATATATATATATATATATATATATATATATATATATTATATATATATATATATATATATATATATATATATATATATATATATATATATATATATATATATATATATATATATATATATATACATATATACATATATATAACATTTGCATCACTTCATATTCTACCTTAAGTGCAATATGTACATAATTAGTTTACTGAATTCGGCACTCTTTTCTTTAGGAGGAAGTATTTGAAGCTCTTCTATATATATATATATATATATATATATATATATATATATATATATATATATATATATATATATATATATATATATATATATATATATAAACAAAGTTACGGACACGAAGAAATACTGAAATACTGGAGATAAGTACTTTCGTCTTAATACCAAGACGTGGTCACAGCAACTGAGGATAAACAGAGATAAGGGCCTATAAATATGGTGAATATAAGTCCTAGGGGAATACAAAAAGGTTGGGCGGTCACAGAACGGTCAACGGGTTAACATCGAAATCTACTTATGGGTAATCCTATTTATTCTATCTTTCAGTTCCTTCTGGAACATCATGTTTTATTACAGAGCCAAAAGAAAATAATCCTTGACTTACATTAAAACTATTCTGCCGAGTCACCCGAATCAAAACAGATTCTAACAAGTTTCTGGAAATAGTTTCGTTACAATGTGACAATATTTGGCTTCGCGTCCAAAGTATTCTGTGGGACTTTCACGTAAATGTAAAAATAGAGCATTATTAGTCTGACCTGTTCTTACTGAGTATTTGTGTTGTTTTAATCTGGTGTGCAATTCTTTACTGGTCTGACCTAAGTAAAATAAATCACAGTCCATATATGGAATTTTGCATACAAAATTGCTATCTTTTCAGGGGCTATTTTTTGTAAGCATGTTTTTTTGTTTATATTATTAAATTTAAAGGATACATTTGTATCAAACAGTTTAAAAAAAATGTTTTACAGCTTCAAATCCAATAAAATGTGGCAAACAAAGGGTGTTTAAGGACACTTCTTTTTTTTTCTTTCCAATTTTCCATAAAAAGTATTAATAGCTTTACTGTAACAGATATCCATGAAATGGGTTGAATAGCGTAGATCTCTTCCTATTTTTCTGATGTTTTTGAATTCTTGATCTAAAAGCTCAGGACTGACTATTCGCAATGCTCGAGGAAACATTGATGAAAAAAACTGACATTTTGATATTTATATGATGTCCTGAATGATAGAGTACATATGCCAAATTATTTGTCTTTTTCCTATAAATATTAAATTGACAATTAAAATGTTCCCTTTTATTATAAATGTCCAAAAAATGTAAACAATCATCTTTCTCTAAATCAAGTGTAAATTTAATAGAAGGGACTTGATCATTTAGTTGAGCCAATATGTCATTTACATCCAAATTTTTAGGTATGATGGCTTAAATATCATCAACATAAGGGTACCATGTTACAGGAAAATCGAAAATCTTGAGGATGTAAAGG
>JANJGK010000031.1:6052984-6055769 GCA_039081455.1 Macrobrachium rosenbergii | reverse complement strand
TAAACTTTCAAATCCCGAATTTTCCAACATAAGAGATCATGCCGATAAATGCAAACATTCTATTTAGTACACAGACTTTAAGGTTTTGGGCAGAGCCTCTGATCACAAACTTTTAGCAATTAATGAATCATTGTTTATTAAAACACTGGTTCCTACACTGAACACCCATGCCACGTCTACACCTCTTTATCTCTGGTGAACTGTTTACGTTTTTGGTCAGTCCTTCCTCTAACTCCATACTCAACGGTTGGCCCTTATTCATATTATTAGCTTCGCTTGTTTTGATGTAATGTATATTGTTTATTTTAATATTTGTCACTTAATTTTATTGTAGTAGTTAGGTATTATTACTTGTAGCTTGAAAATGATGCCTGCTGGTTGGCCTCGAAACGTTGCAATTGAATAAATATGACTTTCTTGACCTGTTGGTGTGCTTCCCCTGCCTTCATTAAATTACTGGGTTTTGAGAAACCTCCGTCTGTTGAATATATATATATATATATATATATATATATATATATATATATATATATATATATATATATATATATATATATATATATATATATATATATATATATATATACTATCAGGTGTTGCGATGAACTTCTCCCCGTTGTATTGTACAGATTTTCTTTTATTTGCCTAATCTGCTGCGCTATATACCTCACGACCCATTCTGGGGCAGTCTTTTTCATCTAAATCAGATTTTTTTTATAGTGGAACCACTAAGTAAGTTGTATTTCCTGGAAATACTTTGCATGTTTTTAGAAGCCAGCTTTCATAGCTATGGATACTGTGCCATTTGCTTCTGTGCGACATTATTCAATTTTTCCGTATATGACGGTATAGCTATGAAAGTGTCTTTTACACTGAATTACCCTTCCATTTTCTCGGAAATTTGTACGTTCAGTTCTATCGCTGAGTTTCTCTGTATCGTGTTCTTGAGATGTACATGCCATCCTAACACACCTATTCCATTTGCTTTTAAATATATAGTATAGTCTGTCTCCTCCTACTTTCTCTTTTATGGTAACCACCTTAACACAGGATATTTTCTTATTTCCAGTGTTTTTCGCTCTATTGTTTCTGTTAGTTTCTTGTTATTTCAGTTTATTTTTAGACAAAACAGATATTATTGCAAGGAAGTTTTATGCACACAGAACTTTATCGCTTATTTTCCTTCAATTTTTTCTACCTGTCCAGGTCACTCTTTGCCAGTTTCCTTTAGTATCGTTTTCCAGCATATTTGTCCAATGCACATATTTGTTCTTTTTCATTCAAAGAAGATACATTTCAGTTACTTTAATTTTTCTCTCAGAGATAGAAAAACATTCGAACATGAAGTTATAAGAATCTGGAGTTTGAGAACGTTTACTGATAAGCCAACTATTTTTTTTTTTTTATTGTAAATAGACATTCCCAACAGGCATGTTTGCTCAAAACCGTTTGTACCAAAAATTTACACATATACTCATCCATGTATGGTTGTACCCTTTGGGCATCCCTCCCTCACCTTCCCCCTTTCTGATATGTTAATGTCCATAACATATTGACACGAACATGTACACGCTTGGGTGCTTTTACCTTTTGGATCTTTCTTCTACATAAAAATTGATTATACCAAGATCTTGCTCACATAAACATGTACATGTATGATTACATTTTTATTCCAAACATGGGGTCCTTTTCAAGCTCACATGTTCCATCAAAAGTAAACTTGCACTTCGGGGAGAGAAATCCACATTCCTACGCAACGTGGTGCAATGTTTACTCTCTATAAAAGCAAGACGCTCTGTCCTTAAAATATGTACATTTGGATTTGTCACGCTGAAACAAAAGAGAAGAGTTCTTTTTTCTACTCTCTCTCTCTCTCTCTCTCTCTCTCTCTCTCTCTCTCTCTCTCTCTCTCTCTCTCTCCTCTCTCTCTCTCTCTCTCTCTCATGTTTACGTCAAAATCACGATTTCCTCGAGATCACCGCACCAGAAAAATCGTATCCTTTGGATACGTTTTTCCAACTCCCACTTCTGTGATATATTCAAAATACCGAAAGGCTGAGAAACACCCAGAGTGAGATCAAGGAAATGGCTCTGCAACTTTTGTTCGGATTTATGAATAAATATCTTGGGAGGAAGTGAATGCATGAAATATCTGAGACATGACTGAAAGTGAGGGGCTTTCGTAAATTACGGGTAAATATATACTGAGCAATTAGTTTTAAATATTAACAAAAGTAATTAATTTATTTATTTATTTAATCTATTTATTTGCTTGTACTTTTCCTTTTAGTTGGAATCGTACAAAGGAATCAAATAAAAAAAGAATGAATTCCTGGAGAGTATATGAAGGAATTTCATATATGAAAATGTTTCCAGTTTTGAAGAGAGAGAGAGAGAGAGGAGAGAGAGAGAGAGAGAGAGAGAGAGAGAGAGAGAGAGAGAGAGAGAGAGAGAGAGAGAGAGAAAAGAAACTGATGTAGCGAAGTAATTGGGAATGTGATCAAACATTTTGTCGTGAAAAAATGGCACTGGAGGGATGTGAATGCATGGACAAAGAATAATGAGTAAAGGGAGGAAGGTACAAAAACAGTAAATGGTGGAATAATGAAATAAAGAGCTAAAGAGCTGTGGCGAAGAAAAAAGGGAGATTGAAGTGCAGTTGCTGGACAAAGAAGGCGAATTTGTGCTGGTCCATTAGTTAGTCTAATAAAAGCTGGTGAAAAGATATATATATATATATAATATATATATATATATATATATATATATATATATATATATATAT
>JANJGK010000031.1:6040484-6047984 GCA_039081455.1 Macrobrachium rosenbergii | reverse complement strand
GACAAGAAAGTGCCATTAAGGCTCAAGATAAAAAATTTATAAAAACAGTTGTCAGGACCGTACTAGTATATGGGAAAGAAACTTGGGCACTTAAGAGGAAAGAGGAAGGACAGTTGGAAAGAACCGAGATGAGGATTGTGAGATGGATTGCTGGAAAATCACTGCTGGAAAGGAGGGAGAGTCAAGATATAAGAAGAATGTTGTAGTATATGTATTGTAAAGAAGAAGGCTAGGGAAGCTCGTCTGAGATACTATGGCCCGTGTGCGGACATGATGCCGAATGCACTTATGCCGAAGGCAAGAGGCCGAAGCCAAGAAGTCGAACGGACAGGAAGAAGAATTGGACTTGTTGCCGAACGCCCAGGAAGTCGAACTGATCGGAAGCCGAATTGACCGGAAGCCGAATGGACAAGATGCTGACTATATACTGTAAGTAGTCGAAAGGAATAGGATAGACAATTAAAACCATTGTTTCCAACTTTCTTTCTCCAAAGATATAGGATAGATAATTAAAACCATTATTTGCAACTTTCTTTCACAAAATATTATTGAAAACAATGCAAGTCATGAAATGATAATGAAGTGAAATTAATTACAAGTTATAAAGCATAATGTAATATATATATATATATATATATATATATATATATATATATATATATATATATATATATATATATATATATATATATATATATAATATAATATAAAACTTTTATGTAATTAAAAATTGTATACAATTGTTTGCCTAGTGGGGCAGAGTCGAATATTCCATTCTCCAAACCACATTTGCTTTTTTGATAATAACAACAGCGTCACTTTCATACATCCGAAAGTTTTCTCCTCGTGTTGTTACGTCCAAAGTTTCTACCACTTCTACCTTTGTTGCTCTTCGTATGATTCCTTCAAGTATTTCTTTCTTAGGCAGGGCTCCAGCTACAATAAGTGGCAATTCTTCCGTTGCAGTCCTAATTGTTATGTTTGTAACTTCTTCCGAATGCTCAGCTTTAGTCTTCATACCGTCCAATACTTTCAAAACCGAATAACGAGCCCCATCATGCAGATGAGAATGATCGCACTCATTGCTCTGTACTTTATCATCAATAGTTGTAAGTCTAGCTCTACAATCCACGTTTTTCACAACGCCAATATGTAGTGTTATTAATCTTTTTATCCACAACGCTGGCATAAACACTTCAAAGAAGCTTTCTTCCTCCTGGTTCTGTCTTAAAGAAATCCATGAAAAACTCAGGGGATAGTAAATTTAAAATAGAAAAAAATTGTTTTCATTGTTACCTGTAACGAAATTGGTAATTATCTATTTAAGGTCTGTGGTAATTATCTAATTTACAACCCACTCAAGATTGTTTCGACTTCTTGTATATGCGGCCGAAACTTCTTGTATATGCGGCCTCATGTCTGTTCGGCATTTTGTCCATTCGGAATTCTGGCCATTCGGCATGATGTCCATTCTTCTTTCTGTCCATTCGTATTCATGTCCGTTCGACTTCTTGGCTTCGGCCTTTTGTCTTTCGACCTAAGTGCATTCGGCCGCTACGGCCATGTAATAAGAAGGGAGGAGGTGGAACCAATCAAGAGACCTAAGAACATACCAGTGATGGGAAGGAGTGTGGGGTGTCAGCAGATCAGATGGATGGATGTGGTGAGGAGGGATATGGGTGATGTGGGACTGGAGGAAGAAAATGCAAAAAATAGAAATAGCTGGAGAAAGTTGACTTGAGCGGCCAACCCTGCTTTACATCTCACTAACCATTTCTTTCATTTGAATTTGACTTTTTATGGCAGAATTACTTAGTAATTTATATTTCCTGGATGTGTTTTGCATTTTTGTAGAAGACAACTTTCAAATCTACAGATACTCTGCCATTTGCTTCTGTACTACAGTGTGCATTTTTTCCATATATAACGGTATAGTTATTAAAGTGTCTTTTACATCGAATTATCCTTCCAAACATTTTCTTAGAAAGTTGTACGTAGAGTTATTTCAGTGAGTGTCTTTCTTATGTTTTCTTGACATGTACGCACCATTCTAACACTCATAATTCCTTATACTTTTTATTATGCAGTGTAATCTGCCTTCTCCCATTTTCTCTTAAATGGTAAACCACCTTAACACAAGATATTTTCTTATTTCCAAGGTGATTTGCTCTTTTGTATATCAGTTAATATCTCATTATTTTAGCATATTCTTAGACAAACAGGTGTTACTTTAAGGAAGTTTTATACATATAAACCTTAATCGCCTTATATATCTTCTATTTTCTTTACCTTTATACACAAGTCTGTACTGGTTACTTTAGTATCAGTTTCCACAATATTTGTCCAGTACTCCTATCTACTCTTTTATCACTCGTTCTAAACATCCTTCAAAGAAGATGCATTTCAACTGCTTTAATATCTCTTTCAGAAACAATAAAACAATTATTGTTTCCTATTTTGCATAGTTAGTCCCAGCAATTATGTTTAAGCAGTACTTTTTATACGAAAAAACATACAGATATACTAATTCATGTATGGTTGCACCCTTTGGACACCCCCCCCCCTTCACTCACTCCCTTACCAATACGTTTACGCCAACAGGTTATTTACATGAACGTGTCCCTGCTTGGTTGTGTTTACTTTTTAGATCTTTCTTCTTTAGAAATAAGTTTATACTAAAAGTACGCAGCCATCCACACGTTGCAAGTGTGGTTATAGTACGTTACTTAGAATCGCTCCTGTAATATAAACGTGTACATGTATAGTTGTATTTACATTCCAAGCTTGAGATCCTTTCCAAGCTCACATGGTTCACCAGAAGTAAACATGCACTTTGGGAAGAGAAATTCACATTCCTACGCAACGTGATGCGATGTTTACTCCTTATAAAAGCTAAACGCTTTGTCCTTAAAATACTTACATTTGGATTGTGTAAAATTTGTTGAAATAAAAGAGGGCACTTATTTTCTCTCTCTCTCTCTCTCTCTCTCTCTCTCTCTCTCTCTCTCTCTCTCTCTCTCTCTCTCTCTCTCTCTCCTCGTGTTTACGTGAATATGACGATTTTCTCGAGATCACCGCACCAGAAAATCGTATCCTTTGGATACGTTTTTCCCAACTCCCACTTCTGTGATATATTCAAAATACCGAAAGGCTGAGAGACACCCAGAGTGAGATCGAGCAAATGGCTCTACAACTTTTGTTCAGATTTATGAATAAATAAATATCTTGGAGGACGTGAATACATGGAAATTTCTGACACATGAATGAAACTAAGGGAATTTCGTAAATTACGGATAAATATGTAAGGACAATAAGATTTAAATATTTAGAAATTCTGAGAGAGAGAGAGAGAGAGAGAGAGAGAGAGAGAGAGAGAGAGAGAGAGAGAGAGAGAGAGAGAGAGAGAGAGAATAGTAAAACTGGAGAGA
The DNA here is from genome assembly GCA_039081455.1 of Macrobrachium rosenbergii. Classification (NCBI taxonomy): domain Eukaryota; kingdom Metazoa; phylum Arthropoda; class Malacostraca; order Decapoda; family Palaemonidae; genus Macrobrachium; species Macrobrachium rosenbergii. The sequence continues at coordinate 6,044,556 of JANJGK010000031.1, read as the reverse complement.
AGAAGAGAAACTGATGTTGCAAAGTTATTGGGAATGTGATCAAAAATTTTCCTGTGAAAAAGTGTCACTGGAGGGATGTGAATGCTTAGACAAAGATTAATAAGTAAATGGAGGAAGGTACAAAAGCAGTAAGTGGTGGAATAATGAAATAAGAGCTCTGGAGAAGGAAAAAGGGAGATTGAAGTGCAGTTGCTGGAGGAAGGAGGCGAAATTTTGCTGTCCATTAGTTAGTCTATTAAAAGCTGGTGAAAAGAGATGGACCGTGTTGAAAACCGGGCGTATATCTAATGGAAAAAAGTTATTTTGTAAGGTGGTAAAAGCATTCTCACCGGGTCGTCTTGAATTGGTTTTCTTAAATAATTGGTAAAATAACTGACATATGTATTTATATGTACATTATATATAGATATATACATAAACGTACACACACACATACACACCACATATATATATAATATATATGTATATTATATATATATATATATATATATATATATATATGTGATAAATAGTCATATATATATATATATATATATATATATATATATATATATATATATATATATATATATATATATATATATATATATATATATACATATATATATATATATATATATATTATATATATATATATATATATATATATATATATATATATATATATATATATATATATATATACATATATATATATGTATATATATATATGTATATATATATATATATATATATATATATATATATATATATATATATATATATATATATATATATATATATAAGCATAAACCTACAAACGTCCTTTAATATCCAATTCGCTCTACCTTGAAAACAATATATTTTCATATATGTTACCGAAGAGGAATTTTTTTAGTTGATAATAACTTCGTCGTCCCGTAGGCTCGAACCAACGAAAGACAAGAACTCAGGACTACAGTGACGCGTCTGACGCCTTTACCCACACAGCCAACAAGTGAGGTATGAGTTGATACCGACCCTCACCTACAAATCCCCGTCGAACACAGGTATTTGTATTTAGAATCGGTATCAACCCACCTCTGCCATGCTGACCATGTAGTGCGTTTGTCGCACATAGCCATATTATGAATGAATTTTTATCACATCATCGAAATTCATATACAAGCATTAAGCTACAAATGTCCTTTAATATCCAATTCGCTCTACCTCGAAAATAATATATTTCCATATATGTTACCGAAGGAATTTTTGAATTTTTTTAGTTGATAATAAGTTCGTCGTCCCATGGGCTCCAACCAACGAAAGACAAGAACTCAGGACTACAGTGACGTGGCTGACGCCTTTACACACACGGCCAACAAGTGAGGTATAAGTTGATACCGACCCTCACCTACAAATCCCTGTCAAACTCAGGTATTTGTATTTAGAATCGGTATCAACCCACCTATGCTACGCTGACCATGTAGTGCTTTTGTCGCACGTAGCCATATTATGAATGAATTTTTATCACATCACCGTGATTCATATACAAGCATTAAGCTACAAACGTCCTTTAATATCCAAATCGCTCTACCTCGGAAACAATATATTTTCATATATGTTACCGAAGGGCAATTTTTTTAGTTGATAATAAGTTCGTCGTCCCGTGGGTTCGAACCAACGAAAGACAAGAACTCAGGACTACAGTGACGGGTCTGACGCCTTTACCCACACTGCCAACAAGTGAGGTATAAGTTGATACCGACCCTAACCTGCAAATCCCTGTCGAACTCAGGTATTTGTATTTAGAATCGGCATCAACCCACCTCTGCCATGCTTATACCTCACTTGTTGGCCCTGTGGGTAAAGGCGTCAGCCGCGTCACTGTAGTCCTGAGTTCTTGTCTTTTGTTGGTTCGAGCCCACGGGACGACGAACTTATTATCAACTGAAAAAATTCCCCTTCATTAACATATATGAAAATATATTATTTCCGAGGTAGAGCGAATTGGATATTAAGGGACATTTGTAGCTTAATGCTTGTATATGAATCACGGTGATGTGATAACAATTCATTCATAATATGGCTACGTGCGACAGACCCACTACATGGTCAGCATGGCAGAGGTGGGTTGATACCGATTCTAAATACAAATACCTGAGTTCGACGGGGATTTGTAGGCGAGGGTCAGTATCAACTTATACCTCACTTGTTGCCCGTGTGTGTAAAGGCGTCAGCCGCATCACTGTAGTCCTGTGTACTTGCTTTTCGTTGGTTTGAGCCCACGGGACGATGAACTTATTATCAACTAAAAAAATTCCCCTTCGGTAACATATATGAAAATATATTATTTCCGAGGTAGAGCGTATTGGATATTAAAGGACGTTTGTAGCTTAATGCTTGTATATGAATCACGGTGATGTGATAAAAATTCATTCATATATATATATATATATATATATATATATATATATATATATATATATATATATATATATATATATATATATATATATATATATATATATATATATATATATATATATATAAAGTATATATATATATATATATATATATATATATATATATATATATATATATATATATATATATATATTTGGGTGTTGCGCTGAACTTCCAACAGTTGTATTGTATAGATTTTTTTTTACTTGCCCAATCTACTTTTGCCATCTTGTCCACTCCCTCAACAGTTTATACCTCATTAAACATTTCTTTAATTTCATTTCATGGAAATGTTGTGCATTTATTTTAGAAGACAAATGTCAAAGCTATGGATACTGTGCTATTTGTTTCTGTATTATATTGTGGAATTTTTCCATATATAACATATATAACGTATTGCTATTAAAGTGCCTTTTACATCGAATTATCCTTAGGAACATTTTCTCAGAAAGTTGTACGTAGAGTTATTTCGGTGGGTGTCTTATGTTTTCTGGAGATGTACGTACCATCCTAACACTCATAATTCCTCATACTTTTTATTACGAAATGTAGTCTGCCTTCTCCCATTTCTCTTATATGGGAAACAACCTTAACACAAGATATTTTCTTACTTCCAAGTTGTTTTACCCTTTAGTATATTTGACAATTTCTCTTTATTTTAGCAAATTTTTTAGACAAACTTTTATACACAATTCTGTACTGGTTACTCTAGTATCAGTTTCCATAATATTTGTCCAGTACTCCTATTTACTCTTTTATCACTAGTTGTAAGCATCCTTCAAAGAAGATGCATTTCGACAGCTTTAATATTTCTTTCACAAATAATAAAACATTAGAACTTCCGTTTCATATCAACAATTGTTGTTTTCTATTTTGCGAAGTCAGTCCCAACAATTATGTTTAAGCAGTTCTATTTATACGAAACAAATATACAGATATACTAATTCATGTATGGTTGCACTCTTTGGACACCCCTCCCTCACTCCCCCCCCCCTTACAAATACGTTTACGCCAACAGGTTATTTACATGAAAGTGTCCCTGCTTGGTTGTGTTTACTTTTTAGATCATTCTTCTACAGAAATAACTTTATACTAAAAGTACGCAGCCATACACACGTTGCATGCGTGGTTATAGTACGTTACTTAGAATCGCTCCTGTAAAATAAACGTGTATTTGTATGGTTGTATTTACATTCCAAACATGAGAGCCTTTTCAAGCGCACATTCTTCATCAGAAGTAAACTTGCACTTTGGGGGGAGAAATTCACATTCCTACGCAACGTGATGTGATGTTTACTCCTTATAAAAGCTAGACGCTTTGTCCTTAAAATATTTACATTTGGATTTGTCACGCTGAAACAAAAGAGCAGTTATTTTTTCTTCTCTCTCTCTCTCTCTCTCTCTCTCTCTCTCTCTCTCTCTCTCTCTCTCTCTCTCTCTCCCCATGTTTACGTCAAAATCACGATTTCCTCGAGATCACCGCACCAGAAAATCGTATCCTTTGGATACGTTTTTCCCAACTCCCACTTCTGTGATATATTCAAAATACCGAAAGGCTGAGAAACGCACAGAGTGAGATCGAGCAAATAGCTCTGCAACTTTTGTTCGGATATATGAATAAATATCTTGGGAGGCAGAGAATACATGA
>JANJGK010000031.1:6027984-6035484 GCA_039081455.1 Macrobrachium rosenbergii | reverse complement strand
GAACAGTTTGCCTAATGCAATTGTGGAATCTTCTGAACTCTAACTATTAAGCAAGGAACAAATTCATTCCTGCTCTCTGCTGACATTTCCTGAATTCAGTTGATTCGGTTTTATTTTCTATTCCCTTATATTTATTTATCTATCATCTTTTCCAATAACTTCTCTTTCTCTGCATGTTAATTTCCCTTTTACAGGCCTTTTGGGTTTTTAATCTGTTGATTCTGTCCAAGAGGATTTTCAGCTGAAGATATAAAGAAAGAAAAGAAAGAAACAGTGTAATGGGTTGACATTCTGCAATTATTTTAGAGTTATCGGCTGGCAAAAAGGTGGCAAGATCATTAGTGTACTGCGTAAAAGTGCTAATTAACGCTATGGAAAGAGGTAACGAATATTGTGGATTTTATACAGTCAGATGGAAAAAAAGTGGTAAATGAAAACCCATGAGGAAACACCTGCCAGTGTCACAGATTTGCCCAAGTTTTCGGTACAGAATATAAACCATTTTTTCGTCCTCTTTATGCGTTGCGTACGGAACTCCTAACGAGTACAAAATGCGCCGAAATTTCTTCGGCGCAATCGAGTTTTCCGTACAGCCTCTACAGAGTAAAATCAAGGCCACTGAAAATAGATCTATCTTTCGGTGGTTTCGGTATAATGCAGTATGAGCCGCTGCCCATGAAACTTTAACCACGGGCCGGCGCTGGCCTATCGTATATCATTGCCAGAAGCACGATTATGGCTAACTTTAACCTTAAATAAAATAAAAACTACTGAGGCTAGAGGGCTGCACTTTGGCATTTTTGATGATTCGAGGATGGATGATCAACATACCAATTTGCAGCCCTCAAGCCTCAGTGGTTTTTAAGATCTGAACGCGGACAGAAAAAGTGGTGACAAAAAAAGTGCGGACGGACAGACAAAGCCGGCACAATAGTTTTCATTTACAGAAATCTGAAAAGCCAGAGGGTATAGAATGGGCAACCTGTAAACAATCAATGTTATCATATTCTTAGTTCTGTTCATAACTATAAACTGGCTTCCTAAACGTCTCGTTCGGCTATAGGTCATCAAAGAAGTCTATGTGACATATAATAAGAGGTTTTAAGTCCAATTGCATTTGATGGTAATTTTACAAGGCAAATTACTCTAGACCGTATTTGCTAACAATGTATATTCATTATTTTTTTATTATCTTGATTTCTTTTCCCTGGAAATCACATTGTTAACACTTCGTTTTGCTATAGACGGTACTTAACCACTCAAATATACATAGTTAACTCAAGTAAGGTCAAAAAGAGACAAGGGAGAATATTTAGATAAACGTGCTGATGACGTTGACACAGCCCTGTTTTCATTGGGTGGCACTGGTTGTAGGGTAGTCCACAGAATTATTAATGAAATATCCTTGGGTGAAAAGAAAAGGAGGAAGATACTCGTCAAAAGGATTTATTGGTCAATAATAACATCATAAGAAGAAAGACACTACTGGGCGGAACATTTTTGAGAGATTATGAATATGAGAGATGAAGGGATATATCCGACCCTAAAGGAGACCTCAATGGTCTTATAAATTACTTAACCTTTTTTTAATGTGGAATAATTAATAAAGACATTAAGATGTGGAAATCAACAAGTAATGCTGGAATCACTGCACAGATGATTCTAAATAAAACTTAAATGACACCTTACCCACTGACTAGACTGTTGCATAAAATGAAATGAAACAAAGTCTGATGTTTTGGAACTGGAAGTCATAGCAGAGGTGCCAAAGAAAGGTGTCCCGACTGATTGTGGAAAATATAGAGGCACTCCACTTACGTCGGTTGCAATGAAAATATCCTGTATGCTTATTTTGAATAAGCAGGGCAAAGAAATTGACAAAATGCTGAGAGAAGCATAAGCAGCAATGTATGGGTTTAAAAATAGATATCCCCTTCTGATGCCGTCCGTTAATTACGAGTAGGCATTTGATGGCATTCACATAACAGTGTTATTGAAGGACTTGAATGCTGAATATGTAAAGCTAACTGAAATTATTCATAAACGATATAAATTCGAAGTGAAAGCTGACGAGTCTTGTCAGGTGAATTTACAATAAATTGTGGGGTGCTGCCTCCGAATGTTATTTCACCTTTGGCCTTTCCCCTCCTCCTAGATGTTATAAATGATGGAAAAAGTGATCATAGATGGAAGAGAATGGCTTTGACTGGAGTAACGAGAAAAACTTGGCAGACTTAGCATAAGCAGTTGATGCTGTACAAATTAACAAAACACTACAAGAAAGATTGGACTAAAAATAAATCTAGGAGAAACAGGATTATTGAAGGCACAACATACACAAAAGTACGTGTATGGATTGAGGCTGGATCTGAAACATTTAAGAATACAATGATATCCAGTACAATTCTCTTGAGTTGGCGACTGGTGAAAGACTAAAAAAATTAAAATAAAACAATGAGTAGGTTGAATAAGTTTTGGAAATAAAATAGACTGAAACTGCTTATGGAAGAACGTCTAGTGATATCTGTATTACTAAACATATATAAATCTTGTATGAAGTTGAAGCTGTACTTAAAATTATTTGTTGATTTGAGAACAAAGCTTCAAGAAGATTATTATGAGTCAGATGCCGTGATATACAGTAGTTAGACATGGTGCCATAGGGTAGTTACGAAAGTTCCATAAGTGACTTAATGAGAATTATGAGTTGAAAGACAGATGTTCAGAGGTTTGTGGAATATACTGTACAGTACAGCACAGGAAAGGAGTGTGTCACGCGTTGAATGCAATGGTGAGGATTTTAACACATTTAAACAATAATCTTCAAGTACAGAAAAGTTAAATACGATGTTTAAATCACTTTTACTATCCTAATGTAACCTAAGCCAAGATATATCAAGAACAGTGAAAAGTCCGTTTATGGAAGCCTGGAATAGAATATCTCTTGGAAAATGTTGAAGCAATTCTGGGAAATCTTTAAAAAGAAGAAGAAAAAAAAAACATACTTTTGCGTAATGTGAGCCGGACTTGATTCCCTTTATCCCTTTTAAGTGACGTAAACTCGCATTTAGGAGAAAAATACAGCCATATTTTCTTATGGCGTATATAGACAGTGAAACATAACCCCCACATAAACACGCACACGCACATACATTTATTACACCACCGTGATTTATATACAAGCACAAGCTACAAATGTCGTTTAATGTCCAATTCTCTCTACCTCGAAAATAAATATATACGTATAATATATGTAAACCGAAGGGGAGTTATAGTTGATAAGAATTTCGTCGTCTCATGGGCTCGAACCACCGAACACGAGAACTCAGGATGTTCAGTGACGCTTTAGCCAATTCGGCTATGAAAAGAATCAATGTAGAAATCCCATATGAAAGACAGGGGTTCAGTCCAGATGTGAGTCAGAAATTTATATATATATATATATATATATATATATATATATATATATATATATATATATATATATATATATATATATATATATATAAATATATATATATATATATATATATATATATATATATATATATAATGTATGTATGTATGTATGTGTGTATGTATGTATGTATGTGTGTATATATGTATCTCGGACAGTTGCGACACGATCAATTTCCTTTACATTGCTGATAACTCTTTGTACAGTACATATGTTGTTATTATTATTATTATTATTATTATTATTATTATTATTATTATTATTATTATTATTATTATTACGTTTTTCATTGATGTTACCTCCCTCTGTTTGAATTTATTCTTTATCTTTCTAATCCATCTTTGATTCTTCAGCACCATTCCAAAATGAGTATGCATTCCGCAATTGTGTTGCTTGCGATATTCATGAAATGTATGAAAAAAAATGGCGCACATACCCAAGAGACTCAAAAAAAAAAAAAAAAAAAAAAAAAAAGGAAGGCAAGTTAGTTGGAAAAGGCTCATGAAAATTCAATCATAATAGATAGATTGAATATGTAGTTCCGTTCTACTGTTAGTAAGGGGAATATCAATATTGCATGTAGGGAATATGTTGTATAAAGCACCAGAGATTGACATTGACGATGAATATGTGATAAATAGATAACACAGAAGTACTGGATAATGTACAGCAATGGACGTCAAAAGAAAAATTTATTTGTCAATAAAACTATTCTGATTGTTACATAAGTTACTTATCCATTCAGCAAATTATTCCTAGAAAAAAATTACATTGAGAAAATGATAAATCACTTTTTTCTGAACGAATTTCAATGCCAAATTATTACAGTGACAGTGGATATTGTAATTCCAAAGAAAAAAATAAAAGAGACATTGAGCGATACAGGAATATTTATATGATCCGGAAGGTCGTATATAATGTATTAGAAAAATGCAGAATATATGAATTTTTAATGTGCTTTATACCGGAAGGTATGTAAGTGCAAATTGAAGTGGAGGACTGACTATTAAGCTGAAAAAAGAATTATCTTTTGAAAGTTGGGATGAAATATTACATCGATTCAGAAATACTGGTGATAGTCCTCCGTGTGTGGATTTCTGTTCTTGATAAATACTCTGTTGTTGGTGCAAGATATCTCGCGTTAAAATTATTTAGTTGTTCATGGTAGAAATCCCCGTAGTCAGTATTTGTGAAAAGATAATTGAATACGAAAATTGAGATTATAATACATTTTATTTCTTTAATAATTTCCGTTCCATATTAAATCCATAATTTAAGAAAAAATTAATTGAATGTTCTTACCTTTTATATATATTTTCAGTTGTTTGGGTAGAAATTAAAAGGATAAGCGTGAAACAAGGATGATGACTAAAGTTTATGCAGGTTCTGCACAGTATCAAAATAGTTAAAAAAAAAAAAAAAAGGGAGACACTATTGCAATCTTGGACTGCTTAATGTTTTCGAAGTACAAAATCCTTTTCAGACTGTTCATGATGTACATATAAAGTCTCGATATATATATATATATATATATATATATATATATATATATATATATATATATATATATATATATATATATATATATATATTATATATATATATATATATATATATATATATATATATGTATATATATATATATATATATATATATATATATATATATATATATATATATATATATATATAATATATATATATATATATATATATATATATATATATATATATATATATATATATATATATATATATATATATATAAATATATATATATATATATATATATATATATATATATATATATATATATATATATATATATATATATATATATATATATATATATATATATATATATATATATATATAAATATATAATATATATATATATATATATATATATATATGTATATGTGTATATATATATATATATATATATATATATATATATATATATATATTTAGACATGATTAGCTCTTCCTGCAGAGTAACGTTATTCCCTTTCCCTTTACAGAAAAAAACCCCTATCGAACTGCTGCTAAGCAGAAAAAAATTGTACAATAGCTTTTTTTCCTAGAGCAAAAAATAAAAAAAAAAGGAGAGAAAGAGAGAGACGTAATACATCTTTTCCTCACATGTCATTTGGCGAGAATCAATACACAGAATAGAGAAACAAGAACAGATCTCCAACCGTTGCGTGACAGGAGACCTACACCTGGCCGGGCCAGGTATCAATTACTAACTTGCCCGACGGAAATCTTGAACGTGTATTCAACCTGGGTTTTTTTTTTACCGAGGCGTAAGTGGAGTTAGATTATGAAGCCCTGTAGGTAATTACTCCTTTGTGTGACGAGATAAGATGCCCTTATAATGACAGTGCTGATATACTGTATATACACAAATATATATATATATATATATATATATATATATATATATATATATATATATATATATATTTGTGCATCTCCACAATATCCATTAAATGGCAGTTTTAGTTTTCTGTAAAAGAAAACTGTTGAGATGGCTTTGTCTGTCTGCCTGCACCTTTTCTGTTCGCCCTCAGATCTTAAAAAGTACGGAGGCTAAAGGGCTACAGATTGGTATATTGATTTTCCACCCTCTAATCATCAAACATACTAAATTGCAGCCCTCTAGCCTCGGTAGTTTTTATTTTATTTGAGGTTAAGGTTAGCCGTGATCGGTCGTCTGGCACCGCTAGCCGCCGACGTATCTTCACTTGACTGCATCTGGGGAGCAACTGAGCGCTGCCCGGTCGTGACTGAGAGTTTCATACAGCATTATATGCTGTCCAGAAAACTCGATTGCGCCGAAGAAACTTCGGCTCATTTCTTACTTGTGTTATTTTTTATATGCTCATATAAGAACAGAGGGGCAATGAAGCATATGAATAAAACAAAATCATCTGATAAGCTTAGGTTGTTTATAGTACAACAATAACCATTGTTTATACTAAAATTCAAGTTGTACAGTAAATTACCTCTGTTTTTATACTTCCGCGTTGTGTAAATCAAAACTTTCACAGGCTCGACAAGATGTCATTATTCTAAGACCGAGCAAGGGCGAAGGTACAGTTTTCATGGACAATTGTGAGTATTTAGATAAAATGACTCTCTTATTTAACCAATCTAAACTGACTGAAATCGGTATTCGTGATTACTATAACATATTCAGAACTAAGGATAAAACTAATAGGTTTCTTAGAACCTAAAAAGAATGACAGTATTATCGACGAATCTAACTAACAGGAACTTTTTTCAACTGGTTCTTCTTACGGGGTTCTTTATGGTTTACCTACAATTCACAAACCTTGGGTAGCCAGGATTATGAATTCTGTCTTCATATAGTACTCCTAATTATAAAATGGAGAAATTCTTCGCTTCCTCAGAATATAGAAATATTTCTTAATAAACTATTTCCCGAACCTAACTCAATTTTTCTGAAAATTTAACTGCTCGACTTTTAAACCCTCTTAGACTTGGCCGTGATGGACACGACCTTTATTTTTAATTAGTTACTTAAACAAATTGAGGGCATGGCTATGGACTCAACCCTCGGGCGCACTTTTGCTAACATCTTCATGTGCTCCCTGGAGGAGCGCATGTTAGATGATTCCCGCCCTGTATTATACACCAGGTTTGTTGATGATACTTTCCTGCTCTTCGGACACTATCATCAGGCTGACTCCTTCCTCAAATTGGCCAGTATCCAACACTGCAAATCAGGTTTTTGCTCAAGAGAGGGTTCATCCATCAGCTTTCCTCCCTTGACGTCCTCATTACGTCGCAAAATTATTCTTTTAACACTGCGGTTTTTAGAAAATGACCTTTTACCGGATTATGCTCAAATTTCTATTGCTCATGTTACGTTAATCATAAAATTAATTCTGTTTATACTTGATTCCACAGAGCTTTACGACTACTTCTAAATGGGGCATGTATCACAAGGAATACATATCCTTAACAAATTACTTTAAAAAATAAAACATCCTGCGGTACCAAAACTGGAATTTTAT
>JANJGK010000031.1:6025588-6027884 GCA_039081455.1 Macrobrachium rosenbergii | reverse complement strand
ATATATATATATAATATATATATATATATATTTATATATATATATATATATATATATAAAGAGAATACCGTAGAAAAATGACAGGCAGAAGTTCAGTTGGTACTGAACTTCTGGCTGTCATTTTCCTGTGGTATTCGCTTATATACTTAAGTCACGTGCATCTATTATGATTATATATATATATATATATATATATATATATATATATATATATATATATATATATATATATATGTATATATATATGTATGTATATATATATATATATATATAAATATATATATATATATATATATATATATATATATATTATATATATATAATAAACTTAAGCTACTGCAAAAAAATATGGATTGCGCATTTGAGGAGGATTTGCCGAACAACACCCGAACTTCATATCTGTAATGAAGGGGACGGAAACCACCTTTGGAATCGAGGCAAGTGCTCTTAGGATAAAAACGTCAGTAGTGGTGTCTCGATATGTCAAACTAAAAGTAAAGATTGCGAGAATGTATCCTTTTAAACATATATTACAATGCTTCCTTTTCTATAAAAGGTAGAGGGAACAATTAAAAAAGAGGGAAACAGATATCTACAATTGTAAAATTTTTATGTATTTAAGTTTTAACTGGTTTTGAAACTGGTTTCTCTTGTTTTATTTGGTTATATTTTCTATCGTCTTTGAAATGGTGGGAATTATTCCCCGACAGGACTAGGCGACGGATGCTTGTGTTAGCTATTTACATCAGCGTGAATACGTTTATAAAAGTAAATTAATGTAAATTATATATTATATATATATATAAATATATATATATAAATATATATTATATATATATATATATGTATATATACATATATATATATGTATATATATATATATATATATATATCTATATATATATATATATATATATAATATATATATATATATATATATACATATATATATGTATATATATATATATATAGTATATATATATATATATATATATATATATATATATATATATATATATAACAGAAAATCAATTTGCTTGGAGAAAGTCTTAATATAGTTCTAGATCACTGAACATAAAAAATAAAAAAAAACATATAAAATTGAAAAATTAAAATGATAAAAGTCGAGGTGTTAAATTTCCAATGATCACAGTCACTTCAGAACCAACGATTCGCACAGGAATACAATAGATTGAGAGATTTACAAGCATAATAAAGGAAGGGAAGCCGATATAAGCCCTTTAATGGTGTGAGAATCCAACGTTACAGAGTAACATTCTGAAGCAAGAAGTGAGACTTACTGACACCCTTTAAATTCTTTAGAGCCAATAAAGGTGTTAGATCTCATAAAATGACAGAAAAATGTTGATAGAAACTGATATGTTGATTTCTATGGTGATAATGAATGTCTCTTTACCATTTGTTTATCATGTTATCTACTGACCTTTACAACAAATTCAAAATAATTCCGTTTATTTCACATGTCGATCAATCAGGCAAAATATTTTAAGAGGGAGAGAAGTGTGGTGTGTGTGTGTCTGTGTAAAGAATAAATGATTTCGTTACAGTGAGGAATATTAAAAAATTTATGACTAAATGAAATATGAAATTTATGCTGTACAACCAAGCAGGGATCCACTTGAACCATTCAGCGACCAAGACAGTGAGAGGGGAGTTTGGAGGGGTTGGACAGCTAGCTAAAAATATCCCGAAAATAAATGAGATGAAGAATTTTTCAGAGATATAAAGGTGAGACTGGGAGAAAACCCCAAATTATGATAAGAAATAATTGTTTAGAGAGGCTAAACAACGAGATGAAAGAAAGTGAGAATGGAGGTAGAGTAAAGGGGGAAAGAATTGGGTGCAGCATTGGGCTAAAAGGACGCTGCAAACACATTGTAATGTCTGTAGGTGTGTGCTCTGGACTGTACTGCCCCGCCTTACGGGAATAAAACAGTTATAATTCTGAGAGAGAGAGAGAGAGAGAGAGAGAGAGAGAGAGAGAGAAGAGAGAGAGAGAGAGAGAGAGAGAGAGCAGACATAATACACGCAGTGTAACAACGAAGAGAAGAGACAAAGCAATAAAGACTCCGGAGAGAGAGAGAGAGAGAGAGAGAGAGAGAGAGAGAGAGAGAGAGAGAGAGAGAGAGAGAGCAGACATGATACACGCAGTGTAACAACGAAGAGAAGAGACAAAGCAATAAAGACTCCGAGAGAGAGAGGAGAGAGAGAGAGAGAGAGAGAGAGAGAGAGAGAGAGCAGACATGATACACGCAGTGTAACAACGAAGAGAAGA
>JANJGK010000031.1:5993088-6020588 GCA_039081455.1 Macrobrachium rosenbergii | reverse complement strand
AATTACATTATCATATGATCCAAAAAACAATAGCTTCAAACACTGAGAGCTACACAACAACACGTACAACTCTTTAGTAATACCAATACAAGTAGTTGTACAAATATTAAAAAATATATATTTTTTGACCATGGCACCTGTAAACAGAACACTTGTGAAAAAACAACTAATACAGAGACAGTAATCTATTTATAATAGTACATACCATGCCATAATAATCAGCTCTACCCAAAATAAGGGTATTTTCAATGGTGACATAATGCCTTAGTCCCATTTCTAACAAAATTGGGGGACTTTCAATTACATGAGCTGTCCGAAACCTGACCACAGGAGCACAACCTATCCTCCATCAGAAGACGTCCTCTACCCTGACGGGTCCAATGCCCTTCTCAACTGCATTTTTGTCCAGGATATATGCTCAATTTCATTAATTTCAACAATTCTCTTCATGTAAATGTCACGTACAACAAACTAAGGATTAACTGATTTGACATCGCGTCCCAAATTTTTGTACACTTCAGATGATTAGCTTCTTTGACGTCGTCCAAGTGCTATGCGCATTGCGTGAATCAGTGGTTCGCAGTTCATTATATTTCTCTCGAGCCAGGTCTTTCTAAAAAGCTTTTTGGTTTGCCTTAATCAAAGCACACAGTGGGAGCAACCCTAGTTCAATTATACGCACGTCATTATTAGATGTCTTCCTAACTCCCAACAGCTGCCTCAAACACCACTTGCACTGTTTGTTTTCAGGGTTTAACCATGATTCACACCCATACAGTAATGTGGACTTCAAGGTAGCATAAAAAATTTCCCTCGTAACCGAGAATAGAACATAATTATTTCTGTTTACAGAAGCCGTGCGCTTCAATGTATGACACATTTTGTTATTTGCATTTATTTTAATAGCAGTTGAGGGTGATCCATCATCAGTGAAAGCACTCCCCAAGTAGGTGTACTGATCATAGTGGCCGGTAACATCATGTAATATTGGTACGTTGCCCTTGCTGCTACCATTTATAACCATAAACTTTGTCTTATTTTGATTGATAACAACACCGTAAGAGTTACAAAAGTCATACAAAATTTTTGTTTTTTTATACTATCTTTAGTTGTCGGTAACAGTATAATGTCATCCATCAATACCATGGCATGTAACCATGCAAGAAAACCATGTAAAGGGTTATCATTCGTATCATGTTGTTAACATACAAAACAAATGAAATACATGATGTAGGCAAACCTTGATGAACACCACTGATGGCAGCAATCATAGTTGTACCAACCACACTATCAGTGCACCAATACATTGCCACCAAAGCCATGAGCATAGCCAGTCCACAGCCCATACACTTTAAAGTAACAAACAGGTTATTTCTTGGCACACATCCATAGGCCTTACTAAAATATACATATGTTATAAATAACTTCAGTTTTTTCCTCCTTGCTATATCCATCAACAATCTCATTATAACCAGATGCTCCACACAACCTCTTCCTGCCTGACTCCCAGCTTGCTCTGTATTTGGTTTAAACCATCTACAAGACAAGAGGATAAAATCATGCCATAAATCTTGGCAATACTGTTGATTACATTGATGCCCCTATAATTACTTGGCATTGCTTTGGACCCATGCTTAGATACTGTAGTCAGCTTTGCCATACACCAGCACATAGGGTATGAACCAGACAAAAACAAGTTATTAAATAATGTGCTAACAGAAATAATTCACTGAACAGGTAGGAACTCGGATATCCCAGGTGCACTATCCCAGGTGGCACAACTGGCTCACTAGCATTATTACATTTTAATCTTTTTATTATATTCATAAACTTCATCAGGAGTAATAGGCTCATCTAACACAGGTATAGTTGTGTCGTGCATAACTCATTTATATTAAGACTGGCTATATCAGGCAAATTAAACATCTCTTCAAAAAGTCTTTAAATACTTCATCAGTTGACTTTGAATCTGCACCACTAGGTTCAACTGTGAACTCTCCACACCAACATTTTGCTTGGTCATTCGCACCCAATATCTTATCCCAACTATTCTGCCCACTGATCACCCCACCATCTACAGGAACTCCATGAGATCTACTGGCAAAAGCACATCTACACAGTGGCACTCAAGTGTAAGGTTACTGTATTCGAGTCCCCGTCAGTGTGCACCTGTACATTTTTTTTGTTTAATTTGGACAATAACATTTCACAATCTATGCCCTAAAAATTAACAGGCCTTTTAACTTTCATGTTACTGAGAGCATCTGTATCACTAAACCGAGCTCCATGCCGACCCAAATCAACCGCTGCCGCCAAGAGAATTTCAAGGCAGGGGGAGGGAGGCTGTAAAGTAAATCCAAATAGTCCATGGTCTAATGGCAAGGAATCATCATGAATAACAGCAAAGCGACGAATGAACCTAAATAAATCCTCAGGAGCAATGCACACATCTAATTGAGGTATCCATTCGCCCCCTCTGGAAAAACTTGTTTTACTAGGGAAATGTATATCAGGAATTCATATGTTGTTAACAACCAGCAGCCTTTCCTCTACACACATACCTAACACAGCCTCAGCATTGTCATTGGGTGCTGTCACTAAGTCAGGCAAAATAAGGTAAGAGTACTGTGATAGTCATAATCGGTCTGGCAACACCGTACCAGAAGTACCAAGACGCGCATTCACATCACCGATCAACTGGCAGTTACTACCATACCCTCTACTTTGGATCTTTTCTTATATACAACTCAGTTGTGCGTAACTGAAATATCCAGAATCAGAAGGGGGCACATAAAATGATCCAAACAAAACACCAGGAACACATTTCAGCCTAAACCACGCCTAATCTGCATACTTTTTAAAACGCTGCTGTATAAATATGCGACTACCACCTCTATTACCATTCCATGCACCAAAATTATCATAAGATACATAACCTGGAAACAATACCGCTAATCTGGATTTTATTTCATTCAGGCAAGTAATATCATAAAAGCTCAAAAAGGACCCAGCATGTCTTTTTTTCAATTTTGCGTTTTTTACAGAATTAATATTCCAAGAAGCAATCATTAAATTTACATGTGGCTCGGTTAAAAAGGATGAACCAAACCGTCTTTATGTAACACTCGTTCCTTAAAACCTAGGCAGGTGTTGCGCCCGATATTTGAGGGTCTCTTCTCTTCCTCTTCTTCTACATCCCTCAACCTTTTCCAATCCTTCCTTACTCCAGGATGGGAGTCTTTCTTAATGTGGATCCTCTTATGTGGCTCCGGCAAACCCTTGAGTTTTACAGACTTTTCCAACACTTCATCCCGAATAGATTTCGAGTCTACTCTAACGATCAGCGGACGTGTACGGTTATTTCCCTGCTCCGAACGACCTAGCCTCTGATAAGGACGAGCCACAACATCAGGATCCGCCCTCACAGTGAACAAAACTTCCGAATCCTGTCATCGTCAGAGGTGGAACCAACAAGTGCCATATGCTCGTCAGGCGCACCAAACAAGACTAGCTTCGTTTCTCTTTTCTGGCGATCAAGCAACTCCAGGAATAGTTGATGTTGCAAGATGATTTCTGATTGTTTTTCAGTGATCTCTGTTAATTTGTCCTCTTCATTCGCTTTCCTATGATGGAGACATATTACGCCTATCCGATAATTCCTTCACCATTAAGTCTAGTTTCTCCTTTTGTCTGGTCCTTGAAGTTACATCATCTTCATTGCTGACAATATTGCGTCAATGAACTCCTCCTTACTTAACTGATTTCTTTGCAACTTAAAGTCTAAAAGACTTTTACCTGACGTAATAAACTGTATGCAGAGAATGGCAAAACAGCGAAGCAGAAAAAATGTCAAAATTCAAACAAAGAAGAGCTAGTCCTCGTCAGCTGATGTATCCGTACGCGCCTGCGTCACTGAAAATTTTTCGTAGGAGTCTGGTGGTGGTGAGTCACAATTCCCCGTTATTTTGTCACTAAATTCGTTCCCAAAATTAAGGCCGTGAATCTATGCCACGAACCTCGGTCATTTATGTGCCTTAAACCGCAATATCAAGTTCCATCGGTGGTTAATTCCAGAGAAAATTGCGGTGAAAAGGGGCGTCGACCTACGTGTCTTGTTTACACGGGCTCTTCTTTCAAAAGACAGATGATAGGATTGAGACTTCTGTTGACTATGTAATTGAAAGGGGGGTGGGGGGGGGGCTTAGATGTTAAAACCGAATTCAAGAAAAAGTGGTGAAGCTATAGAGATGAAGAGTCCACGTAGTTTATAAGGTGTAAAAGGAACTAAAGGGGTGAAAAATGCGGAGGTGCGAAGTAGCTGTTAAAAGGGCAACATAGGTAAAAGGATGGATCCGAGTGTTTGAAGATGAACACTTCATTCGGTATGGTAGCCTTCTGAAAAAAATGTACAATTCAAGAGGAAGGAGAAGTAGCAGGCCTGATAAGAGCTGGGTAGATGTGGAGAAATAGGTACAGAAAAAAAGCGCCTAGTATCCAAGAAGCTTAAATAGGTGAAAGATGTAGGCAAATGATGCAGTGTCTTTAAGGGTGTTTGAAATGTACTGATATGAAGCAACTAATGCTGTGGGAGTTTTCTACACACGTGGTCCATCAACGAATCAGAAAGTCCAATAATAAAGTCTGCGATCGTTGTTTTTTGCTTTTTTGTGGAAAGGATGCCGTGGATGAAGATACAGTACATGGCTCATGTGTGCTGTATCCGTGAATTTGTTATGGTGTGCCGTCCACTAATACGTCTGCTCGGGAGAAAAACTGATGACGGTATTTCCTTATCCTAAAATCACGTTTACGTGCTTTTCTTGGCTTTTTGATATATGCGTACATTCACACACACAAACATATATATATATATATATATATATATATATATATATATATATATATATATATATATATATATATATATATATACACAATATATATATATATATATATATATATATATATATATATATATATATATATATATATATATATGTGTGTGTGTGTGTGTGTGTGTGTGTGTGTGTGTGTGTGTGTGCATGCATGGTTCTGTCTGTGTTTATGCGTGCGCAATTTCTCCTTGCATAGACAGAAAAAGTATCACTGAATAATGAAATTAATCAAGTTCTGTTAAACTAACAACTTGTTCTCTTTTAACAGCAATTTTTACAAAGATCCGAATTCAGTATGAGCAGCCCGCTGTCCCCTCCCCTCTCCCTTTTAGCCAGTGTCTACAGGGAACACACTGAAAGTGAAATTTTGACCTCTATCAAAAGCGAAGACTTCCTATGGCTGCGTTACGTCGGTGACAATTTCGCGTTCAGGGATGGTCGCTGGGGAATTTTGTTTTGTTTTTCCATCAAAATCTGTTCATTAGTTTCCCTAACAAAAATAAAAGCGTAACGGTTAAAAGATGGGAAATTAGTTTTCTTAGATGTATTAATAAAAAGGGAATCATCGAAGTACAGTTACACCGTATATAGATAACAAAGTTTTTCTATTTCTCATATTCGTTTCCTCAGCCATCATGGTGTTAAAATAAAAAGTGAGGTGGCTTGTAATATTTTTCTCGGAGGACTAACAGTCTGTTTCAACGGATACTTCGACAAAGACTTTGATAGCTTTCGTAAACAACTCACCAATCTACTCTGCCCTACGTATATCATCGAAAAAGCCATCAACAAAATATATTTTCGAAACCGTGAGAATAGCAGTAAAAGGGATTTTTACCAACAAAACGAAACTCCCGTTTGTAGAAGTCATTAAGACCTTGACTAAAACAATCGAACCTGAAAATCCTTTTGTTGTCTCGTATCCTAGAACTATAGGGAGTACTTTTTTTAATGACTACCAAAGGAAAAGAGATATTGAATACGGCGTTTACACAAGATATCTGTTACGTGTGGCCTAAAAAATTCGGGAATTTTCATCCATCCCAGAGATTTGGGTCATCGTATTAATTGGAGCGAGTCATCTTGACTATTCAAAAGTGCTTGTCCAAAGAAAGGGAAGACTCTGGAAGCAGCCATTATTAGCTAAACAAATAACATAAAGGACACTGGAAGGTACACACCGTGGACAACACCCTCCTGAAACCTGTTATTAAAGAATAA
Organism: Macrobrachium rosenbergii; assembly: GCA_039081455.1. NCBI lineage: Eukaryota > Metazoa > Arthropoda > Malacostraca > Decapoda > Palaemonidae > Macrobrachium > Macrobrachium rosenbergii. The sequence continues at coordinate 6,014,472 of JANJGK010000031.1, read as the reverse complement.
GCAAGTCAGACCGACCGTCAGATGGCCACCGCTAAGCAAATTCCCAGGTCCCCCCTTTAATCCAAGGTCCAGAATCATAACTGCACTTCATCTTCAGGAACTGCACACAAGAAATCTTCTGGCAGGAAACAAATCCGGTTGGACGTCGTATTAGATTAAACCAGTCTTGTGTTGGCACGGGCTTTTTCACTAGGGCAGGGCCGTAACGTTTGGTTGCAATGCCTTAATCTGGTTCAATGTGTTCTCCCTCTGACCCCACACAAATATTGCCTCTGTAGCACCGTCTCTCAATTTCCGCCGACACGAGGGCTAATATGTCTTGGTCGAAATATAGTGGCTGATCAAAGTTTTTTTTTTTTCTTTTAAGAGAACACTTAAGAAAAAATATTTAACTTGTTAAATTACAGAAAGCAATGATACATGGGTTCATAATGATAGCAAACTAGATACGTAGCAACATAAACGCAAATTTGAAAAAAGATAAGTTTTCATCTTTATCCGCCATAAAAGCAAATAACCATTAGACTGCACACGGTAATTTCTCAGTGACATGACAAAGGGGTAGACAGACAGAGGGGAATGGTTTACAAAAACAGTATGAACAAGTTCAATTCTATTCTGCAAAAAAATATATGTATTATGTCATTCCTTTGTTAGTCGTTGCTGTCAATCGAGTTATTTTCTTCATCTCACTAATGCACCTCCATTTGCATAGTGCCAGAAAACGGGGCATTTTAAGCGTCAGGAATGTCAAATTTGTGTGATGTTTCGCGTTAAGAAGGTTCTCAAGCTACTTGAGGCGCTATAACGTTGGATATTTCAAGATGTCATTACTCGTATATATATATATATATATATATATATATATATATATATATATATATATATATATATATATATATATATATATATATTATATATATATATATATATATATATATATATATATATATATTATATATATATATATATATATATATATATATATATATATATATATATATATATATATATATATATATATATATATATATATATATACATACGCACACACACACACACCCACGTGTCACAGGTATTGGGACCTGTCCCCCACCGGCTGTCGGCCTAAGAAACAGGAGATCAGCGCTTGCCATGCATATTTAGATTGAAGTAACGGTAAAAACTTGACAGACTTCGAAAAGTAGAGAAAGTAGAGGACGCTGTTTTAATCAGAAATTTCACAAGTTTTACAAATATTTCTTAACAGGATCCTTAACGTGTATAGAGACATATGACTTAAATATAAATCTTAAATAATGAGGAAAGATGGATCATATAATCTTAGATGGAGAAGATTATTGAGGTAGAGTCTTGCAGATATTCAGGAATAATGACTTCCAATTTACAGTAAATTCTTGTGAGCTTGAAGTTGTTCAGGACTAAAACATAAAATATGAAAAGAGAGCAGGCTGAATAGAATTTGAAAACAAAATAGCTAATGAAAGCCATATTATGCATAAGTCAAAATGCTTCTGTACTGTTTTATGGACATGAATCCTAGGCAGACAACGAAACTATAAAATATGTTGATTTGACAGTAGACCTTTAACAAGAGTATTAGGTGTCAGGAGGCAGGCTAGAGTGAGATATGATACCATAATGAAAATTACGAAAGTTCCCTATGCAGATGAAATAATGATGAGAGAGAGAGATGGAAAAGGCAAGGACAGCTTCGCTCTACCTCGGGGGAATCACATGTGAAAGTACCAGGTAGCCTCCTGAGGGCCTCGGAAGAGTTAGGAATCCCAGACTTACTTGAATGGGAACTATGGGCAGGGGCTGGGGTTGAGTGGGGATTTGCGAAAAGTAAAGCATCGGAGAGACATGGGCACTGAAATTTCACTGAGCTCCTTTGCGTCGCACTGCGTCGGAGGTGAGGATAATGCTAATTATGATGAGACTATGCAATGGACTAGAATCATAGAAAAGACGGTTACAGATTATGACAGTGACAGAATGTAGTCAATAAGTTTGTCTTTAACAGAGAGAGAGAGAGAGAGAGAGAGAGAGAGAGAGAGAGAGAGAGAGAGAGAGAGAGAGAGAGAGATTTAAACTTTTCAGAGTATATAGCGAATATTCTATCTTTTCTGATCATGCATTCTCTTCTCTCTCTCTCTCTCTCTCTCTCTCTCTCTCTCTCTCTCTCTCTCTCTCTCTCTCTCTGTCGTCTGTCTATATGTGAAAACAGATACACACACATTATATATATATATATATATATATATATATATATATATATATATATATATATATATATATATATATATATATATATATATATATACACTGTATATGTTAAGTCTGACGAACTATGTGCTGGCCTGTCAGAAGTACATCCAGCAGGTGCAGTTGTGTTGGCGTTGGAGGTTTACACAGTTAGATACAGTGGGTATCTGACGCATGCATTTGGCATTCTGATCATGGCCTAAGTGCATGGAGACAGTGTGATCCCTTGAACATTGAACTGGTGTCGTCACGCTTCCGTAGGGAAGTGATTAAGTGAGTGCGTATGTGTGTTGCACTTTCTAATGGTACATTATCAGAGGAACAGACAATCACGAGGGAGCTTCGTTTAGCGGCTGGGTATGATTTGCTTGTTGTGCAGTGTTTAAGGACCGCCACTGGAGGATCTGTTATTTGTAGTCATAGAAGCAAGTAAGATAACTCATGAGCACATATCTTTTCCAGACATTATGTGAAAATACCCAGTTGTGCTGCAGTGACATTCCTCTGTGTCTCCATTATGCATTTTGCCATTCTGTTCTCCATTGTGCGTTTTTCCATTTGAATACTGAATTCGTTTAACACCATTTCAGGTTTTAAAATATGATATGTTTCTTTTAACAGGAATTCTGGGTTCGTCCTGTGAGGACGAATATTTTGGAAGTGGTGTTTATTTTAACATACTCTATGACATTTATTGTGGTCTGGAATAATTTTGACCTGTTTATTTAATCTGGTGACCAGAGTGTTTGTCAATAGTATTGGTTGGTCTAGACTCTAGAGTCATTAATTCGATGGATTGTGTGTATCAGAATTTCCTTTAGTTATGATTTCCATTTATATGGAATGTGAATTACTTCATTTCATGATCGTAGCTTTTGCTGAATTACTTTCGTTAAATTTGCAAATAAAGTCTAGTTTTGTATCTCAGCGTTTAATTCCAGTAAGCCTTTGTTTGAGGTAGATTCAGTGAGAGGAGTCGACGGGAGAGAAAGAATGTGATGACCCATTTGCTACCGGAGAATCTGAGGGAAGTAAGATGACACGACAATGTTCTTAAAACAGATACAGTAAGAGATTATGACCCTATCTGTCCTGGGTATAGGGTCATAACATACATACATATATATATATATATATATATATATATATATATATATATATATATATATATATATATATATATATATATATATATATATAATCTGTACTGTACAAACACATTATATATATATATATATATATATATATATATATATATATATATATATATATATATATATATATATATATATATATATATATATATATCTCAATCTCTCTGCGTTCTTTGATGATATAGAGCACATAAAAACGTGCCATGTAGACAAACATTTGTTTTCATTAACTACTTACTTCCCTATTACTGGTAAAAGTGGACAGTTGGTAGGGGACAAGATTAATTATGTGTACTATGCAGCTGAGGGATAATGACTGTTGGTGGAATTATACACAGGGTGTACAGTATATACATAAAGTCAAGGTGCAAGTTAAAGTACTTGTAGCTTCATAACTATACATGATAGAGCTATTCTGTAAAAAAGATAAAAAAGCTTGACGTATCTAGTTTTTCTGTTCTTCTGAAGTTTTATTCATTATTTACTTTATCAATTGCTACAGTTCCTTCATCAACACATACAATAGTTCTTCATTGGATGGGTGGGTAGAGCTCTCGGCTAGCACGCTGTTGGCCCAGCGTTCGACTCTCCGACCGGCCAATGAAGAATTAGAGGAATTTATTTCTGGTGATAGAAACTCATTTCTCGTCATAATGTGGTTCGGATTCCACAATAAGCTGTAGGTCCCGTTGCTAGGTAACCAGTTGGTTCTTAGCCACGTAAAATAAGTCTAATCCTTCGGGCCAGCCTTAGGAGAGCTGTTAATCAGCTCAGTGGTCTGGTTAAACCAAGATATACTTAACTTTTTTTCATCAACACATGGTCTAGCAGACCGTGGTTTATCAATAACAGATCCTGTTTCCTTAAATTTCTTCATCCACCTGACTATGCAATTCCTGTGTGGTGCTTCTTTATTGTACTGGGTTGTAAATCTTCTTAAGACAGGGACAGTACATTTTAGCTCAGCCAACCAAAGAAAGCAGTTTACTTTCTCTTCTAATGAAGCCCCGGGTCAACGGCAGTTGTGAAAAAGAAGTAATTTTTAAGTTTCAGAAATTGTGAATAATGAATAAAATTTCATGAGAAAAGAAATAATTGACACATCAAGCTTTCTTTACTTATTAATTCTATCATGTATAGTTACGAAGCCACAAATATTTTAAATTGTGTCAGCTTTATCTCGCAATAATGACAAGACACTTCTCAAAATTCCTGGTTCGCAGCAGAAATGACTTGCTCCATCTTTCAGTATGCTTTCACATGGCAAGGGGTATAATTTTTTGAGTCGCAAATAGCTATAGCACTTAGGACTTATACTTATTAGTGTTAAGGCTGATGCAATATCTTCATTGCTCCATTCACTCACTCTCTTCTTGGTTATACTAGCCTTAACTTGAGTTTTACTGAAAAAGGTTCTAATATCCTCTCAGTTCTTTTTATTAAATTCCTTATAATTTAAAAAACTCTTCCATTTAGATCAGATATATATCTTTTTAAGTAAATATTTTCTTCTTTAAGACGGTTTCCCTCTTCTTTCAGTCTTTTTATCTCATTTCTCGTCTCTTCTGGAATAATATTTATATCTTTTTCTACGATGCAAGATTTATCTGTGTTTACCTTGTCATGTACAACAATTTCACTGAAATCTTCATGCTCAAAATTACCCTAATCTTGTTGATTATTAAGAAGTTGTTGCAAAAAAGTTTTAGACACATTTCTGTGGTCTCTCTTCTCGGGCCTTTGATGCTTCTGATACGATTATTTCTGGAACAATAAAAAGAGAGAGCGTGATTATGAAATTATCATTTTCAGTTTAGCTTTCTTTTTACCACGATATTATCTCTCAGAATATATCTATATGTGTGTGTGGGTGTTTTGAATCGTACGAATCAGTATAAGCAAAGGGATTTCATGTTCCAGAGATGCTTCAATTCACCTTTTGGCAATTGAAGTGTTGGAATTGCACCTTCCTTTAACATCCTCTTATTTCTGGGGCTTTCAGTGTTCAGCAACCGTGGTTTCATATCATCGATGCAATCTTGTGGGCTGAAGTGAACTGAATACACCACTGCATACTTGGGATTGATTGGATCGGAACGGCGAACCGCATTTATCCACTTGCCACAGTGGAAGCCTAAAATATTTCATTTTCCTTTTGGTATTTGGACATCCATAGACAGAACAGTTATTAGGCATTTTAGATGAAATAGCACAAGATTATACCACGTATTGTACTGAAGTTAACTGAACTGGGTCAGTGCGGTGTAGGTGTTGGGGCTCAGTTGACTTCTTTAGCGCGGGTCATCGACAATCTCTTGTTTGGCTGACCTGTATAAGTGGGTCCTGGTTGATACCTACTCTGCCGTACATATACCTGTCGAATGCTGGTATTTGTGCTTAGTGTCACCCCCTCAACCCAGCCCCACAGCCAATTTGTATATGTAAAATATATATATATATATATATATATATATATATATATATATATATATATATATATATATATATATATATATATATATATATAATATATATATAATATATATATATATATATATATATATATATATATATATATATATATATATATATATATATATATATATATATATATATATATATATATATATATATATATATAATATATATATATATATAATATATATATATATATATATATATATATATATATATATATATATATATATATATATATATATATATATATATATATATATATGTGTGTGTGTGTGTGTGTGTGTGTGTGTGTGTGTGTGTGTGTGCAGGGTATATTTAACTTCTAACAAGAGGCTGTCGAGGAGAAACTGCCAGTCTTCTCTGCCATTTTGTAAAAAACGCTTATAACATACAGATGCGATAAGCATATGTATAATTGACGTAAACTATGATATTCCATGAAGGGCGAATTACCTTTACTGTAATCTAATAGTATGCCGTGAATATGAAAAGACCCATACAAACACTATATACACGTTGCAACTATATATTTCGGATACCAGAGCCTCTGCATTGTGAACAGAAGAACAGAAGTTTTGGTATCAGAAATATAGGGTGTTAATATGTTTATAGCAATTTCATGGGATTTTTTATCTTCATATGCATAATTGTGTAAATACGTTTTACAAGATCGCAAACACAGATAATTCATGCATGCTCACGCCTTCTCACAGACCGAAACTTTTGAATAATCAAGGAAAAGGAATCCTTTTTTTGTTAACGGTATTTTGAAATATCTAACATCAAATGGCCTCAAATAGCGTCGAGACCTTTTTCACGGGAAACGACGTGCAAAATTAATTATTCCTGGAGCTACGAATGTCCTATACTCTTGTCGTATGCATAACGAAGTGCATTAGTCAGATGACGCCAGATCTCCTTTGATCGCAGCCACTAAAATGGTTTGGTAATGCAGGCGATGTTTTCTATTTTCATCACGGCATTTCATTCATTTTTCTGGAGTCGACAAATGGATGAGGAAATGTATTCTCAGGAGAGCAAAGTTTTATTTTTTCTCAACTGTTTTGTGGTATGCTTGTACGTATATGTAAGTATGTATATTTATATATATGTATATACATATACATACATACATACACACACATATATATATGTATACACACAAGCGCGCGTGCACACACACACACAAACACACACACACACACACACACACACATATACATATATATATATATATATATATATATATATATATATATATATATATATATATATATATATATATTATATTATATATATAATGTGTGTGTGTGTATGAAAAGGGAGGTATTTAAATCTAGATATAGCATACACATATCAAAGTTCGTTTACTAAAGTCTAGTAACACAGTTGCAACTAATATGATGTGTACGTGTTAGAAAGAGGTGTGTAACTTTTATTACCTACTAATTGAATTCATCTTCTATTTAAGCAAGCAGATGATATTCATCGTGTATTTCTCATCTGTATTAAGTTCACCTTACCATTCGAAAATGAATTATCGTCTGATTGATATCCACTGACTCAACTGTGTATCTGAAGCCTGATTTTTTCCTACAGGCCGTATGAATTCATTTACATAATCCATGTGATGTCAATTAATTTTGCGGGATTATATACATTTTCAAATACCTTAGTGCAAACTAATTGCATGATTTATATACCTCCGAAGATTGAAGGATTTACAAAGCACTATGTTTCATAGGAAACAGAGCGCAGAATATTTCATGGACGAGGAAAATTAATCTTGAAACTTAATCAGTCGTTGGTAAAAAATACTTTGCTAGCTGCCACTTGACAAGAAAATTCCCAACCCCTTTTCGCCTATAACCAAGGTTAATCAGACAAGAGAATCCCCAACCTCTTTTTGCCAGTAACCAAGGTTAGTCAGACAAGAGAATTCCCAACCTCTTTTTGCCAGTAACCAAGGTTAGTCAGACAAGAGAATTCCCAACCTCTTTTTGCCAGTAACCAAGGTTAGTCAGACAAGAGAATTCCCAACCTCTTTTTGCCAGTAACCAAGGTTAGTCAGACAAGAGAATTCACAACCCCTTTTTGCCAGTAACCAAGGTTAGTCAGACAAGAGAATTCACAACCCCTTTTTGCCAGTAACCAAGGTTAGTCAGACAAGAGAATTCCCAACCTCTTTTTGCCAGTAACCAATGTTAGTCAGACAAGAGAATTCCCAACCCCATTTTGCCACTAAGCAAGAATTGTCAGACAAGAAAATTCCCAACCCCTTTTTGCCAATACGCAAGATTAGTAAGACCAGAAAACTCCCAACCCCTTTTCGCCAATAACCAAGGTTAGTCAGACAAGAAAATTCCCAACCCCTTTTTGCCAGTAACCAAGGTTAGTCAGACAAGAAGCTTACCAACCTCTTTTTGCCAATATGCAAGATCAGTCAGACAAGAAAATCTCCAACCCTTTTTTGCCAATAAGCAAGATTAGTCAGACAAAAAAATTCCAAACTTCTTTTTGCCAATAAGCAAGATCAGTCAGATAAGAAAATTCCCAACCCCTTTTTTGCCAATAAGCAAGATTAGTCAGACAAAAACATTCCCAACCCCTTTTTGCCAATAAGCAAGATCATTCAGACAAGAAAATTCCCAACCCCTTTTCTCCAATAACCAATAAGCAAGATTAGTCAGACAGGAAATTCCCAACCCCTTTCTGCCAATAAGCAAAATTAGTCGGATAAGAAAATTCCTAACCCCTTTGCGCCAATAAGCAAGATCAGTTAGACAAGAAAATTCTCAGCCCGTTTTCACCAGTAAGCAAGTTTAGTCAGACAAGAAAATTCCCAACCCTTTTTCTCCAATAAGCAAGATTAGTCAGACAGGAAAATCCCCAACCCGTTTTCGCCATTATGCAAGATTAGTCAGACAAGAAAATTCCCAATCCCTTTTCCACAATAAGCAAGATTAATCAGACAAGAAAATTTCCAACATGCTTTCTCCAATAAGCAAGATTAGACAGACAAGAAAATTCCCAACCCATTTCCGCCAATTCACAAGAAAATTCCCAACCCGTTTTCGGCAATAAGCAAGATTAGTCAGACAAGAAAATCCCCAACCCGTTTTCGCCAATAAGCTATGTTAGCCAGACAAGAAAATTCCCAATTCCTTGTCGCTAATAAGCAAGATTAGTCAGACAAGAAAATTCCCAACCCCTTTTCGCCATTAAGCAATGCTAGTCAGACAAGAAAATTCCCAGTCCCTTTCGCCAATAAGCAAGATTAGTAAGACAAGAAAATTCCCAAACCCTTTCCGCCACTAATCATATTAGTCAAAAGTTTCTGTCAAAATACTGACTAAGCGATAAGCTCTATATTAAAAGATTTACGAACAATATTTGTCACTTCTAAAGTAAAGGTTGTCTTCTTTAAGCAGTACAGTTAAAAAAAAATTGAAGGAAACTAATTGTTGCTTGATACTCAAATGGATGAATTGCAATGGTTGAAAGATTATACTTTCAAGATGCTTCTAGCAGCCAGATAGGGAACATTGATAGAACTAGGACATAACTCAAAAACCAGTATTATTTTTGTCGTAGTATTCTTCTTAACCCAATGTAATCCACATCACGCAACATTCCTATACATGCCCTCATCACGTACTTGCACTGTCATATTGTATTGCTTTATTACATACGAGCTTCTTGGCGCTCACTGGAACCCGGGCCTGCTATCTCCCCTACCAACCCCGTCCCCACCAAGGGCGGACAGACAGGTTTGCAGGATGAGGATGGATGTCTCCTCTACCCTCCCACTCCCCTACCTACCCTGCCCCCACCCGGGGCAGACAGACAGATTTGCAAGAGGAGGGTGGGTGTCTTCCCTAACCTCCCATTCCCCTCCCTACCCGCCCCACCCAGGCCGGACAAACATATTTGCAGGGGTGGGTGATTTTTTCATGTCTCCCATACTGTCAGATCCTCTCTGATTTTATTATTATAGATTATACTTTCATTTTATGACATTCCTTTATGACCATTCTTCCATCATATGATATTCGTTCCTCATATGATATTCTTTTCTCGCATTTAGTCCTTTGTCATGTGATATTCTTTATCCTAAGCTACAGACTCATCGTATGATATTCCGTAAAGAGTGGCAGTCTTTTGTTATAGGATATTCCTTTACGCCATGCTTGCTTGGCATCATATGATATCCTTTCTTCGCAAGCTGGCCTTCCACCATATTTTTTCGATAGCTTTTTATATAACCTACGTTTATACTTTGTAGCATGCATATAATTTCTCATGATCATTCCCGCATTACCATGCCCTCTGTATCCCTTGTACTATAACCCTCATCTCTCTCTCTCTCTCTCTCTCTCTCTCTCTCTCTCTCTCTCTCTCTCTCTCTCTCTCTCTCTCTCTCTCTCTCTTAGTATTACCCCGTTATTACACATCCTGTCGTTGAACTCACTGTAAATAAATCTTTTCTTTTCTCTCTTTCTCTCTGTTTCTCTGTCTCCGTTTGCCTGGCTATCTCCAATCTAATACCTGTTTATGTTTGCCCTCGATGCTCGCACTCTGAGAGAAAATAGAAATGGTTTCTATTTTTGTCTCCTTCCGTCGTTCTTATCATTATTACTGTTTTCTATATCCTTCCGTTTAATAGCATGATTGAATCACTTACATTCTCTCTCTCTCTCTCTCTCTCTCTCTCTCTCTCTCTCTCTCTCTCTCTCTCTCTCTCTCTCTCAACATTATCCCTGTATCACATATCCTCTTATTGAATTCATCATAAATAAATAGTTTATTCTCTCTCTTTCTGTCTCCGTCTGTTTGTATGTCGGTCTGTCTCCAGTCCAATAGTTGTTTATGTTTGCTCTCGTTGTGTACACTATGAAAGAAAATAGAAATGATTTCTCTCTCTCTCTCTCTCTCTCGTTAATACTGTTCTATGAGAAGATTTTCCTGGTCTGAGTACGGAACCTGACAAAATGCATTAGCACCCAGTTCTCTGATCCTTTGGTAAGTTTCAGAAATATAGACATATTATTATACTTTTTCAAATAATCCACTAATAATTCTCACAGCCAGATTATGAGTTCGACTAAACAAGTCTGTCAGAAATATAAAAACTAATAATTGGAACTGATAAATTAAAACATTATCCGTAAATATATTTTCCAGTTATCAAAGTCGTAATCTAACCATTTCAGTTGCAAGTAATAACAAGTAAAAAATGCGCCGAAGTTTCTTCGGTGCTATCGAGTTTTCTGCACAGCCGCTACAACGTATAATCAAGGCCACCGAAAACAGATTTATCTTTCGGTGGTCTCGGTATAATACTGTATGAGCCGCGGTTCATGAAACTTTAACCACGGTCCAGTGGTGGCATATCCTACACCGTTGCGTTACGCACGATTATGGCTAACTTTAATTTTAAATAAAATAAAATCTACTGAGGAGCAGGCCTCTAGCCTCACTAGTTTTGAAGATTTGAGGGCGGACAGAAAAAGTGCGGACGGACAGACCGGCACAATAGTTTTCTCTTACAGAAAACTAAACAAACACAGGCCAAATCCTGTAAAAAGAAACAAAAAAATCAAATCGCCATCGCTCTGCTTCCAAAGGCTTCCGACAGGATTTTAAAAGGCTTCATCAAGCCTTCATCTCTTGGTAGTGTAAACATTACTGTGCAACGCGGGAGATGTGACGCCATTAGAGAGATTCCAAAGATTTTAAAAGGCTTCAAAAAGGCTTCGGATTATTTACATCATACGCAATATAACTCAATGGCATTTACTGCTTTACTAGTATTGACGGCCATTGGCAATTGCCCGTTTCACTTTTAACATTTTCCAATTTACAGTTGCGCTGAAGAGTGATGTATCGTTAAAGCAGTATTTCTCATTTCTTTTCTTTGTTATTGCATTTTGATAAATTCTAATGGTATTTTTCTCTGCTTGCCTTCTCTATGCTGTTTTGCAATTTTTACACATGGGCTTTTTCTCTCTCTTGGAAGGCTGTATTGTCAGATATGCTACCTTTTGTTGTTTCCCTGTAATGACAGTAATTTTCGTTTTCTCTTTGTAAAAGTTATTGATTTTGCTTTCCGTGTTTGCCTTCCACTTTTTTAATTTAATTATATACTTCAATATTTTTTTTATATTTTATTAAATAATTCATTTTCTTTTAGAAAGGAGCTAATGGATGATGATCTTTACATTTTCGTTTGTCAGTAATTCAAAATAGCTTAAGATGAGAACCCGACAGCCATATATGCCAAGATCAATAATTTTCTTTGATGAAAATGCAGTGTTACTAGAAGTTATTAAAGTGAGAGATTCGTCACACGCACGCGCCCACACGCGCGCACACACACACACACACACACACACACACACACACACACACACACACACACACACACACACACACACACACATATATATATATATATATATATATATATATATATATATATATATATATATATACATACAGTATATATATATATATATATATATATATATATATATATATATATATATATATATATATATATATATATATATATATATATATATACATATATATATACAGTATATATATATATATATATATATATATATATATATACAGTATATATATATATATATATATATATATATATATATATATACAGTATATATATATATATATATATATATATATATATATATATATATATATATATATATATATATATATATATATATATATATATATATATATATATATATACAGTATATATATATATATATATATATATATATATATATATATATACAGTATATATATATATATATATATATATATATATATATATATATATATATATATATATATACAGTATATATATATATATATATATATATATATATATATATATATATATATATATATATATATATATATGTGTGTGTGTGTGTGGAAATACGACCAGAAAATAGGATGGAAACAATAAACTAAATAAAACTGAGTCCAAATTGTAGTTTACAAAAATGAAATTAACATATTTCACAGGCCAGAATGCTTCTACATGATTCTTCTGTCTCTAAAGTGAATCCCAGTGACAGGACACTACGTACTGTCCAGGGCAGTGTAAGGCAAGACTTATCTCACCATTTCTCAATTCAAATTTGCAATCTATGCTGATCTCAACTCCCTTGGACTTCCTAATGGTCGCATTGTTTCTTATTACAAGGACGAAAATCGGTGTTTGATGTAGTTCTTTCCAACAAACCTTCATTCCTCCTGCAAATTTAAATTTGTAAAAGACACTGGTTCTAGTTCCGTTGGATACCCGGGGGGAAACGACGTTGTTTTGCAGCTGTGGTTACCTTCTGCAGAAATTACTGTAAAGTGGAAGCAACCTATTTACTATGACTTTGACCAATCAAATGTAAAGAAAGTGTTATCAGATATTATGATAAATATGGAGTCTATCGGGTATCCAGTACTTGCAACTGTTCATGATTTGGAATCAACCAACCTTCGCATGTGGAAGGAACTTGATATTAATCCACTAGAAACTAAAATTTAATTTAAAAAGCACAGTATATGTTTTTGCTGATGTCCGCCATCTAATGAAATTGTTTAAAAATAACTTAGTTGATTCAGGGTTTTATCTGGATAGTAAAGATCTCGTATCTGATGCGCGGATTCGTGAAATGTTAACCAAAGGTCTGGAAATGTATTTAACAAGAGCTATGTTCAGAAATTTAGATTTTGAAATTCCCCCAGAAGATACTGAGGAATCACAGAAAGGGAATTTAAATGAAGGTAATGAAAAAACAGGGACAGCTATAATCGAAGAGGAAGCTCTTAAATATAAAGGTGGTTATATTGTGAAAAATTCTGTGCAAAATGTCCCAGTTTAGGTAAGAAAGCGACACAGGACAGACATACCAGTGAGTCATGGATCAAAATGATAAACAGAAGGGAACTGTATGTACCTTCAGATGAATTTTTTTCGCAGCTGGCCACCTTGCGTGAAATATTCACCGCAATACAAGGTAAATCTCTTTTAGAAGGAAAGGAATGCACAAAGACTCTTGTTACCCAGATTAATATCCCTAATGAGATCATTTTTCCTTGCAAAAACATCAGTCTACTTTAGGATTAGATATCTTAACAATCAAATTAAAGTAACAAAGCGAAAGAGGGAAGGTGGGAGATGCCAGAAAAGGACTAAAACTAAATATGTGAATGAGTTTATAAACTATTATTTCTTGTATGATGTTATATCCAGATTAAGATAAAATAAAAACAAAGGTGGCATAAAGTATTTTTATTTAACATGCATGCTACATGTTAAACCCTAAATAACTACAAGAACTTTTTCGATGAAGTGAAATAAAAGACGGAAGGCGGAGTAGCTGCGATCTAAAAAAAAATAAAACGCAAAGAAAGTATAGCAGAAGTACGATGCGTCACTCAAGCTTGGGGCCCAGGTAGCGTCGGGGTGAAAGAAAGAGAGAAATTGCCCGCTTCTGTCTGGCTGACCTCTGTAAGTGGGTCCTGCTATCAACTTATAAATTTCTTGACAGCCGAATGGTAGGGTACTCGTCCACTGAAGTCGAATCTGCCAGATGACGAACCCCTTATCAATTATAATTCCCCTTCTGTATTATTTCTGAGGTAGAGCGAAAATTGGATTTTAAACAACTTTTGTATCTCAATGATAATGTATATATATATATATATATATATATATATATATATATATATATATATATATATATATATATATATATATATATATATACAGTATATATATATATATATATATATATATATATATATATATATATATATATTATATATATATATACATACATATATATATATATATATATATATATATATATATATATATATATATATATATATATATATATATATATATATATATATATATATATGTGTGTGTGTGTGTGTGTGTGTGTGTGTGTGTGTAACATTATATATATATATATATATATATATATATATATATATATATATATATATATTGGTGCATTTTGTGTAGAGGGTTTGACACGTTGCTGACAAAGTGACGAATGCTGCGATATCTTTCTTCATGGTGGTTATCCTTGACTGAGCTCATAAATGTACAGTATAGTATCTTTTCTCTATAGATCCCCTCTTTTTCATGAGTAAGTTAAGTATGTCTTAGTTTAACCAGACCACTGAGCTGATTAACAGCTCTCCTATATATATATATATATATATATATATATATATATATATATATATATATATATATATATATATATATATATATATATATATATATATATATATATATATATATATATCATTAAGCCGTTTCTCATGAAAAAGAGTTCTTCATTGGTAGGGTGGGTAGAGCTCTCGGCTAGCACGCTGTTGGCCCAGCGTTCGACTCTCTGACCGGCCAATGAAGAATTAGAGGAATTTATTCCTGGTGATAGAAATTCATTTATCGTCATGATATGGTTCGGATTCCACAATAAGCTGTAGGTCACGTTGCTAGGTAAGCAGTTGGATCTTAGCGACGTAAAATAAATCTAATCCACCGGGCCAGCCCTAGGAGAGCTGTTAATCAGCTCAGTGGTCTGGTTAAACTAAGACATACTTAACTTACTCATGAAAAAGAGGGGATCTATAGAGAAAAGATACTATACTGTACATTTATGAGCTCAGTCAAGGATAACCACCATGAAGAAAGATATCGCAGCATTCGTCACTTTGTCAGCAACGTGTCAAACCCTCTACACAAAATGCACCAATCACGGCTACCTTAAACACACACCAAGACTTTATAGTTTCCTGTAAAAGAAAACCATTGTGCCGACTTTGTCTGTCTGTCCGCCCTCAGATCTTAAAAACTACTGAGGCTAGAGGGCTGCAAGTTGGTATTTTGATTATCCACCCTCCAACCATCAAACATATCAAATTGCACCCCTCTAGCCTCAGTAGTTTTTATTTTATTTAATGTTAAAGTTAGACATAATCGTGCATCTGGCAACGGTATAGGACAGTCCACCACCGGACCGTGGGTAAAGATTTATGGGCAGCGGCTCATACACCATATTGCACCGAAAGATAGATCTATTTTTGGTGGCCTTGATTATACGCTGTACAGAAAACTCGATTGCGCTGAAGAAACTTCAGCGCATTTTTTACTTGCTTTTATATAATGCCTTCTCTTTTTCCAGCATATTTTTCCACCTCATATATCCTTTACCCTCTTCCTCTTCTCCTTTTGAGTGGTACCTTTTTTTCACTAATTTTTCGCATTCTCTCCTTCCATATTTTCAAGCTTGTCTTGTGGAATAGCTAGAGATCATGGTTGCAATTTTCTTTTGTATTAGACACGATTGGATCTATGATGCTGCAACAGCCTTGTCTTATTGCAGTATCAAGAGAGGAACTTACTTCCAGAAATGGACTTATAGGATCCAGAGGGACCACTTTCCGGAAGTGAGTCAACTGGTTTCTTCCAGGCTGGCCACCTCAACAGTAGCCGTGGGAATGAGAAGGATATTTGGGAGTACCTGCTAGTGTCTGTCGTTAGATAACATGGGGGCATGGGTGATCTATGGCATCTTTCTAACTTCACTTTGTTTTTTACTTATTTTTATGTGCTTATTTTAATATTTTTTTTTTCAAAGAAATTAAAATTAAACTGAAAAATATACCAATATGGAAGGTTATGTCTGTGTGTCTTCCCTGAACCTTTAAGTTCTTCAACACTGGCTAAGGTTTCATGTCGATAAAGCTTTTACTCTTACCTCATCTAAAAATGTGAGATAGGACAGGGACGCTAGGGAAATGAAGAGTTCTGGTGATAATTGGGATAACTACAGGATGGCTTTGGTGCTCCTCACTTAGATGCTAATTATAAACTTATTTGCCGCTTTCAAGGGCTTTCTTACAATTAAACTAAAGTTAGACAGTGATAGATACAGTTCTAGAATTTATAACCTGATAATCATACCTCTGCAGGAAGCATCTACCATTACTACTTTTATGATTTTCCCTGGTTTTCTGGATTTGTAGAACACTTTAACAAGTCAGCAACGGAATTTTACTCACTTGGCCTTGAAAATCTGACATTACTGTACAGGGAATCATAAAAAGAAAAGAAAAAAAAAGGATGTTTCATATGAGCTTAGGGCTCTACTTCATGAGGGAATGTTACGTAAACACTGGGGTTAACTAAAGTTATTGTATTTACAATAAAAGGATCAAAATAAATGGAAAAGTAAATAATATGGAGGCTTGCAAAGCCTGGGGAATCTTCCTACTGGAGGCTTGAATGGTCACAAGGCACAGCCCAAGAATAGTCCACGGCAAATGGGTCCCTCTGCAAGAGAGATTTAAGGATTACACGCCAGTAAGGGAAAATAGAAAACATACAGATGGATTGAGACTGCACTGAGGGTGCCAAGGTCTCGAGGAATGAATGAACACTTAACACTGGAACACTAACACTTGAAATAGCACTGGGTAAAAGGGAAAAATGGATACAGAGATATACTGGCACTCAATAAACAATTCTAAGAGCAACTGTTGTGACTGAAAAGCCTTCACTTGTACTTTACAGTGGGGGGGGGGGGAAACGGGTCTCTGGCAAAGAATGACGACGGGCGATCGCACTCGTGGCACTCTACACTAGTTCACACAGGAAGTTCCGTCCACGTGGTGACGAAGGAACTGGATCGAGTCAGGAGGTTCAGGTGGTGATGGGGGGCGGGGGGGGGGGGGGCGCCTCTCAGCATCTCACAGCAATCTCCCGCGCGTGTCTGGCTAACTGCTAACGGCCGACTCCCGACTACTGACTGCTAACTGCCAAGATCTTCCTGTCCTGGCTCCTTTTAATGCATCTGCCGAAGGTAGGGGCCCTGATGTCGGGCCCGGTTGGTGACCGTGCCCAAGATGTGTCATCTTCCAGGTTTCTTGACCTTCTGCTTGCATCTCCCCAGGTGCCCTGTGGAAAGACAATTCAGTGCGATCACTCTGCCTCATTTAAGCTGCTTAAGGGAGTGGCACTCGACCTCTTATCCTTGCCCTTTTGACCGTGCCATCCAAATGTCTGTCCCAGGTAAGGGGAAGGGACAGATCAGAATACTGATAAGTTTTATATGTTGGTATTTGGGTCAACATGGGTCAGCTGTGCAGCGACAATCCTACTCTTAATATTCTAAAGGGCTGGCTTTTAGCGACTTCTTGCTGATTATAATTCTACAAAAATATTGGCACATTTGTAGGTCACTTAAGCTTTCCAAAAGAGATAAACCAGCAAACAATGAACATGATTTCATTCCTCCTGAATCAATCATGGACGAGATGAAATGTTTTGGATGAAACTTACTAGTCAAATCCCACCGGATTTGATTAAATAAGGTCAAACCATTAAGTTGCCTTTGATCTTGAGATGGCATATGATATTACTTGGCATTTGGCCTTATCAGGCAACTCAGCAAAATTAGTATCATATGAGAGCTGATAAGGTATATAAACTCATTCTTATCTAAGAGATATACTAAAATAAGAGTTGGAAGTAGTTTATGAAGTATTTGAGATAAAAATCCCATTTTGTGAATAAATGAATACAGCAGAGATGAATTTATAGTTTAAGCAGCCTATCTACCATGCAACTCAAAACGCAAAGGTTGCATAATTTATTCAAACTCTGGGAGGTCAACAGACTTCAGCCATAACTGCAATTAGTGCATCTACCTGTCTGCCAGGTTCAGGAGTGCCTTTTTTAACCTATTTTATTGAAAGAAATCCTTATGCATTTGCTAGTTCCCAGCCCATGTTGGGATTCAAAACAATAAGGTTGACAAGAAAGTGAAAAATTCTGTTCTCGGTTGTGCGTCAAATAAATTAAGTTTTCCCATTAGGTGAAATACTTTAAACTGTTTTAAGAAAAACGGAAGCATAAGAAGCTGCATAAGCTATTTTTTGTCCTGTTCCTAAACAGTTTTTGCTCGCAACATTATGCGGGCCGCTGCTGCAAATAGCGTGACATTTTCTAGCATCAGGTTTAACACTAATAGTTTTCTAGAAGTTTTATCTTGGTTACAACCCTGCTCTCTGCTGACTTCTCGTGAATTTCAGGTGTATAATCTTATATTCTGTTCCCTCATAATTATTCATTTATCACATTTTCTTATAAAATATCTCTCTGCGGGTTGATTTCCCTTTGGAAACCTCTTGGGTTTATAGCCTGTTGACCCTGTCCATAAGGGTTTTCATCTGAAGATTTAAAGAGAGAAAGTTATGAGTGGGTGTACATGCCCAACCCATCAATATATTTTAGAAGGTCGCAGCACCCCTGAGCGTGCTCACTGCAATGGGCTGTTATCAATAGTCTGGTGCATTGTTCTAAGTAGAATGACCATCCATGGATTCCATCTGGATGAAAATTCTTTTTGCAAAATTTTGGAAGATGATATAAATATTCCTGTACTCATTATTTTGTTTTCAACAAAAATTAAATTTTTTAGAGATGTAACTACTTGTTTATTTTCTTAAGAGATATATTCTCTCATTATGGTATTTTTATTTTTTTTTTTTTTTTGCAGTTTTCTAGATACTACTGAATGTAATGGATGACTATTGAAAGGAATATGAGTAACTGTTGAAAGATGAGTGAAGTGAAGGTTTTGAAACTGTTTATCTTTTTATGCAATGTTATCTCACCATTTTGTCGCAATGAGCGTTGAATGATCTTGTGGTTCCGGTGCATGGGCTATGTTCCTAAATTCCTTGCATCCATCCATCCAAAAATACATCTTCTCATGCTTGTATTCTCAGTCCCCTCCCTTTGTATTATTCTATCACAGTCTTTTTTCAAGATGTTCCCTTTACTTTTTTTTAATTTTCAGAAAACTGTTTATGATCAAACATTTGATCCATATATCCTCTCCTTTTCTAAACCACAGTCAATCCTTCTGTCATCTCTCTTGCTTTCTCAGTCAAAATCATACCATTCACCTCTGGCATAATGAGTAATTTTATGGCATTATTATTTTTACAGACGTGTCAATCACTTACTTTTATAGAGTAGAACAATAATTATTCTTCTCATTCATACATCCTATAGTCAACTATTCAACCACATTGTCATCACTGTACTGTAATATAAGTTCTGTAATCCTTTAATTCCCGGTGTGTTTTTAGTCAATATCCCTTTACTTCCCCCTATTTCTGTCCTCAATAGTAGCATCCACAAACAATCTTAAATTCACAGAAACCACTTCTAACACGAGTAATTCATTTCTACTTCTCTCCTCTATTCCACTTTCAACACATCTCAAAATACGCACTCCATCCATTTCAAATGGATGAACATATTGCATTCAGTGCTATATTTGTTCATTTACCTTTCATGCTACAGCCTCATATAACTAATTTTTTATTTACTCATCCTAATGCTTTCAGTTTTATTCCTTTATTTGACCCTATAATGAAATTTGAAAACTCTTGTGTCTATTATCTCTATGTTTCCCTAACCCTAACATATATTTCTTCCTTTTTCTTGTGTTATGTTCTTTTCACTTTCATTTTGTTCTTGAGTTACAGCCAAACTTTACTCTTATTCCAATTATCTATTTGAACTTATGTAAAGAAAATTCCTTTCCTTGCCATGTTTGCTTTCTTATTTATACTTGTGATTCTTTATCTTCAGAAATGACGAATCTCCAAAAAACACAGAGTTTTTCAAAAATTATTTCTGCAGCAAACATTCAATTTTTTTTCCTCCAACAACTCCATAGCTACTGAAAACATCATCTCTATTTTTGTCACCCATCTTTGCATTTGGATCAAGCATCACAACTGCACCTTAGATTAAGGCGTTCCCTAAAACATCCTCCTCCGTTGATTCTCTTTTAATCCAGGAAAATGTCTGAAAACTATTACAACTTTTTCTCTTGCCACACTCAACCTCACGCACACAATACTGGAACCAACTGATTTCTATTCTGTCACCTGTCCCAAGAGTCTTTCTGACCCAACACAGACTACTTTCATAGCTCCAAACCTTTCATTTATTCTAGACAGTTTTTCCTTGACCTTCCCTTTCCTTCAAACACAGCCCTTTAACTTTTTTCTCATCAAGTATCCTTGACCTTCCCCTTCCTTGAAACACAGCCCCTTCACTTTTTTCTCATCAAGTGTCAACACATACGGTTTTTTTTCCCATTAAACTCATCCGTTTCCATAAATCCCTTATCTTCAGTATCATTGCAAAATCTAAACACCAGAATCTTATTTATACTTTTTTTTTGTAACACCAGCACAGACTGGAGCTGCTAACACAACGCCAACGGCCATTTGGTGATCTTTACACCGCACAAGAATGCCAGTTTTGCATTATTGTCTTTTTCCACCTTATCATAGGAGTGAAATGGCGTCGTTGCTATCAGTTTTACGGTAAGGGGCTCAC
>JANJGK010000031.1:5980588-5983088 GCA_039081455.1 Macrobrachium rosenbergii | reverse complement strand
TGACGGCAGCAAAAGACCAAGCAGTACGTGCACAATATCATCACCTCCAGTGGGCCTCCTCAAATGCCGAGACCATCTTACTTGTGAAGGACCAGCATTAGCTCAAAATTAATGCAAAACAGGGCAGAAACCATAACTTACCATGTACAGTCACGTGGTAACGGCTATAATGATGGGAAGAATGCGGGAAACGAAGAAATGTAGGTACTCTTGGAATACGACGTAAGGGATAACTAAGTGACGATGCTTGAGGACCAGAAACAATCCTAGTAAAAAAACAAGTAAATAATGCGCCTAAATTTCTTCAGCGCAATCGAGTTTTCTGTACAGCGTATAATGCTGCACGAAGCCTCCTTCAGCCACGGCCCGTGACATTCTCGACCGCTACCCATGCGACTTCAGCCACGGCCCGGTGGTGGTCTGTGCTGTTGGTACCTATAGCGGAGCCAGGCACACGATTATGACTAACTTTAACCTTAAATGAAATAAAAGTTACTGAGGCTAGAGTGCTGCAATTTGGTATGTTTGATGACTGGATGGTGGATAATCAACATACCAATTTGCAGCCCTCTAGCCTTAGTAGTTTTTAAGATCTGAGGGCGGGCAGAAAAAGTGCGGACGGAGAGACAAATAGCCATCTCACTAGTTTTCTTTTACAGAAAACTAAAAAGTGTCTGTAATTTATGTAGTCATGCGACTGGGCTCAAGAATTAATTGACAAGAGGAGAGAAAGGAAGGGAAATGACTACGAATTCAAGATGCAGAGGAGTGGATGTAGTGCGTATCTTTACTGGGAGTAATTCCAGAGAAGCTCAATACAAAACTGGAGAGGTCTGGATGCACAAACCTCGAATCATAGCTTGGCCCTTAAAAGTGTATTGCTGGTCATAGCCTAGGTAATCACCAGAGTGCTGGATATACCACCCTAATAAAAAGGCTGCTAGAAAAAACTAAATGTAATAATAATAATTATAAAATATTTTAGTTATAAATAATTGAAATACCATTTTTAAACTATATTTAAACAAGTGACTCTAAATATTAAAGTTAGGTGCACTCACTATCATCTATTTCATGACCTAAAATATCATTATTTATAAAGATTAGTAAGTCCAAAGTCTTCTTAACTCTTTCTCAAATCCTCAACAGCTGTTCCCATTAACATTATGAATGTCAAGTATTTCTATATATTTCGTAGCGGTAGTGAACATCTCTTGAATATTCTCATTAACTTCAAACGTTCCGGAATTTTGTTATATTATTTTACACACTCACTTAGCGACTAATCGCAGCATTTATCCTCTCACAGCTTCATCTGAATACATTTACTTCCCTCTTCTCAAATTATCTTATCCACTTTATGCGTTCTTCCATTGGCAGAAATGTCGAGAATACCAAGCTATCTCACTCCAGCTACATTTTTCGTCTGTAATTCTGGACAATTTTTGTTCTCCTATAAAAAAAAAAAGCTCATTTGCATTACATGGATTCGAGTTTAATGATTCGTTAGCAGGAACAAAAGAATTTTCCATACTCATTTCTCAGAGTAAATTATGGCTAACAATACATCCAGGTGATAATCAGACAAACACACACTTGTATAGCCAGACAGACAGTTAGGAGGTAGATAAATAGAGCTGCTTTTGTCCCAACGGCATATATTGCTATAATTTATGCAGAGCAGAGAGGAACAAAAAGCTACAAAATACAATAAGAGTAAAAAAAAAAACAGCCCCAAATGGAGACCAATTTCACGCGCGGAAAAATCCCCATTCTAATACGACCCTATTTTTTTCCCCTGCATTGAGTAGACCAACGTCGATTTCCCTTTCATAATAATGAGCTAGGGGGAAATTTGATGCCACCAATTTCCCCCGCTGCCTAACCCCTTTTGTCTCAAAACTTTCCAACCCAAAGTTCATTATAATCTTTGAGGTCCCATTGTCTTTTTGAAATGGTCGTTCCATTATGCAGCTCTATCAACCTCTACCCCTACCTCCACCCAGTTTTTTTTTCCCTGGAAGTTAGGGATATTTGCACCTGTGTTTTTCGTCGTCACAAAGTTCTCGTTAATAAGCGCCTGCATTTTTGGGGAAATTTCCAGGAAAAAAGGGAGCACTTTTGATTTAGTCAGGAGACGTTCTTCATAGTGAATAGTAGTGAGTTATTGTTAGGAGCATTATGATCATTTATCGGATATATATATATATATATATATATATATATATATATATATATATATATATATATATATATATATATATATATATATATATATATATATATATATATATATATATATATATATATATATATATATATTTGACAATATGAACTGCAGAAATAGATGACGAAAATGCAAGGGAGAACGGTTGCAGCTACATTTACGACCACGTATGCAGTGAAATTATAAGCCAACAGGAGAATAAAAGAAGTGAGCGGAAGCATGATGAGATTCAATATGGCCAAAGAAAGAGGCAGACAAGCAGCAGGAGGGATT
>JANJGK010000031.1:5978082-5980488 GCA_039081455.1 Macrobrachium rosenbergii | reverse complement strand
GGCTGTAAGAGAGACTGGCTACAGACACATGGGAATCCTAAAGGATAGGATACCAGGAAGGTAGCCAATACATAGGATTTGTCAGTAGTAGGATATAGTAAAGGAATAGCAGACTGGACAAACGAATACCTAGAACACATGATCAGAGAAACAAGAATATCAATGATCTTCAATAATGAACTCTATCCAAGGGCAAGTGTGGTAAAGCTCTACTTACAAAGAAGAAATGGTGGAAGAAGAGTGCAAAATGCGAGGGACTGTCCCAATATCAACAAAAGAATACTTTGGCTGTATTATTATTATTATTATTATTATTATTATTATTATTATTATTATTATTATTATTATTATTATTATGTTGATGATACCTATTCATATGGAACAAGCCCACAGGGTCCACTGACTTGAAATCCAAGCTTCCAAAGAGCATGGTGTTCATTAGGAAGAAGAAAGAAGAGGTAAAGGGAAATACAGAAGAAGAGATCCAACTAAATAATAAAGAAAAAAAATTAAATTAATGTCTTAACCATAATGAAAATGAGTAGTTGACAACAGCCTCGAATGAAAAAAAAATCGTAGTCGAAGAGGGTGACAAGTATAAAGAAAGTCACAAAACCAAAGAAAGAGAACAGGAAAGAAACAATACATGGCTAGTACCCATGCCTCAATCAGCATGAGGACAAGCAGGACGTACACAATATTTACAATGACAAAATAAAACAGATGGCTAAGTATGAACATCACCTATGCGACGCAAGTGGCAACGCGTTAAGCAGACGATCAACCATATGAATGACCCACATTAATCAAAAGGAACATGTGAGGAATGACATACTCACGAAGGATTTGTAATTGAAAGATTTCAAATCCTTCGTGATTGTGGCATGCCTCTCATTCCTTTAGATTAATTCTGGTCACTTATATGGCTGAGCGTCTCCTTGTTGTGTTAGCATGTGCGTCACATATGGGATGTTCATACACTGCCACCTATTTTTTTTTTAATATTATGTACGTATTGCTTGACTTCATCCTAAGTCAGCCATAATGTCGAGTAAACATTCTAATGATACAGTCATATGCCAGAAAGAGTCCAAGAATGAGAAAAAAAAAACCCTAGGTATTTTGGGACTATGGTTACCACATGATACAGGCTCGAAGACCAGAACTAATCCTGTTAAATAAAGTAACCCAGAAGGTATAGCTGATGGACGTAACAATATCATGGGACACAAGAGTCAATGACAAGACAATATGATTCGATAGAAAATTACCAGGATCTAGAGAGGGAAGTAAGAGGCTCCAGTAATCTTAAATGAAAGTACTTTATCATCCTGGGAGCACTAGAAGAAATCTTAGAGGACCTCTGTAGATAAGTGGATAGGACTGGATGCACAAAACTCCTACTGTGACTTGGTTCCGAAAAGTATACTGCTGACCAGTGTTAAAATCCTAAAATAAAAATGAAAACAGGCAGGTTGAAGTCGGATTCCGACTCCTGTTGGCCTAGGCTGGATAAAACTGAACTAACCATAGGGTTATGTCCCTGCCTATGACCAAAAAAAAAATATGAATTAAACTTACAAAAAAACCTAGAGGGTTATTACAATGACAGAATTTATAAGTAACATTCGATATCGACTATCTGAACCTCATGTATTAATTATCAGGCTTCACATCATTTCGAGAGTAACTGGTATTTACGACAAAGAGACATATTTCATTATTAATCTATAAACCTTCATTACCAGATTACGCTAATGAACGGGAAGGATAAATATTTTCTGTGTAGGGATTTATGTTTGTGTAATTTGTGTTAACTTATAGAATACTCATAACAAAATGTCGATTTTACCTCCATGTACAGTATAAGTTCCAGCATAGCTTACTTGGCATTAGATACTCACTCTCTCTCTCTCTCTCTCTCTCTCTCTCTCTCTCTCTCTCTCTCTCTCTCTCTCTCTCTCTCTCTCTCTCTCTCTCTCTCTATATATATATATATATATATATATATATATATATATAATATATATATATATATATATATATATATATATATATATATATATATATATATATATATAATATATATATATATATATATATATATATATATATATATATATATATATATATATATATATATATTTATGAACCACTTTTGGTTCTACAGGTTCTATTACTCAAAATTAAAGACATGGGACTAGAATGGCTGGAGGGACTGGGGACAAGCCAGAGGAGGGTGCAAAACAAACACCAAAAGTACCTTAAATCTAATTTATTACATATAAATGTACATATTTACAAGTGAGTACAGGTTTTAGGTGGCGAAAAGACACTAAATGATCATTACCATAAACAGCAACATTTAAGCAGAAACAAATCACCATTAAATTTACATTAGTCAAA
>JANJGK010000031.1:5968082-5973082 GCA_039081455.1 Macrobrachium rosenbergii | reverse complement strand
ATACCGTTTAAATACACCGATGACCTCTAATGTAGTTTAAAAATTTGCTTGTCTTCAATGTGATCAAGGAATCTATATTGTATCCACACTAAGATTACTCAAGGTCCAGACTGACAACCATAATGCCATCAGTTACAGAACAGGCATCAAACTTTCATCTCCTGAGTTCTCTAACATCAGAGAACATACCAAGATATGCAAATACGAAATTCTATATAAGGACATTGAGATTTTAGGCAGGGCATCTAACCAACAACGTTTGGCCATTACCAAGTCGTTAGTTATTAAGCAGCTTGTTCCCCCCATAAACAAGCAGTCAGTCTCGATTCCTCTCTACCTCTCTTGAGCCGTCCCCACAAGTCGACCCCAGTTTCCTTGTCTGACTTCTCCTAACATATCTTATGGTTGGTCCTTTTCCAAGTTTACTGTTTATTTTGTATATAATTTCAGCTTGATCTTGAAGTGTATATTATTTTAACCTTTGCTTCTTATAATTTACTTTGCGCGTGTTTTTGTATTTTGCAATGTCATTTTAAATTAATCTTAAATTGTATATAATTTCAACTTTCACTTCTCAGAAATTTACTATACATTTTTATATTATCATGGCTTGATAAAGAAGACTGGAGCTCAGAAACGTAGCAATTAAGTGTATATATGAACGTTTTCTGGCGTAATTTCTCCGCCTTCTCGTCTTTATGATGTGATCGACTGCCACCTCGTCGTATATATATATATATATATATATATATATATATATATATATATATATATATATATATATATATATATATATATATATATGTCATATTAATAGTGGCATAATTGTTTAAATGATATTTTCTAAGGGCAATATGAAGGATATAAGTAAATGACTGAATAACATGATCAGCTTTGAAATGAATGAATTCTGATGACGAAATATGGCACAGGGCATTATTCTGTAAAGGTAGTGAAAGACAATCAAGTTACAGACCTCTTGTGTTTGGCCACGTCGACACATAGTTGCATGGTCACTAAATCCTAAAAGAGTCTTATTACACTGTCATTCTTAAGCGTTACAAACTCTGTCCTCGTGACAAGAAAGAACATATGAGGACACATATGTAAAATATGTTGCCACTTACCATATTTATATATCTTGAAAAATACTGAACTTTTTATATGACTGTTAATCATAAACGCTTCTTAAAGGCTTCTGAATAGTTATTATTCAAAAACATTCCGATAAATCAGCTCATAATAGAAAAAAATTGGGAATCGTATTTCACAAATGTACCCGAATATGTTTGCACCTTGCAATCACATTTCGATTATAATTCCAGGAGAGTTAAATAAAGGACTGAATAAAATATTCATAATGGTTCATTCAGCCAGATTCGTCCGCTGCGACGTCATGTCTGGCAGAAAACAAATATTTACCAGAAACTTTTTCAGTTTTGCTCTTCTTTTTCAACTTATTGAGACCCAACCAAGACGTCTTGTGCAGGCAGCAGCGGGATGCGAGACTCCCGTCCTTCCTCCAGATATTAAATTCCCAAGTTATGCACCAGAACTTCGCTGGAATGGGAATCTTACCCCTGGAAACAGATGTTTGTTCCCGGCGTTATGAATAAAGTGTTGACTTCGCAAGCAATCTCTTAAAGATTTCGCAATAGGGGACAGGCATTCTTCTCCGGAAGCTGTTTTCATTTTTTTTTTTTTTTTTGTAAATATGGAAGCAAAAGACAAAATACATAACAGGCCAGTTCATTTTCCCTAGTTATATTTAGCTAGTAACAGCCAAGGTATTCCTTTGCTTTTAGTGAAACGTGAAACGTTGTTCATGGCAGTAACTCCTTAAACTAGAGAGGTAAAAGTTCATATGTCGCAATCAACAACGCGCCATGCAGACGTCTTGATTGAAAATTTTACTTGCCTTTTAAAATTTCGCACTTCAGAGTCAAGGATAATAAAAAATGACGTGAACAACATGGTCAACATAGGGAAAAGGAAAACAAATGGAACCCTTGAGTTTTTTTTTTTTTTTTTTTTTTTGAGATGTAACCTTCAAAGAGAGTGGTAAATGTGCATATGTATTGCCATCGACCAAAATGGATTCAGACAAATTACCTAAAAGTTACTCCATTAAGTATTCACATGGAAAAATGCAAATAAATAACAATTCCAGCATGCTTAGTTTCGAAATAACACTCTCCCAATGGGATATTTAACCGTAGTGTGCAAATGTGTTGCCATCAGCAACACAACAGATGTAGATTGAATTATCTACAATGCCCTCTTAACTTCTCGATTTCTTCACAATTTAGAAGTGCTTATTATTATTATTATTATTATTATTATTATTATTATTATTATTATTATTATTATTATTAATAATAATAATAATAATAATAATAATAATAATAATATTATTATTATTACTATTATTATTATTATTTCATTACATGAAACCCATTCACATGGAACCAGCACACAGGGGCCATTGACTTGAAGTTCAAACTTTCAAAGAATATTGGTTTCAGCCTCCCACTGCAGACCCCATACTGCAGCAGTAACTGATCATGATACAGAGCCAGTGATATTTCATCGCCCTGGGGGAGACGAGAACCCGCGGCATCTGAGTAGCATGCCACGACACTAACCACTGTACCAGCGGACCAGCCTAGATCCAAATAAAGAAGAAATGAAGATGTTGACCAATTATTTGGCAAGTGAAAAGTGGCTAGATAGATAAGGAGTTGCATTTTCATATAATGGTGCATATAAAAAACATTTTTAGAATTAATTTCTTAAAATTTTCGATAAAGGTTCGCAATAGTCATTATATTTTAGTAATAATAATTATATCACATATATATTGCTTATTATTCAACTAACAAATAATCTACGAAAATTGATGATGCAGCAGAAACATACATTTAATGAGCTGCATTTGTCTAATGGAAGACTTACTAAGATTTTTATATATACCCAAATCTTGGTCTAACAGAAATATTACATTTATAATCACCCAGATTTAATTACAGATCCCCTAAATAAGTTTTATTATTATTATTATTATTATTATTATTATTATTATTATTATTATTATTATTATTATGAACATATATCCATATGGAATATTTCTAAAACCTCGTTCCGTTACAAGCATACTCCCAATGAACGGAGAGGAAATGAGTATACAATATGAAGCTGCAGAGAAGAAAATAGATAAAACATATATAGAAATATATATAGTTTATAATACACTGTAATGTAAGCCCGAAAAAGTAAAAACGTTTTTGCTCAGAACTTGAAGGCGGTGCATAAGCCCCTCATAAACTTCTGACCATCGCCACCAGGGAGATGAGACAACTGTGTTTGTGAGCGTCCGAAGTTATGCTTTTAAAGTTATCTCGCTTATTGCTATTTTCTCCATACTCAGGGGCTTTAAAAGTGCCTTCCTACTCGTTAACTGGATTGCATAAGAGATATACTCCCAGTAGGAGCTTTCTATAATAAACCCCGTAGGGAGGTACTCCTCTATATTCTCTTTTTCCATCTTAATTTCCACCCTCTCCTAGCAATTGATTCATAGTGCAACTGCGAGGTCTTCCTCCTGTTACACCTTTCAAACCTCTTACTGTCAATTTCCGTTGCTGCGCTGAATGACATCATAGGTCCCAGTGCTTAGCCTCTGACCTAAATTCTTTATTCAATTTAATTCAATTCTCTCTATAATAAAAAAAATAATGTTGCATCTCTGTTAAAATTCTCAAAACTAAAATCGGTGCCTGAGCGTCTATTTCGAACGCATACAATATCTCAAAGATTCTCCCTCCCGAACGAAGTTCGTAATATATTGGGCGGTCGTGAATAATCTGATAAGTAACTGCACTGGGAGAAGACACAAGAAGAGGAAGAAGGAGGTTCTGGAATGTTCTCTCATGGATATTTTCCCGATTCATTGGCAACAGTCGCGGGAATAGTTATTATACAGCTGGCAAGACATAAAGTTTCTAGCGAGAGATATGAGATTCTTCAGCTATATTTCATAACTGGGTCGGAATGTGGGTTAAATTCCCCCCAAAAAGGACGTTATAGATAAGGGATTCGTTTGGAAGAATGTGTCGCTGACTTTTTTTTTTTTATTTTTACACATGGCATTTTATCGAGCTTTTATTAGAATCTGTGAATATTTCCTTGTTGAATGTTTTAAAAATACTCGTATAATAAACAAATTGTGAAATGTATGTAATAACATGCTCATATGCTTCTCAGTATAATTATACTGACTCATCATAATATATATATATATATATATATATATATATATATATATATATATATATATATATATATATATATATATATATATATATATATATATATATATATATATATATATATATATATATATATATATATATATATATATATATATATATATATTACACATATATATATACATATATATAAATATACATATATACATATATATGTATATATATATATATATATATATATATATATATATATATATATATATATATATATATATATATATATATATATATATATATATATATATATTATAAATTATATTGATTTGCCATTCTTCACTTATACTGTTACGTTCTTATTTCTTTTAACTCCCACTGATTTTTTCTTTGCTATCTGGTGTTCATCACGTGATATTTAAAAGTTTTAAAATCATCCGAATTTTTATTTTCTTACTGTTTTGTTTACAAATTCAAAATGAGTACTTATTTTGATGTCAAGTACACCATTCTCCAGTGAGGTAACACTAGATCTGGATTCCGCATGCAATGTTACATATTACTATAAGCAGCTAGAAAAATAATGCAGTGACGTCATAAATATTTTGCCTAATAAAGACGCAATGAAAGGCGCGCCGTCTTCTGATTGGCTACTGTGCTTCTCAGGTAAGCCAGGTCTCCCGCCACTCAGGTCTGCTGAAATCTCATTTTGTTACCCGGGTTCTAGCCTCCACGTCC
>JANJGK010000031.1:5948082-5958082 GCA_039081455.1 Macrobrachium rosenbergii | reverse complement strand
AGGGAGAGGGGTGAGGCCTAGTGTTCACAGTATCCCCAAAGAGATGCGTCTTCAAATGGATTTTGTATGTCTCTCTGTCTCGCCTTCTCTCTGAACCAGGTGGACGTACAACGAGCTCATATTTTCTTTACTCATTTATGACGTCTTTTTGTTGGTATTCTTTTGGTCGGGAGCTCCATTTTGAACATTTCTGGAGTCTTAATCGTCTTGTCACTGACAATTTGTTTCGTGTTTTATATGTGAGCTTACGGTTTTAGCAAAATACGCGTTTTTTTTTTTCCCGTATACAACGATTGCAGTAAAATGATATTCGTAATCATCATATTTATTTATGAAGACTGCTTTACTTTTATCCTAGCAATAACGCTGATTTTGAAGAAAAAAACATGCCCGAAAATCGAAGGTTAAAACGCCAAAAAAGGGAAATTAAAGAAAGCAAAGGATAAATCGAATGAAAACTTGGTAATGTTTTTGTACAGATGCTGTGTATAGCACGACTACGTAGATCCGGAAAAATACTATAGTTGGCTGTGGAAGGGTGCAGGCTTGATATTTACCAGATAAAAATGTGGTTCTGGTAAAAAGTGGGTTCTTGCTCAGAAAGGGGGACTATGGCCATCAGAGAAGAAGAAACATATACACAATTAATATCATCCTACAGAGAGATAATATATGCTGCAAACATATACAGGAGTTAACAATGCTCTTTTCTTATCACTCGCCATTTTCCCTTTAGTAGGGGTGGCGCCAGAAGCTTTTACCCTTCGTGTTTCCAGCAAGTTTTTATGGAATGAGGTTCCAACCCCAAAAATCTACACCATTTAAGTTCAAGGGGACCACGTTTCGACGGTATTGGGCATTTCTTGTTGGTCACCCATCCAAGCAGTAAGTAAACCTCCTCATGTCGCCTAAGTTTGTTGGCTGAGCAATAAGTTATGTAGTGTTCAATAAGCATGTATGTATCGGTGTATACATTAGGATATGTGCATGGTTGCTCATAATTCAGGTCCAACACATTATCATTTTCCCGAGTAGCTTCGAAAGAACAAAAAATATTTTCATAAACTTCAAATTCATATGATCAGCCTACTTCAACCAAACCTGTAGTAACTCAAACTCATCAGAAAATCTATGACAACAAGGACAAACAAAGGTAAGAAGACAGACGAACAGAAGCAACACATGTGAAATAAAACTGACCTTTTCAAGGTGCCATCTGTCCCACGCTAAACGGCAGTCATCGGAAATTGCCTGAGGATCTAAAAGGGAATTTTACGAGGGATAAACTGTCTCTTCAAAGACGAATGGCGGACGAACATCGGGGAAAAAACTCTGGCCAATGTCATTAGGAATATTACCTATAAACTCGGCTCTTTTAGGACTCGATATCCGATGCGCTTTAATTTTTGTTTTTCTTCCGGGAGTTCTGCTAGGTGTAAATTCGGATCAGGTCAAGGTTTTCTCATTGATATCCTGATGTGATTGTATGTATGCATTTATATATATATATATATATATATATATATATATATATATATATATATATATATATATATATATATATATATATATATATATATACTGTATATATATATATATACACACATATATATATATATACTGTATATATATATACACATATATACATATATATGTATATATATACACACATATATAACATATACATTATATATTTATGTGTGTGTGCATACATATACCGGCGATCCATTAAGTGAGCTTGCGATTTCTTAGCTCAGTTGATAAATCGCCATTATATGTACGGACATACACACACACACACACATGCATATATATATATATATATATATATATATATATATATATATATATATAATATATATATATATATATATATATATATATATATATAAATGCATACCTACAATCACATCAGGATATCTGTGAGAAAACCTTGACCTGATCCGAATTTACACCTAGCAGAACTAACGAAAAAAAAAATATATAAAAGCTCATCGGATATTGAGTCCTGAAAAGAGCCAAGTTTATTGCTAATATTCCTAATGATACTGGCCAGAGCTTTTTCCCCGATGTTCGTCTGCCATTCGTCTTTGAAGAGACAGTTTATCACTCGTGAAATTCCTTTTTAGATAATCAGGCAATTTCCGATGACTGCCATTTAACGTGGGACAGATGACGCCTTGAAAGGTTCAGTTTCATTTTAGATGTGTTCTTTCTGTTCGTGGGTTCTCTTAATATTTTTTGTCATTGTTGTCATAGATTGTCTGATGAGATTTATTTAGTAACTACAGGTTTGGTTGGATTAGGCTGATCATATGAATCTGATGTTTATGAAAAACTTTTTTGTTCTTTCAAGGCTACTCGGAAATATGATCATGTGTTTGACGCAAATTATGACCACCCATACACATACCCTAATGTATACACCCATGCAGTTGATAGATCGCCAGTATATGTATGCACACACACGCACACACATATACACACACACACACGCACACACATATAAACACACACACATATACACACACATGTAGATGTTTAAAAAACAGGCCAAGATTCGAATGAATGCTGGCGCAGAATAACTAATCAGTCATGATTCCCTGGGGTGTAAGATATACCCAGTGCATAAGAATCCGATATTAAAATACAAACACACACACACACACACACATATATATGTATATCTGTGTGTGTGTACATTTTAATATCGGATTCCTATACACTGGGTATATCTTACACCCTAGGGAATCATGACTGACTAGTGATTCTCCGCCAGCATTCATTCGAATCTTGGCCTGTTTTATAAACATCTACAGACATTGACTTTGACCAACCGACTGTCGGGAGAGATATAAGCTGATATTAACTCTGCAATACTCATAATTGTCGAATTCAGGTTCTGTACCTAGAATCAATATCGAACCATATCCACCATGATAGGCGACTGGCAAGCTTGTACCACTTGACTAGACCCTGAATTTGACAGATATATTTAGAGCAGAGCAGTTATCAGCTTGCATCTCTCTTAATAGCTGGGTGATCAAAGTCACTGTCTCGCATTGTTTCTAAACCAGGCCATAATTCAGGTCCTGGACTTTCCAGAAGCACTTGTCAATTACAATACCCCTTGTGTATGAATTATTTCCTAAGAAAGCTGAATTCGATGTTAAACAGTATCAATATCTGAGTATCTGCGGATATGAAAAAAGGAATGCACGATGAACAGAGAACAATTCATAATTAGCCAGGTGCTACAAACTTACCTGTCAGCTATTTTGTTACAGAAAAGTTGATTGCTTCTAAATACAGGCATAGGCTATGTTCAGCAAAATCGATGGCAACTTGTGCCTCTGTTGATATCCCAGTGGTTTATCGTTGTTTCTAAAGCAGGCCATGAATTGAATCCTGGCTGGTACAGAAACATTTACAATTCCCCTTTAGTATAATTTGTTCACAGCATATAGCGAATTTGATATTAAACGATATTACTTGCTTTATATTTTTTAATGTGAAAAGTTATGCCAGTATAACTGACAGACAGACAGACACACACACACACACACACACACACACACACACCACATATATATATATATATATCTTAACAGAACCTCACTTAAACTGCATTGTATCTAGCGGAGATAATTATTCAGGAAACGTTAAGGTCCTGTTATTAATTGTATTGTATTAATGCATAGAACAACTGTGTAAGTATATATATATATATATATATATATATATATATATATATATATGTGTGTGTGTGTGTGTGTGTGTGTGTGTGTGTGTGTGTGTGTGTGTGTGTGTGTGTGTATGTATGTATGTGTGTATGTGTTTGTGTTTGTGTGTGTGTGTCTGTGTGTATGCATGCCCTTAAGCTTTCAGATATTAATCTATACCTAGTAATATACCAAGAAGTCGCCCTCCCTTTTTCATCCAAAAAGGCGTCAGCTGCAAGCAGCAATTCGGAGGAAAGTAGGTGTGTGACTGGCCTCATTCCTCCTGAGGCCTTTTGGGGAAGACGAACAACCAGCTGCAAAGGCCTGAGGGGAATTATGCATAAGGGCACTTGCCTTACCGAATTCAAACACCCTCGATGTTTACCGCAATGTCTGGTTCCCAGGAAAGGCGTGATTGATATTTTTTTCGTTTCTAGCTGAGTAAATCTGCTTTCATAAATTACGCAGTTATTAGCATGACTTCTAGAATTATTATTTTGTGGCTTTTCATAGAGTAGTCAAATTTAATTAAGATTAGATAAATTACCTGTTACCTGGTTCCAAATCCAGTTGATCAAAGAACGGCGTTGGGAGAATTTTTCGTTTAGTTACTATACTCCGATTCTCGGAGTGGATTTTCAAAACAAATAAACAAATACACTCGCATAGAAAGTTATGGCACCGTGTGCAGAAAATTCCTCAATCGGCCAAAAAATTAATTTGTGGAAGAGATAAAACTGAAAGAAATATAAAAATTTAAATAAAAAGCAAGAACGCATAAAACGCGAGAATATTTCCTATACATTCATCAGCTGCGAAATGGTTAAAAAAAGAACAAATTGGTAAACCCCTTTTTAATAATACATTTTCTGTGTATGAAAAGAAATGCGGTCTTATAAACTAACTAGGTCTGTCATAATCAGAAATAGGAGATTCTACCCATACTCGTATAATCTGGCATAATAAAGCTGGGAAATTGTAAGTGGAATCAATTCATTGGAGTAAATTTCACTGAAAGTTATCAACAAACCATGTTAGAACGAAAAGGTATAAGTAAATACACTCATAAACTGTAAAATCTCTCTCTCTCTCTCTCTCTCTCTCTCTCTCTCTCTCTCTCTCTCTCTCTCTCTCTCTCTCTCTCTCTCTCTCTCTCTCTCTCTCTTATAAACATGCCTCGTTTTTTTCTTATTTCTATTCATTTTCTCTCACTTTATATCGCGATTCTCTGTCAGCATAAATGTTCCCAAATTCATCAGTGATCACTCGGTCCCTTTCAATTTTGAATAAATGTCTGATTTCTAAATGTTGTGGCAGTCTGTCTTTCTGTCTGCCTGTCTTTCTTTAAATATTACGAACATCTGTTCATGTATCTGTTCCTAATGCTACAACGATAGCTCTCTCTGTTTGTCTGCGTCTATCTTATAACCCTAAAACAACATCGACTGACAATTTAAATATTTGAGTCACATGATCGCTTCCGTTACTGCAACTTTCAGACTGACTTTTCACGTCTCTCAAGGTGATACTATATTTGCATTTTGCAGATGTCTGGTTTGACAGTGCCTGGACCGAGCTGGCTAACAGTGAGAATGATTGTTCAATAAATTACGATTTTTTTCATCATATATGATTTGGTGTAATAGCCCTCAATGTTAACTGCAATGGATGATTCCCAGTAGATCTGCTTTCACAATTTACGCCGTTGTAATTGTATCTCATCGAATTATTAGTACATGGCTTTTACGAGCACAATTCCAGTGAATTATGGGTAGGCATCTTATTACTTATATATATCTGTTACTTGGTTCTAATCCAGTTGATGAAAGACCGGCATTGGGAGAATTATTCACACCTTAAGTGACCACCTTATATGATGTACTCACCATATGAATATATCACTTTTATTAAAAACTTGAATGAGGGTAAACTTGTTACTTAACTCAAAGATGACTAAAGTTTTGGAAAACTTTTTGGTGGACAGTACGTTACTGTAATGTCAGCAATATTTCGGCTCTTATGAATGGTGCGGTTAAAGTTTGGAATATTCCACATTTCCCTTCGTTAGTAGTAATTATGACTTTACCATAATTATTAATATATTATACTGATATATATATATATATATATATATATATATATATATATATATATATATATATATATATATATATATATATATATATATATATATATATATATATATTACAATATATGCACAGAGAGAGAGAGAGAGAGAGAGAGAGAGAGAGAGAGAGAGAGAGAGAGAGAAAGAGAGAGAGAGAGAGAGAGAGAGAGAGAGAGAGAGAGAGAGAGGAGAGAGAGAATGTTTGGGCAATAGAGAGAACTGAAATAAACATTATCTGCTCCTATTTTATGAATTCCTGTTTTGAAATTTTCAAAACACCAATTTTATCAGTAAATGTACAAAGTAATCATCCCAGCATTTCCACTATCAGATTTGTCTGCTGATGTACATCCAATTTTCGTAATTTCTTGTCCAAAAACACGACACTGGTCATATATTTCTCTGGCATACAATGTCACTGGCTTTTCCTTGCCCAGTGCTTGGTAAAATATTGTGTTTTCGTGAATAATATAATAAGTAACAGCTCTGGAAGAAACAAAGAGAAGAGGAAGAATCTGGGAAGTTTCTCGTAGAGACATTTCCCCGATTCATTGGCAACTCCGTTGGGAATAGTTATTGCACATCTGGCAGGTCATAAAGAACGTTCCTTCTGAGAGATATGAGATTCTTCTGCTATATTTCATAAGTGGGTCGGAATGCGCATTAAATTCTTCCCAACGGATGATCGGTGGATTGTTCTACATAGATAAGGACTGGTAAGGGGAATGCGTATGGTTTTGTTGGTAAAGAATCTTTGTATATGTTTTGGAGATTTATAATACATCACAAGGGACACGTTGCGAAAGGTATTTGTTATACTATTTTTGGATGAATTGCTATTCAGTGCTAACAATGGCCTCATAACCTTATCGATTTCGTTATACTTATTTTGAAGTGGTAGAACTTAAACTAGATATAATGTGGACACTGAAAATGTGACCAGTAGTTTCAATATGTCTTGATACATCTGCATGATCTACAGTATATATAGCAAGCGAGGGACTACATACAAAATAGAGTTGACAGGAGCAGTGACCTGGAGGGACTCGACGTACTACTGATGTGCCTTCTTCATGGCTTTATGAAGTGGCTGAAGTTACAGAATGTCCTTCTCAGGGAGTTCATGCACGATTTAGCTGTTAATATGTTAAGTTAAATTAAGTATACCTTAGTTTAACAAGACCACTGAGCTGATTAACAGCTCTCCTAGGGTTACCTAACAACGGGACCTACAGCTTATTGTGGAATCCGAACCACATTATAACGAGAAATGAATTTATATCACCAGAAATAAATTCGTCTAATTCTTCATTGGCCGGTAGCAGACTTGAACGCGGGACCAGCAGAATGCTAGCTGAGAACGATACCCACTCGACCAATGAGGAACTATGTTAATGTGTTGATATGGTGATATGAGTTCTTGAAAACGCCCCTTTTAGACAAAGGATTGGTCCATTATCGTAAAATGTCCCTTGTGCAGGAGGCGTACCAAAAACCATTGGCAGCAGGATGTTGGATATGTATTTTGTCAACATAGAATTTTGACAAAAATGGAAAAAAATTAACCAACACTTTTAGTTAATTTCTTCTCACTTTTGTCAAAATTCTATTTTTAAAAATTAAAACTTATCCCACATGAATGTAGGCTTAAAAAGAAGAATGTAACATAAACATGAGATTTGTCTGATGCAAAATAACGAATGAGAAGAGTTAAAAAATATTTCAAAGATTAATGTAGAATTCAGAGTTCTCTGTCTCCAGAGATTCAATTCCCGACGCTTGGCGGATGACCAGTCTTTAATTTCTATATACAATGAATACTCTATGGCTTCTGCCATGTACGAACAGGCACAATTTAGGAATGGCCCACTATACCGGACACACATTGGTGTTAAGAGCGCCCTGGTTTATGAGTACCGAGGATAAAAGGAAGTTGGGAAACTGGAACGTAAGAATCCTGAATCATTTTGGAAAGATAGAAGAAATCGAAATAAATTCAAGAGATATGGACCAAACATCTTAGCTTTAAGTAAATCACGTTGCAAAGGAAAGGAAAAAGAGAGATTGGAGGATTGCAATATGTATATAAACTAAAGAAGAGTAGATGGGATTGGTAGAGAAGTATTAGAATCGATCAAACGGCAAAGGCAGAAAAATATTAAAAGGGCTGGAGAACAGAGATCTGTAGATTACTACTGGCAAGATTTAAATTAAAGCTGTGCAATATGAGTAGCCTACTGTAATTTACAATGCAACAAAGAAATAACTCTGTGAAGAACTTCAAATTAAATGCATTTAAGTCTAGAAAACGTTCTAGGAGAAAACAAATTAAAGAATTGTTGTCTGTAATAATATTAAAGAACTGTTGTCTGTAATAATAATGTAAAACTGTTAGGAACAATGAAGGTATGATGATTGTATTAGGCAGTTCTCCGTTGGATGAGTAGGTAGAGTTCTCGGCTAGCACTCTGCTAGGCCCGAGTTCGAGACTCCGGTCGGCCAATGAAGAATTAGAGGAATTTATTTCTGGTGATAGCAATTCATTTCTCGGTATAA
The DNA here is from genome assembly GCA_039081455.1 of Macrobrachium rosenbergii. NCBI lineage: Eukaryota > Metazoa > Arthropoda > Malacostraca > Decapoda > Palaemonidae > Macrobrachium > Macrobrachium rosenbergii. The sequence goes on along the minus strand of JANJGK010000031.1, from coordinate 5,949,676 downwards.
TGTGGTTCGGATTCCACAATAAGCTGTAGGTCCCGTTGCTAGGTAACCAATTGGTTCTAAGCCAGGTAAAATAAAGCCTAATCCTTCGGACCAGCCCTCTCTAGGAAAGCTGTTAATCAGCTCAGTGGTCTGGTTAAACTAAGGTATACTTAACTTAGGTAAGGAAGCCCTGGGAGAGGCTGTCAATAAAAATGGGGTTCACCTTATTAGTTTTCGTAGGTGGAAGCAAGATCCATACAGGAGGACATACATAAATACAATTTGATATTCTTCAGATGGCAATTATAGAAAAACAAACAGATCATATCGTTCTTCAAGAAGTGAAGGAAAGAATGCTGAGGAATATTAGCAGCTACAGAAGAGCAGATGCCTATAGTGTTCAAAACTTCTCAATGCTGAGGAATATTAGCAGCTACAGAGGAGCAGATGCCTATAGTGTTCAAAACTTCTCAATGCTGAGGAATATTAGCAGCTACAGAAGAGCAGATGCCTATAGTGTTCAAAACTTCTCAATGCTGAGGAATATTAGCAGCTACAGAGGAGCAGATGCCTATAGTGTTCAAAACTTCTCAATGCTGAGGAATATTAGCAGCCACAGAGGAGCAGATGCCTATAGTGTTCAAAACTTCTCAATACTGAGGAATATTAGCAGCTACAGAGGAGCAGATGCTTATAGTGTTCAAAACTTCTCAATGCTGAGGAATATTAGCAGCTACAGAGGAGCAGATGCCTATAGTGTTCAAAACTTCTCAATGCTGAGGAATATTAGCAGCTACAGAGGAGCAGATGCCTATAGTGTTCAAAACTTCTCAATGCTGAGGAACATTAGCAGCTACAGAGGAGCAGATGCCTATAGTGTTCAAAACTTCTCAATACTGAGGAATATTAGCAGCTACAGAGGAGCAGATGACTATAGTGTTCAAAACTTCTCAATACTGAGGAATATTAGCAGCTACAGAGGAGCAGATGCCTATAGTGTTCAAAACTTCTCAATACTGAGGAATAGTAGCAGCTACAGAGGAGCAGATGCCTATAGTGTTCAAAACTTCTCAATGCTGAGGAACATTAGCAGCTACAGAGGAGCAGATGCCTATAGTGTTCAAAACTTCTCAATGCTGAGGAATATTAGCAGCTACAGAGGAGCAGATGCCTATAGTGTTCAAAACTTCTCAATGCTGAGGAATATTAGCAGCTACAGAGGAGGCAGATGCCTATAGTGTTCAAAACTTCTCAATACTGAGGAATATTAGCAGCTACAGAGGAGCAGATGCCTATAGTGTTCAAAACTTCTCAATGCTGAGGAATATTAGCAGCTACAGAGGAGCAGATGCCTATAGTGTTCAAAACTTCTCAATACTGAGGAATATTAGCAGCTACAGAGGAGCAGATGCCTATAGTGTTCAAAACTTCTCAATGCTGAGGAACATTAGCAGCTACAGAGGAGCAGATGCCTATAGTGTTCAAAACTTCTCAATACTGAGGAATATTAGCAGCTACAGAGGAGCAGATGCCTATAATGTTCAAAACTTCTCAATGCTGAGGAATATTAGCAGCTACAGAGTAGCAGATGCCTATAGTGTTCAAAACTTCTCAA
>JANJGK010000031.1:5935582-5943082 GCA_039081455.1 Macrobrachium rosenbergii | reverse complement strand
TGTAAGATTCCTTATTTTAGCAGGCCTTATTGTTACCTGCTCAGCAATTCATCATTCTTCTGATCTGTGTTTGTTATGTAAATATAATTAGTTAAGAGAACCCCTTGAGTTTACATAATTTTCCCTCACATGAAGAAGGCCCCTAAGCCATAGATTTCCCTTGTTTGGCTACTAATTGTCCTAATATTGAGTCAGATGTGTAAATAAATAAAAGGAACTCCCTGCGTTCACCCGTTGCTGCCCTGAATCAAGTAAGTATCCCGGACATTCATATCAATATATATATATATATACATATATATATATATAGTATATATATATATATATATATATATATATATATATATATATATATATATATATATATATATATATATATATATATATATATATATATATATATATATATATAAAATATATATATATATATATAATATATATATATATATATATATATATATATATATATATATATATAAAATATATATATATATATAATATATATATATATATATATATATATATATATATATATATATATATATATATATATAATATATAATATATAATATAGTATATATATATATATATATATATATATATATATATATATATATATATATATATATATATATATATATATATATATATATATATATATATATATATATATATATATATATATATATATATATATATATATATATATATATATATATATATATATATATATATATATATATGTTACGGTCATTTTGAGGAATTGGTCATTTTGCAAACTGCCCGGTCATTTTGGAAAATGACTATTAGTATCGTTGGTAATTTTGTAAAGTTACCCCAATAGCTGCTGGTCATTTATTCAACATTAAAAACTTACATTACACATTACAAGTATATTAGAATATTGAAAGAACTAAAACTGAACTTGAAAATTATTTCAACAATTATCAAAATTTGCATTATCTGACTTGTTTGAACAAGAGTTGCTGCATTTACATCTGCTGTTGCACAATACTTCGTTTTTGAAGCATAGACAGCGTCTGCTCCGACATGACTGGGTGCAGCTACACTTACTGATGCCCTTACCTGGCCATGTCTATGTCCCATCCAGTCTGCAATAGCTACCTCTCGCAGACTGACTTCGCGATCCTTTGTTACCTCTTCGAGTGACATAAATTTTTCAGCACATAAAGTGAACTGATTCCGACTGTACGCCTGTTTAAGTAAACCATGTTTTGTCCCTAGTTTGTAAGTTCCGCCATCCATTGTCTCAGTTATAACTGCCTTTGCATTCGCAAACTCCGCTCGTCCACGGTCAACAAGTGGAATAGGAACCATGACAGTGTCCCCTGCAAGGGCTGCTTGAAACGCTGTACTGATTTATCCTTCATTTTTTTAGCTTGCTTCTCTTGTTGTATTTCGATTCCCTTCGTTCAGCCTGAATGCTACGATTTCTATTGCATAGGCAACAGAGCACAGGATCATCAACATTGTCATTTACAGTTGAACAACACTGACCAGAAGGATGACATGGAATGTTTTGACCACACGAGTTGCAATTTATGGCACAACTTTCAGCACTTCTCCCCTGTTCTACATTTTGATCTTCTTCATTAACTAAACAAAGTGCTTCTGCAAGTTGCTCCTCTGTCTCCATGCCTTCCATTATTTTTAAGTTACTCTTTGTTTATTTTTGCATAATGACCAGCAGCTATTGGGGTAACTTTACAAAATAGTCATTTTGCAAAATGACCAAACTTCTGGTCATTTTCCAAAATGACCACAATTATTTGGGCATTTTGCATACTGACAGATATTTGGTCATTTTCCAAAATGACCGGGCAGTTTGCAAAATGACCAATTCCTCAAAATGACCGTAACATATATAATATATATATATATATATATATTATATATATATATATATATATATATATATATATATATATATATATATATATATATATATATATATATATAATATAATATAATATATATATATATATATATATATATATATATATATATATATATATATATATATATATATATAATATATATATATATATATATATATATATATATATATATATATATATATATATATATATATATATATATATATATATATATAGTATATATTATGTATATAGGGTAATTCTGAGTTTTGCTCTTCAAAAAACTAAAAATACACAGAAAATACCTGTAGCCAAAACCTTGTGTTTACCAAGATTCTTTTCCTCTTAATTAAGTCACTCTACGCATTACAAAAAAATGAGTCGAAAATATTCGGTCCATATACTTCTGTTCCTCCTATGACGCCCCTGGATAGATGTGACTCGAACTATTAAAAGGCTTTGGTCAAAATGTAATTCCCTTCAATGACAGAGACAGACAGAAGGCCACTGGATCTTTTGCTGTTCAACTCATTTTATTTACGATCAAAATCCAGGTTCATCACCTTCCAACGACCGGCTCCCACGACCCATCAATAAAATACATGTACCCCTTATTCATCAGACCTTGCAGCGGTGCCCTCAATTATTTGCCCGTGGGTATACATAAAGAAATGGTTATTATGGAAACGACACAAAACGATGAACATTACACCGGATAGTCTAGTTCAGATATGATGACCTGATTATGTAACCAATCGAAGTCATCGAAGTTCCCCAAGGTAACGCTTCCCAGATTATGTATCTTTCATCTAGGATTTCAGCTTTATTGTCTAGACAGTAATGAAATTATCTCCCTCTCAGTGAGAAGATTCAAAGCTAAGAAATATGTCCACTAAACATCTGTGTAACATTTGCTTATTAATATGATTATTTACTGTCGACTAAAATGTCCATTAAACCGATAACGCTTTCATAACAGCTACTTGCTATAAATCCTAAATAATCAGAGAATGACGAAGGCATAAAGGCCAACACGAGTATCGCATTTACCCTCCAGTAGAAATGGTTGAAAGAATATTTTATTTTTCCTCTCTCACTTGGATTTGTCCTCTCTCACTTGGAAAGATCATGCTGTCTTAGGGTTCTCTGACACTGGGAGAGGAACATAATCCATCTTTTCCTTATGGGCAGTTGGTAATGTGACCCTGCTACATGATTTATCACCGGAAAAGGTGTATATTCTTTCATATTCTCCCTAATTCAGTGAGAAGATTGACTTGTTATTCAATCTTTTTGTGAAAGGAAATAAATGAAAAGCTATCCTATTTTTCCTGTTAGTGAAAGGTTCTTTCTTCAAGTAAACTTCTTGTCAGCGGAAAACGTGGAGATGTTTCTTTGTTTATCCTGTGTGTGTGTGTGTGTGTGTGTGTGTGTGTGTGTGTGTGTGTGTGTGTGTGTGTGTGTGTGTGTAGAAAACGTAGAGATACTATCTTGATTCTCCTGTCATTGGAAAAGGCGAAAATGCCTCTCGGTTTTTCATCTGTCTGTGGAAGAGGTAATCTTGAATCTACTGTCAATGGGAATGGTGTAGCAGGTGATATCTGACTTTTTTACTATCGGTGTAAACATAGGTACATTTTTTTCCAGATGTCTTTAGGACACATGTGAACACCTGTCCATTAGTTCCTCTTGCAGTGAAATATGTATAGGCGTTAATTTGTCTTTTCCTTCTTTCACTGAATAATTCATATATGTATTTTTCAATGTAATACTCTCCTTTAAATAAGGAAACATGCTTTGTAATGAAAAGTAACAGAATCCTTTATAGATTTTATCTTGAGAAATCCTCGACTGTGAGTAGGCAATTTGCCTTCTGGTGAATTTCAGTTGCACTGCTTTCCTCATTTAGCTTTCACATCCATTCGTGTTTCTTCCCTTATAGATGTCTAACTTCTTTAACAAAAACCTGCTTCAAGTTTCCCTATTTATTTATAAATAAATCCCCCAGGCAAGTCTTGCAGGAGTTAGACGTCGCTAAATGATCTGATTACCCTTCTGTAAAATAATAATAATAATAATAATAATAATAATAATAATAATAATAATAATAATAATAATAATAATAATAATAATATTGTCCCAGCTGTTCACACACGAGGTGTTTTTTAACTGAACACATGAGCGCCTCAGAGTTATCTGGTTTGAACACTCCTGTCACTATCTCCCAGAATCAGGAACGCTCTACTTTCCTTTGCGTTATATGAATATTCTTTTTCCCTATTATTTCCCTTTAACTAGCGTCAACAACTATTCTGTTCGAGGGGAAAGCCTATTATCACGGGACAAGGCAAGTCAATTAACGAATTCTATCTATAGGGACTGGGCTTCATTAAACAATTATAAAGACAGTTTATGGTAATTATTCAATTAGTCAATCAGTAAACGAACAATAACTGTTTTGTCACCTCATCATAGACGAAACTGCTATATTCATTTTAAAGATACAAGCATGTTATCCCTGAAGTGCGGCAGCTTGTGAACGTAATTTTTATGGTGTTACTTTGGCGTGTTATCTACGCGTCACCTACTCCGAGGTGCTAGTACTAAATATGGCGGAAGCTCAATGGAATGCCGTGTTTAGTACTAGCCCATCGGGGATCAAAGTATTACATACGCCCATTTCTATATTGTGTGGTCGACAAATTATATTAATAAACGACATCTTTGATCCCCGAGGGACTAGTACTAAACACGGGGTCCCATTGAGTTTCCGCCATGTTTAGTACTAGCACCTGGAAGGTGACGCGTAGATAACAAGCCAAAGTAGCATCATTTTTATATTGACCGGCTCTATGCTGACAGCAGTACCTGTCTCGATATGAGGAATCGGAAAACAATATGGCTCATTTATTCTACTTATCCTTTGAGTTCCCGAGGATAATAACCAAGCTCGCTCTCTTTTTCTCTCTCCTTCTGTCGCCATGCGTGTAATGTTCAGTCTGTCTCTCTCTCTCTCTCTCTCTCTCTCTCTCTCTCTCTCTCTCTCTCTCTCTCTACCTTACCGCTCTCTCGTTTCCTCATTTTCTTGCGCTCTACTACTTTTTGTATGTGCTTTGTTCCGTTTTTTCTCTATCTCTCTTCGCATGCTTTCTGGTTTCACGCACCCTCCTCGCGTGCCATCAACCAGTCTTTTGTTATTAACTTTCCCCCCTCTCTCTCTCAAATATATATATATATATATATATATATATATATATATATATATATATATATATATATATATATTATATATATATATATATATATATATATATATATATATATATATATATATATATATATTCTCCTAGGGGCTTGCTTTTTAGTAGAACAGAAATTGTATTTTTCCTAATTTTAGGCAAAAATTTTGAAAAAAATAACTTAAAATATTTTTTACACTGACAGTCACTGAAAGAATTCTATTTTCATGAACAAGTAATATTCATGAATTTCTCGTAATATTGTAAACCCGACTCATTTAATAAAAATGTAAAATATTGGATATCATACCTTCTCTTTTTTATATGAAAAACTGGTTTTAGTTGGTATCAATAATATTGTGCACCATTCTCAAATAACAAGTCCGGGTCATATACAGGATTTTCCCTTTTGCAAAAGTAAACACTGTTTTCCAATCGTGTATTCTATCATTCTTATTTATTATATGGATATAGAAAAACAAAATGTATCTGGCTACGAAATGCTGAATGAACCATATTCTGTTTTATTAAGAGAATAAGAATTTATGTGAATTGGCAAATTCAATTCCAACTCGTTCGCTGAATTTTATTTTATTCTTAAATGGGTGTTGATTGCCAAATCCTTTGTTGTTTTGCTTATCTTTGTTTAAACTACTGTGACAAAACAATTGTCTTGCCTCATTTAATTTCTTTTCATTTTTTCCTTGGGCATATCTCTACGTCCATTTTTATTCATATCGCAGTTACTCAAAATTTTTATCCCACTTTAAAACACGGGCATATTTCCCCATGAATCGATCACGAACAAAACACATATCCAACAGGTATCATACATTCTCAACCCCTGACCCTTCTTGTTCAAGGCCCCAGATCGAATTCCCAGAAATACAATTCTCCATCTATAATTTCTTAGCCATTTAGGAGTCCACTAGAGTAGAGCAGATCTAGTGCATTTTATAGAGCCGCCCACATGCGTTGGAGCGACTGACATCTTTAAAATCCTATTAATAAAATATGTTGCGGGAGGCCACACGTCTCGTCTTATATCCCGTAGAGATTAATGATGCACGCAAGAGGCGAGATACCAGTGTCTGTCACCATATTCCTCATCATTTTTTTGTGTATTCTTGAGAAATATACTCGAACTTTAGTAGAGACCATTCTTTTCCTACCTTTAGTTAAAAATACAGTAAATTTTATTCCTTGATCAAAGGTTAACCTAACTATAGAGGTAGTCTTGTCCAAGGCAAATCTCTTGTCTTACCAGAGAAAAATAAGTGTTTTCACAGTCTTCAAGAATCTGTAGTAGGAGTCAGTACAGGAAAGAATGTGAATTAAAATCCATTCGCCATTCACATTTGTTTGTCCCTTTGAAACTAAAATCCTTATTTTGATGATTTGATAGATGCAGTACATTGCCTGCTTATTAAGAAGAAGGAAGATGCAGTAAAGTCTCCAAATCTGGAGGAGAATTTCTAGGACTTGATATCTGATGCCCTTGGTGGTGATTTTTTCATCGCAGCTTTTATGAAACAGTTCTTTTAAAGCTAAATTATTTAATCAGTAGCAACCTACAACATGTCTACATATCCCATTATATTGAGCACAGCTTTATTTACATCTGCTTATATACAGCAAGTTCAATATTCGACTTTCAATATTTGTTCTTAAAACAGAAATTATCTTGATAAATACTAAGATGAAATCAGACTAAATGCAACCAATGGATGGTGTTACATGTCAAGTAATACCACCCAGCCTTCATTCTCAAGTGTGGGCCATCTATGCCACTCTTTCTCTCTCTTTAAAACCCCACTTTTGGTACGATAGTTTGGCGAACTTTGCGAAGACTATTCTTTGACAGACTCCATTCACCCGTTTTTCCTGAGACAAGTGATCTTTTTATATATCCTCTGGTCTTGAACCTGTTTAGTCTTTTGTGTACATTACGCTATTTATATTTTATGATTTATAAGAAATATTCCACAAGCCAGCAGAAGTTAGAAGGGATCATGTCAAGATTAGCGAAACCAACATCTCCATGTCAAGAACAGCGAACCCAATAATCCCCTTGTAAAGAGTGGCCAACCCTTTCCGGCCCGAACTTCAATTCCACATGCGGGCTAGTACTAAACACGGTGAAACAGTGATTCATCTACACTGTTTCGCCGTGTTTAGTACTAGCCCCTGGGGGGTCAAATGTATTTCGCCTTGTTAGTACTAACTCTTGGGGGATCAAATGTCTGGTACCGAAGTGTTCGTGTCTAGAACAGCGAACCCGGTTATTCCCACGTAAAGAATAACGAACCCAATAATCTTCTTCCAAAGAGTAGCGAACCCTGCTGCGAGTGGGTTCGCTAATC
>JANJGK010000031.1:5931986-5935482 GCA_039081455.1 Macrobrachium rosenbergii | reverse complement strand
CTCAGTATCTCTTATGACAGAGTACTGGAGGTCTCTGCACAGTTAGGAGATGCCACAGTTAGCAAATATGTGGAGGAGGGTGTGGTCTGTCCCCCAGTACTGCGAAAAGGGTTGTTCACCACTGCAGTGATGGACAACATCGACCACAACCCATCTGTAACTACTGCCACTACCTCCTTCCATGGAACTAGCATCTCCATATTTCAGCACCCCACCAAGGAGAACACTGGACAGGAAAGACAGCAACTAAAGTTTGCACCTGAGAAAGTGAGGTCGGTGCCTGAATTGCCAGACACATTCACAAACATCTCACCAGCTTCCTTTCAAACAAAGAACCCTGTGCCACCAAACACTGCAATACCAAAGCCACCCACAGATATCTTGGGGCCACAGCTTGCACTGGAGTATCAGTGGCTAGACAAGGTCATAGTCACCCAGGAAATAGATGATGCAGTGAATCTGACGTGGTCAGCTCATCACGCTTCAATGAAGAGAAGCCCAGAATTTGAAGTAACCATAACTTCATTGCTTCCTCTCCTGCGTGATCAGGCTCATTCTGTTGCTACGATCAAACACGTGATGCAGAAAGTGCAGGATGTCACTGATTTTCTGAACCCTGGCCAGATACCCATAATCACAGCTGATCAGCCAATCTATGCCGTAGCAAAGCAGGTGCAGTGGCAGTGGCCTGATCAGTATGGCGAAGACAAGTATCTGGTAATGTTTGGTGGTCTGCACATTGAGATGGCAGCAATGACATCTCTTGGTACTCAGGAGCTCTGGTGGAGGCAGGAGTTGCTTCATCTGGAACTGCAGAATCCTTCCTGTCAGCTGCAAGTGTAACCAGGACACGGCAGATGCACCAGGTTACAGCCTCTAGTTTGTACAAACTCCTGAGGACAGCATACACTGACTACTGTGCTGAGAAAGCAAACAACAATGAGCAGGCATTAGAGTTTGAGGAGTGGTGTGACCTTCGAAGACAGCAGAGTCCACAGTTCCACTTCTGGCACATGGTGTTGTCTATGGAACTTGTGATATTCCTACTGATCAGGTCCTTCCGTGAGGCCAATTTTGTCCTCTACTGCCAGGCATTGCATGAGCTGATACCCTACTTCTTTTCCAACAATAATACAAACTATGCTCGTTGGCTGCCTATTCACCTCAGGGACATGCTTACCTTAGAGAGTTCACACCCAGAGTTGCACAAGGAGTTCAAGGCTGGCAACTTTGTTGTGCACAAGACCAGTCGCCAGTTCTCAGCAATGGCTCTTGACCAAGCTCATGAGCAGACCAATGCCTTTATAAAGGCTGATGGCGGAGCCATTGGGCTGACTGAAGATCCGTCAGCACTCAGAAGATGGATGGTGGCTGGCCCAGAGATCATCCGCTTGGTGTCTGCATACGAAACAGAGGTTCAAAGTAAGGAGTCTAATGAGCAGACAACACACCATGAACAAACACCTCATGCGCAGAAGACATTCTTGGAGAGAGTCAGCAAGCTGTCATTGGCTTTGCAACACTTGGGAAGTCCTTTTCAGGAAGAGAGCCAGGATCTGTATTCCATTGACAACAAAGACATTGCCCACCCCAGCTCAGCAGAACTTCTACAGACACACCTTGACAGAGGCCGCACTAAATTTCAGAAGTTTTCAGACTCTTTGGCAAACAATGCAGTCTCCTTCTATGAGCCGATAAAGAAGAACAGAACTGACTTCTTCAGGCAAGAAGCTGCTCCTGTAGAACAGTCAAAGCAGAAACTTCTGAAGGAGGATTGCCAGCTTTTCTCAAAGCTATTTATATCCTGTCAGAGCCGTGAATGTGATCTGCAGGAATTCTTCCAGCACGAGAATCAAACATTCCCAGCTTCCCTTAGTGAGGGTGGTAGGCTGTACACATGTCAGAAGTCTCAGCTGACCTCGGTCCTGGAGAGTCATGTTACACTAGAAGACAAAGAACCAAAGACTGATGTCCTCATTGTAGATGGATCAGCTTTGGTCCATGCCTTGCCACCAAAGAAAGGAAAGACCTTTGAGGGCTATGCACTTTGCGACTTCTTGCCTGTGATACAATCCTATAGCAGCAAGTACACATCATCACATCTTGTATTTGATGTATACAATACATCCAGCCTCAAAGCTGAGACCAGGCTCCAACGTGGTCAAGGAGGAAGGCGCAAGGTGACAGACAAGAACACAATTCCATCCAACTGGCGCAATTTCCTAAGACACGATGCCAACAAGACAGAGTTGTTCCAGTTCCTGGCAGACAAAGTTGCCCAGATGTCTGCCACAAATGTTGTCATTGCCACGAAAGGGTCTGCTGTCCTCAGCACTCATGAGGCTAGTCTTCAGGGACTGGAAAAGTGCTCTCATGAGGAAGCTGACACCCGCATCTTTCTCCATGCCAAATATGCCACAGAACATGGAGCCAAGACCATCACGGTTAAAGCAAATGACACAGATGTTCTTGTCGTTGCAGTCAGTGCTTTCTCCACTCTCCACAATCTAGGGCTAGAGAAGCTATGGGTGGCATTTGGCCAAGGCCAGAGCCTGCGCTGGATTGCTGTGCATGACCTGTGCAACTCTCTGGGCCAGGAGAAGGTGAATGGCATGCTCTTCTTCCATGCGTTCACAGGCTGTGATACAGTGTCAGCCTTCCGGAGCAAGGGCAAGAAGACCGCCTGGCAGACATGGAACATCTTTCCAGAGGCCTCCACTGTGTTCTCCAAACTGAGTCACTACCCTCTCAGAGTGGAAGAGAGTGACCTGAAGGTCCTGGAGAGGTTTGTCATACTTATGTATGAAAGATCCAGCACTGCTGGCACTGTGGATGAGGCTAGACTTGATATGTTTGCCAGAAAACAAAGGGCATATGAGGCCATTCCACCAACCAGGGGAGCTCTCCTCCAACACACCAAGCGTGCTGCGTACCAGGCTGGTTGTGTGTGGGGGCAGGCCACCCAGTGTCAGCCACAGCCAGAGAACCCTGCTGAGTGGGGATGGCAAAAGTCTGGTGAAGCATGGCAAGTCCTCTGGACAACCAACTCGCCCTTAGCCAAGAGTTGCCAACAGCTTACCAAATGTGGATGCAAAGCAGGCTGTCGGGAAAGGTGCAAGTGCTACAAGCTGGTTCTTCCCTGCACAGCTCTGTGCACTTGCAAATGTGAAGTCTAGATAAATATTGCCCTCTCTTCAGTAGATAATCTAGCTTGAGCATCCAATGTGTCATGCTATGCCTACCTTCTTATCCTCGAATTTTTCAAAGGTGTAGGTTGAGAGACCTATACATAGATTGGTTGCGTTTAGTCTGTATTTCTCTTCTTTTCTTTTTATGGTTACAGTCTTAGACACAATGTTGTATGTGACCATACCATTACTATTTCAGTTGAAAATAGCATATTAGTTAAACTGTCTGATCACATGAATATACCATTAAATAAAAACAGTTGGTCTCTATGTCTGCTAGCGCTGTGGATAGAAAAAAAAACTTTTAT
>JANJGK010000031.1:5881986-5926986 GCA_039081455.1 Macrobrachium rosenbergii | reverse complement strand
GTTTGGGGGGCATTTGCCCGTTCCTGAGAATTTTCTTGTGATAGGGAAAAAAAATACAAATTTTCCTTTTAGGGGACTCCTGATACAGGTTAGGTTTGGGGACTCAGTGATCGTCGTCGCACTCTTAGAATAATAGCCCCAACAATAAAAAAAAAAGATGTATCGTAAACCTAAAAAAAAAAAAATAATAATACTTGGAGGGACACTGGGATACTGGTACAGAGCAGGGGTAAGGTTTATGTACTAATGCAAATTGGTGGTTTAGAAACCAGCCATTTTTAGAAGAACACTTCTATTTATTTTTATAGAAGGGGTAAGTTGATAATCCCGAGACAGATAAGTTAAAATTATATTATCTGCAAGTTGCACAGATATATGTGCATATTTTGCCAGCCCTAATAAGGGCCTTTTCCTCCAATCCTAATATAAGCACAAAACTTAATTCTATTATGCACAGGCACTGTTTGCCTAAGTCATGTGTGTACGAATTTGCCTTTCAATATTTTTAGCCTTCCTTGCATGTGCCCTGAAAAGGGTAGTAACCACTTGGGTTTGCACAGTAACTGACAGCTCAAAGTCATCTGGTACGCACCTGGCAACAGAGGACAATGACCAGCATGGAAATTTTTGCGAGACTAACCCCACTTATACAAACATATCCCGCTTATGGTTTATTTAGAGGAACTAAAAGATAAAGTTTCTCTTAGGTTTACCCAAAATTACCCTGGGAACAACGTGAAGGCCACATGGTCACAGCAAAATGAAAGAACCACAAATAAACAAAAAAAAAAAAAAGGTTCCTTACGCTTATGAATGAAGTAGCGGGTGGTTACTGAATGGAAACGCTTTGAAATGAAACAGAATTTATCATGTGTGGTGCTGTATGGAGGAATGTGCACAAATGAAAATATGAAGCACGTTTATTTTTTTACATGGCCTGAGCAAATTTTATGCTTTCTGAGATTTTACTCTACAATGAGGAATTATGCGTTTGCCTAACGGAGAGAGAGAGAGAGAGAGAGAGAGAGAGAGAGAGAGAGAGAGAGAGAGATTAAACTCTGAATTCCAGAGATACAGAAATTTGCTGATTAACCCACATGGGATCTAAAACACGTGCCTAGCTATTCCAAGACGACAAATTGTCTGGATAGCATACACGCACCATTTCCTTTTTTTTTAACGCTTAGTAATTCCCTACCTTGCCTATGTGAAAAAACATGCAAGCCCTCACGCAGGGGCTATAAAAACTTGTGGAACGGATACTAACCTCTCTTCTCGATGACTGGATTGCATACACGTGCCTAACGTTTCCCTATCTCTATTTTCAGTCACAATTTCACTTCTTATCCTAACATAAAATAAAAATATTCAACTGTGTGGAACTCCTTGACTGTGAGCATGCGGAATTTAAGCAAAAGGTTCGTTTCTTTGTCTCGCACCCAGCTTAGCTTCACTAGTCGCTGATACGGAAAGTTGCAAGGGGACAAGGATTCAATCTGCAATGTGCAGATTGCAAGATCTAAGGCAAAAGGTCGCCATTTTTACGATTTAACCTGGGGAAATGCTTATTATGAGCAAGTTATAGACTCTAAAAATGAATTATTTCATTACTTACTACTATTTTTGTATAAAATCTGACTGCTGTTGATTCAGAAAATCGTAAATTACCAAGAAAAGGGGGAATTTAATGAGCTGAGGGCTCTAATCACAAGATATTTTTATAAGTAAACACGTTATGGTAAGTTTTAAAATTACGTGATTTACGTGAAATGAACTATCAGAAGATGAAATGGACTAATCAGGCAGGCAAGGCCTGAGAGGTTAAATATAACTGGGAAAATTTGAAGGTATATCCATCAGTGTGATGATGATGATACAAGGCACAGTCAAGAGAGATTTCCATGGCTAACAAACCCTCTGTACACGGAGAGATTTACAAATTAAAAGCCAGTAAGGGCACAGTAAAATATGTATAGGACAAGGCAAGCACGAAAGATGCCAAAGAAGACCTGAACACACGATTTATGTAATTATTTAAATATGGGCATTCACATAACACTGCCCTAACAAGGCAAGGTTGATATGGAATTACTGGCACTTGGAAATGGAAACAGGAAGTTTAGTATGAGAAGAACCTTTGCAACAGACCACTTTATCTTGTACAAGAGGTGGCTTCAGCGAGGGTAATGGACCACGTGGTAGGGCATGACTCTCTGAAGGAGGTGGGAATGAAAGGGGGGGATGTGTCTCGCTCGCGTCAAGCAATGTCTCTCAAGCTTGTTCCTTCAGTGAGGCCCTTATATGACTTAGGTCAGGGGTCAGGAGGTTACCTACGGGTAGATGGGGTTGGTGTCATTTCCCTATTCGCGGGCATCATTTATGACTCAAGATCCAGGTGTTCATGCCAGCTGTCCTTTCTCTTAATCCGCGTCGCCGGCTCTATTCTGCCTCCGGCCAGACTTAGTTTCTTCATAACCTCGTATCAAAAAACAAAGTTTCCCGCAGCGTCACATGTTAGAGAAGAGAAGGTTGAAAGAGATATAAAAAGTGCAATTAGCAGATTAAGGAGGGGCCAATATTCTTCGCCCTTCCTTGTCAGGCAGTACCAAAATGCACTGTTGTATTTTCCAGCTTTAAATTAAGCATTTGGTGGCTGGAGTGCTTGGGAAGATATAACTATAAATATATATATATATATATATATATATATATATATATATATATATATATATATATATATATATATATACATATATATATATATATATATATATATATATATATATATATATATATATATATATATATATATATATATATATATATATATATATATATATAGAGCCTCGATGGCTCAGTCGGTTACAGCAGCAGCTTCGGACTTCGTAGAGGTCTGTGGCGCGGGTTCAAACCCGCAGCCGACTGATCAGAGAGGCAGACACTTTGCTATCCGTGTAGACATCCCGGGATTATATATGTAATCAACGGATAGGTTTGTTTAAAAAGCAAATGGATGTTACAGACTAAATACACACACAAAACAAAGCCACTACAACACCTTCTAAAAACATAAACATCTCACACGTCTCGAACTCTCGCCATACCCGCGCAATAACTTCTCGCTGCTGGGAAGAAACGGCGTTGGGTCGGGTATGATACATGAAACATACGTACCGGGGTGTAAGCGATGTCAGGCAGGGCAGCCGATCGAGACCACAGGTCTACCCCAAAGCCAAATCAAAAAGTCCTTCAAAAGAAGGCATCGTGCTTACCCCATACAAAAATGGGAATAAAAGCACGTTAAAAGAAAAAGAAGAAAGATATATATATATAAATATATATATATATATATATATATATATATATATATATATATATATATATATATATATATATATATAAAGAATCGCAGGGGAAACAGACCCGACAAACATCTCAGGTTGAAGAGGTAAAGGCATGCATGTCTCTTACAAGAACAAGTTTATTCTGCCAACGTTTCACATCACATGATGCATCCTCAAGGCTGGAAATTACAGACAATAAATACTAAAAATGTCACTTCCACAATGGGAAAAGCTTCTTTAAAAATTTTAAAATTTTTTAAACATTTACAACTACAAAAAAATTAAAACAAGAACTTGAAAGGAACACCTACCAAGGCAAGAGCTAAAAAGTGACTAGAAAGACAGGGAGGAAATAAACAAACGAAAGAAACCTATAACGAACGTGGAGAGTAAACAAACAGGCAGTTATGCTATAAACAGTTGTCTGGACGACGATTGGGTGTTTAGTGTTGGTACATTAGTTTTTATGAAAAGCGACTCCAACACCATCAACTCGTCGTCCTTACGGGCAGATCCAATACCATCAACTCGACGAGTTGATGGTGTTGGAGTCGCTTTTCATAAAAACTAATGTACCAACACTAAACACCCAATCGTCGTCCAGACAACTGTTTATAGCATAACTGCCTGTTTGTTTACTCTCCACGTTCGTTATAGGTTTCTTTCGTTTGTTTATTTCCTCCCTGTCTTTCTAGTCACTTTTTAGCTCTTGCCTTGGTAGGTGTTCCTTTCAAGTTCTTGTTTTAATTTTTTTGTAGTTGTAAATGTTTAAAAAAATTTAAAATTTTTAAAGAAGCTTTTCCCATTGTGGAAGTGACATTTTAAGTATTTATTGTCTGTAATTTCCAGCCTTGAGGATGCATCATGTGATGTGAAACGTTGGCAGAATAAACTTGTTCTTGTAAGAGACATGCATGCCTTTACCTCTGCAACCTGATATATATATATATATATATATATATATATATATATATATATATATATATATATATATATATATATATATATATATATTACTTTATTAATCTGTGGCAATACATTCATGTTCGAAAAAACAAAGGATAATCAAAAAGGCTTTAATTTTGTGCCACTTAAACAAAGGGCGTTACTTATGCCGCACCCTGTATATATATATATATATATATATATATATATATATATATATATATATATATATATATATATATATATATATATATATATATTGTCAAGGACAAACCTCCCTCCTTCCTGTAAATTTGATTTCCTTACTTAATTTTGAATTCGTATGTTATTCATTTGCTTATCGAGTCGGGAAATTTGGCGGGCGTCGAATACAACCGGGCTTACTTGAACCAGTCAATAGCTGTTAGCTAGGCCGCCTTAACAGCCCCCCCCCCCACAAAATCGGGCGATCCAGAAAACAATACAAACCCCCTTTTCCACCCCCATCGTGCGATGGGGAGACATGTAGTTATAGGGGAGGCCAAAAGGGCCATTTAGCGCTAGGGAACAGGTCAGATTCTAAGCTGTAGGCATATAATAATAAGTGTGCTTTTCCTCTGCCCTTTTGCTGGTTCTTTTGACGTGCTTGCAGGTACGGGTTGGCCCAATGCCAGACGCTCGAAGAAGCCATGCTTTTGAAAAGCAAGGAGACGCTCGCCTATCTTCTCCTGTAGCAGACGTGCTGCATTGTTTTCCCGCTCCGCTGGTTGA
The DNA here is from genome assembly GCA_039081455.1 of Macrobrachium rosenbergii. Taxonomy (NCBI): domain Eukaryota; kingdom Metazoa; phylum Arthropoda; class Malacostraca; order Decapoda; family Palaemonidae; genus Macrobrachium; species Macrobrachium rosenbergii. The sequence continues at coordinate 5,921,947 of JANJGK010000031.1, read as the reverse complement.
ACTAATTTCGACGACAACTGGAACGGTTGTAGGTGCCAACAACAGTCATAAAAGGTTCGTACATTGCAAGTAGTCAAGACCAGCCCTTCCCCCTTTTACTTAAACTCCTTAAAATTCCGTTTCCTTAAACTTTAACTCCTTCCTCCACAAAGCAATCCTCCCTTGTGCTCGGCCTGCCTATATCCCATCCCTCGCTAATTATGTGCCTTGAATTCAAGTAAAGATCCTGTGATAACCATGAATTATCCCTCCACCAGTGCAATTTAAGGGCTATTTAGGTTAAGCTACTGTATATCAGTGTTAATTTTATCTTTGTGTGAATGCAATCACGTGTTCACTTTTAAAGCCTACGCTGCTCCGATTCTCAGATTGTACCTATGTGATTTCATTATAATCATCTTCTAGACTACGTTATGCTTTGTATTTAAGAACGTGTATTGGGTGATATTTCATAGGGGGATTCCATCTCCTTCAATGTATACCATCATTCCTAACTGAGAACGTCTCTTTCAGGGGACACACGCGGAACAATCACAATCCATGCTTCAGTATCTCGTCTGCCACAAAAATCCTGAAAATTCATGGTTGCAGTCAGTACCGAATTCCGTTGTGGCCCGAAAATGTTCATACGAATTATTCTCTCATCCTGGAGTTCCACCATTTGCCTTATCTGAGACCATTTCGTGTAATCAGGGCAAGACTGAATGTTATTATTATCATTGAACTGATTGTATTACATATTGGCCCCATTTTAATCAACTTGCTTGTTGCCCAATCATTGCATCACTGTTCCCTGTGTCCTATAAATGAATCTGCCCCTTAGTGATTATGTTGCTTGTATCTCATTGTTTATTTGCTAAGTCTCTGTAAATAAATCTCTGTAAATCTGCAAAAGAATTCTAATTCCCATATGGCGACCTTCCCCACTCAATTGTAAATCCAGGAAAATCTAAGGTAAGTTTTCAAATAACTTGTCCTTTTGCTCATAAACTGGGCTTTCTTGGTTTCGTGGCAGCATCAATGATAAATTTGTTTCAATTTCTCACCAGCCAAGGGCCAGTTTATGACTATATATATATATATATATATATATATATATATACATATATATATATATATATATATATATATATATATATATATATATATATATATATATATATAATAGATAGACATATATATGTGTGTGTGTGCACGCACGTTTGTGTGTATGGGCATGTTTTTGTTAGAGTGAATTACATCTGCCAAACTCAATACACTTTAATATTTAGCTCCGGCCTTTTCAATCAGATAGACTGTTACTTGATAGGTATTTCTAAAGACCTTTGAAATTATACAAACACTGTCGGTTACTGCTTTCATTTAGAAATCGGCCAAAACATTTCTTAAATGTCACAGAACCAACAGAATTGAACGTTATTTTTACTCTGAGCAGTCTACCCTCCATAAGAAAGTCTAAATATTACGTCAGTATATGTTTTGTTTGTTTGTTTGAGTGTTTTATTGATTTTTTGTGGTCACAAGCTATTATTATTATTATTATTATTATTATGATACTGTGTCTTCCTCATCTCTCCCCGCACAGGTTGTCGAAGTGGCATTTGCCGCAGAAACAACAGGCACCGATGCTGAAAGTCGTTCTCTACCCACGAACCACCTAGTCACCCGTGATGAGCACCGTACGCTCGAACGACAGCCATTAAGAAGATCACGACGGTTGGCCCACAGATACGGGGAAACTGCCATTACATAACTGCCTAGTCCACACTGAAAGAGAGTTCGATGTTTTCTTGGAGCGAGTATCACTAAAATTCTTTTAAACGTGTCTTTTTAATAAGAAAAACTAGGATTTTGATTCAGTTGGCTGAAGAGGACCGTTGCGCAAACGGTCGAAAGCTCCCTCGTTTTTATCCCATTTCTTGTATATTTTTATGTCTTAAAATATACAATTTATCAATTATATTATTGTGGCTTTTTAATCATCATTATTATTATTATTATTATTATTATTATTATTATTATTATTATTATTATTATTATTATTATTATTATTATTATTATTTCTAACGGACTGCTGTAAAACAAGGAATGTAACATATATATGCAAACTTTATGTTCAAGTCAGGCTCTTCTTTAAAAAAAAAAGGATGAAAAAATGCGCAGGAAGAAAAATAAAGGAAATTTAAGGCAGAGGCAAGTGAATATAATATTCGTCTTGAGGTTCTTTAAAACACGGAGTAAAAATGACGACGCACTTGAATATAAAACATTTATAAACTATCCATGCCCATGCCTAGAGAGTATTGTAAATTCAAATGGCACGAAAGAATATCCAGTTAACTTGTCTTTTAGGAAAATAGCAAGAGGTTGAATATGGTGCTTACAGCTCACTGAATCACATATACATAAATGTTTTTAGTTTTCTGTAAAAGAAAACTATTGTGCTGGCTTTGTCTGTACGAACGCACTTTTTTCCATCCGCACTTTTTCTGTCCGCCCTCAGATCTTAAAAACAACCGAGGCTAGAGGGCTGCAAATTGGTATGTTGATCATCTACACTCCAGTCACCAACACACCAAATTACGGCCCTCTAACCTCAGTAGTTTTTATTTTATTTATTGCTAATGTTAGCCATAATCTTGCATCTGGCAACGATATAGGATAGGCCACTACCAAGCCGTGGCTAAAGTTTCATGGGCCGCGCCTCATACAGAATTATACCGAGACCACCGAAGGATAGATATATTTTCGGTGGCCTTGGTTATACTGTAGAGGGTACGAAAACTCGATTGCCGGCGCATTTTTTACTTGTTTGATTTAGATTACAAGAATTTCGCAGTTGTATTGAGCTGATTTGAAAGTTTTCGTTTTTCCATATGAAGATTTGATTGAATTGCACTTCTCCACGCCCTTACATAATTACTCATCTGAATCTACAATCTCCTTTTTTTCCCTGTAGGGAGGTACTGCGGTCAGTGCACTTCATGCGGTGCACTGTAGGCATTACTTAAGGTTCTTTACAACGTCCCGTCGGCCCCTAGCGGCAACCTCTTTCATTCATTTTACTGTACCTCCATTCAAATTCTCCTTCTTCCAATTTACTTTCCACCTGCTCCTAACAATTGATTCACAGTGCAACTGCGAGGTTTTCCTCTTGGCACACCTTTCAAACCTTTTTACTGCCAATTCCCGTTTCAGCGCTGAATGGCCTCATAGGTCTCAGGGCTTGGCCGTTGGCCTAAATTCTATATTCTATTCTATTTTCTTTTACCAGATCCTGTTATGCAGTGCGTTTTCAGAATGTGTTGTCACTGTGCTAACCGATTTAAGATCAAGTTGCCGTGACTGACTTTCATATATTATATTATTATTGTTATTATTTCAGTAGATGAAAGCTATTCACATGGAACAAGCACACAGGGTCCAATGGCTTGAAATTCAAGCTTCCAAAGAATGTTGGTTCCAACCTCCCACCACAGACCCAACACTGCAGCAGCAACTGATCATGATACAGAGCCAGTGGTTTTTCATCGGCCCAGGCGAAACGCAAACCAGCAAACATCTGAGTGGCATGTCACGACAAAAACCACTATACCAGCAGACCAAGGAGAATCTTATAGAGTTAAATGTGACTTCAGGATTTTTATTTTATTCCTACCACAAAACATGACGATTTCACTGTGACCGGTACCACTAGACTGCACAGGTTTACAGATTTACTATTACTTCTGCCACGTTCTTTAAAACTGGTTTTACTCCTGCCAAATGACTCCACAATACAGCTTTCACTCCTACCACATCACTCTACAAATTTGCGTGTACTCTGACCAGGCGCCCTCAAAAACCCTATTTATTTTAAACCAAGTAACCTCATAATTTTGATTTTCACTTCTTGGACATGTCTTCACAAGTTCGCTCCTAATCTTATCTCCTACTGCGTAATTTCTTAATTTTGGTCTTACCAACACCGCTTAATGCTACAATTTTGCTTCTTTTACCACATGACCTCACAATTTTGCATTTATCCCTGTCATACGAGTTTATGATTTTGCTCTCATTCCTAACGCGAAGCTTACAAATTCACTGTTACTCTCACCAAGTTGTTTCATCATTTTGGTTATGATCCAACAGTATAACAGATAGAATATTCAATTTAGGCCGAAAACCAAGCGCTGGGACCTATGAGATCATTCAGAACTGAAAGGGAAATTGGGAGTAAAAGGATACAAAGGTGTAACAGGAGGAAAGCCTCGCAGTTGCACTATGAAATAACTGTTAGAAGAGGGTGGAAAGTAATGTGGAAGAGCGAGAAAATGGGTGGAGGTGCAGTAAAAGGAATGAAAGGGGGTTGCAGCTAGGGGCTGGAGAGACACTGCAAAGAACCTTTAGTAATGCCTCCAACAGTATGACAACCCAATTTATCATTAACTCTTATCACATGATTTCCCAGTTATGCACTTACCCCTACCACATCACCAAATATTGTTGTCTTATTCCTAGCACAAGACCAAATGATGCTGTCTTACTCCTAGCACATGACCAAATGATGCTGCCTTACTCCTAGCACACGACCAAATGATGCTGTCTTGCTCCTCCTAGGTGACTAAATAATGCTGCCTTACTTCTACCATGTAACCAAATAATGCTGTCTTACTCCAACCTCATGACCTACAGTAATAATGCTGTCTTACCCCTGCCATGTGACAAATAATGCTGTCTTACTCCTAGCACAATACCAAATAATGCTGTCTTACTCCTACTAGGTGACCAAAAAATGCTGTCTTAACCCTACTAGGTGACCAAAAAAAAAAAAAAGGCTTACTCTTACCATGTAACAAAATAATGCTGTCTTACTCCAACCACATGACCTAATAATGCTGTCTTACCCCTACCATGTGACCAAATAATGCTGTCTTACTCCTAGCACAAGATCAAGTGATGCTGTCTTACTCCTACCACGTAACCAAATAATGCTGTCTTACTCCAACCACATGACCTATAATGTTGTCTTACTCCTACCATGTAACCAAATAATGCTGTCTTACTCCTACCACATGACCAAATGATGCTGGATTACTCCTACCATGTGACCAAATAATGCTGTCTTACTCCTAGCACAAGACCAATTGATGCTATCTTATTCCTACTACGTGACTAAATAATGCAGTCTTACTCCTACCATGTAACCAAATAATGCTGTCTTACTCCAACCACATGACCTATTTGATGCTGTCTTACTCCTACCACGTGACCAAATAATGCTGTCTTACTCCTGCCACGTGATCAAATAATGCTGTCTCACTCCTTCCATGTGACCAAATAATGCTGTCTTATTCCTAAAAGGTGACCAAATAATGCTGCTTTATCCTACAACGTGACCAAATAATGCTGTCTTACTACTGCCTTGTGACAAAATAATGCTGCCATACTCCTGCCACATGACCAAATAATGCTGTCTTACTCCTACCATGTGACCAAATAATGCTGTCTCATTTCTTCCATGTCACCAAATAAGGCTTTCTTACTCCTAAAACCTGACCAAATAATACAGGCCTATCCTACCACATGACCAAATAATGCTGTCTTACTACTGCCATGTGACTAAATAATGCTGTCATACTCCTGCCAAACGATGAAATAATGCTGTCTTACTTCCACCATGTGACCAAATAATGCTGGCTTAATCCTATCATGTAACCAAATAATGCTGGTTTACTCCAACCATGTGACCAACAAATGCTGGATTACTCCTGCCAAGTGACCAAATAATGTTATCATACTCCTGCCACATGACCAAATAATGCCGTCTTAATCCTACCAAGTGACCAAATAATGCTTACTCCTGCCACGTGACCAAATAATGCTGTCTTACCCCCTACCACATGACCAAATAATGTTGTCTTACTCCTGACACGTGGCCAGATAATACTACCTTACTCCTAAACATGACCAAATAAAGCTGTCTTACACTTAGCACAAGATCAAATGATGCTGTCTTACTCCTACAACGTGACTAAATAATGCTGTCTTACTCCTACCATGTAACTAAATAATGCTGTCTTACTCCTACCATGTAACTAAATAATGCTGTCTTACTCCTACGACATGACACAATAATGCTGTCCTACTCCTACCACGTGACCAAATAATGCTGTCTTACTCCTACCATGTGACCAAATAATGCTGTCTCACTCCTTCCTCGTGACCATACAATACTGTATTACTCTTGCAAGGTGACCAAATAATGCTGTATTACTACTGCCATGTGATTAAATAATGCTGTCATACTCCTACCACATGACCAAGTAATGCTGTCTTACACCTACTACATGACCGAATAATGCTGGATTACTCCTGCCATGTGACCAAATATGGCTGTCATACTCCTGCCACATAACCAAATAATGCTGACATACTCCTACCACATGGCCAAATAATGCTGTCTTCTACCATGTGACCAAATAAAGCTGTCACATTTCTTCCACATGACCATGAAAATGCAGTCTTACTCCTACCACATGACCAAATAATGCTGTCTTACTCCTCCCATGTGACCAAATAATGCTGTCTTACTCCTACCATGTGACCAAATAATGCGGTCTTACTCCTGCCACATGGTAAAATACTTGTGTCTTACTCCTACCACATGATCAAATAATGCTGTCTTACTCTATCCATATGACTAAATAATGCTGTCTTACTTCTACCACGTCATCAAATAATGCTGGCCAACTCCTATCACATGACCAAATAATGCTGTCTTACTCCTGCCATGTGCCCAAATATTGCTTTCATACTTCTCGTACATGAACAAATAATGGTGTCTTGCTCTTCCCATGTGACCTACCAATATTGACTTACCCTTACCAAGCGACCAAATAATGTTGTCTTATTCCTACCATGTGACCAAACAATGCCGTCTTACTCCTACCAAGTGGGCAAATAATGCTGTCTTACTCCTACCACATGACCAAATAATTCTGTGTTACTCCTGCCATGTCACCAAATAATGCTGTCATACTCCTGGCACATGACCAAATGTTGCTGTCTTGCTCCTACCACGTGACCAACCAGTGTTGTCTTACTCCTACCCCGTGATGAAATAATGCTGCCTTAATCCTACAATGTGACCATATAATGCTGCCTCACTCCTTCCACGTGACCAAATAATACTGTCTTACTCCTACAATTTGACCAAATAATGTTGGCTTATTCTACCACACGACCAAATAATGCTGTCTTACTACTGCCTTGTGACTAAATAATGCTGTCATACTCCTGCCACATGACCAAATAATGCTTTCTTACTCCTACCACGTGACCAAATAATTCTCAAAAATCCTACCACATTACCAAATAATGCTGTATTACTACTGCCATGTGACTAAATAATGTTGTCACACTCCTGCCACATGCCAAATTAATGCCGTCTTACTTCTACCATGTGATCAAATATTCCTGTCTTACTTCTAATACGTGAGTAAATAATGCTGTCTTACTCCTACCACGTGACCAAATAATGCTGTCTTACTCTTACCACGTGACCAAATAATACTGTCTTACTCCTACCATGTGACCAAATAATGCTGGATTGCTCCTGCTATGTGACCATATCAATGTTATCATAATCCCGCATCAAGACCAAATAATTCTGTCTTACTCCGATCACGTGTCAAAATAATGCCGTCTTACTCCTACCACGTGACCAAATAATGCTGGCTTACTCCTACCACATGACCAAATAATGCTTGCTTACCCCTACCACATGACCGAATAATGCTGTCTTACTCCTACCATGTGACCAAATAATGCTGTCATACTCCCTCCACATGACCAAATAATGCTGTCTTATTTCTACCACATGACCAAATAATGTTGTCTTACTCCTACCACATGACCAAATAATGTGGTCTTACTCCTACCATGTGACCAAATAATGCTGTCTTACTCCTACCACATGACCAAATAATGCTGCCTTACTTCTAATGTGTGATCAAATAATGCTGGCTTACTCATATCACATGACCAAATAATTCTGTCTTACTCCTGCCATGTAACCAAATATTGCTGTCAAACTCCTGGCACATGACCAAATGATGCCGTCTTACTCCTACCACGTAAGCAACCAATGTTGTCTCATTCCTTCCACATGACCAAATAATGCTGTCTTCCTCCTATCAAGTGAGCAAATAATGCTATCTTACTCCTACCACGTGACCAAACAATGTTGGATTACTGCTGCCATGTGATCACATAATGCTGTCATACTCCTCCCATATGACCAAATAATGCTGTCTTACTCCTACCACATGATCAAATAATGCTGTCTTACTCCTTCTTCATGACCAAATAATCCTATGTTACTCCTATCACATGACCTAATAATGCTGTCTTACTCCTGCCCTGTGACCAAATATTGCTGTCAAAGTCCTGGCACATGACCAAATGGTGCCGTCTTACTTCTACCACGTGAACAACCAATGTTGTCTTACTCCTACCACGTGACCAAATAATGCTGTCTTATTCCTACCACGTGACCAAATAATGCTGTCTTCCTCCTATCAAGTGAGCAAATAATGCTATCTTACTCCTACCACGTGACCAAACAATGTTGGATCACTCCTGCCATGTGATCACATAATGCTTTCATACTCCTCCCACATGACCAAATAATGCTGTCTTACTCCTACCACGTGACCAAATAACGCTGTCTTACTCCTACCACGTGACCAAATAATGCTGTCTTACTCCTTCCTCGTGACCAAATAATCCTATGTTACTCCTATCACATGACCAAATAATGCTGACTTACTCCTATCAGATGACCAAATAATGCTGACTTACTCCTATCACATGACCAAATAATGCTGTCTTACTCCTACGACGTGACCAAATAATGCTGTCTTACTCCTACGACATGACCAAATAATGCTGGATTACTCCTGTCATGTGACCATATTAATGTTATCATACTCCTGCCACAAGGGCAAATAATGCTGTCTTACTCCTATCACTTGTCAAAATAATGCCATCATACTCCTACCATGTAACCAAATAATGCTGTCTTACTCCTTCCACATAACCAAACTATGCTGTCTTACTCCCATATGTGACCAAATAAGGCTGGCTTACTCCTACCACATGACCAAATAATGCTGTCTTACTCCTGCCATGTGACCAAATAATGCTGTCATACTCCTTCCACATGATGAAATAATGCTGTCTTACTTCTACCAAATGACCAAATAATGCTGTCTTACCCCTACCACATGACCAAATAACGCTGTCTTACTCCTACCATGTGATCAAATAATGCTGTTTTACTCCTACCACATGATAAAATAATGCTGTTTTACTCCTACCACATGAGCAAATAATGCTGTCTTACTCGGGCCATATGACCAAATAATGCTGTCTTACTTCTAAAACATGATCAAACAATGCTGGCTTACTCCTACCACATGACCAAATAAAGCTGTCTTACTCCGGTTATATGACCAAATAATGCTGTCTTACTTCTATCATGTGATCAAATAATGCTGTCTTACTCCTACCACATGACCAAATAATGCTGCCTTACTCTTGCCATGTGACCAAATATTGCTGTCATACTCCTGGCACATGACCAAATGATGCCGTCTTACTCCTACCACATGACCAACCAATGTTGTCTTACTCCTACCACATGACCAAATAATGCCATCTTATTCCTACCACATGACCAAATTATGCTGTCTTACTCCTACCAAGTAAGCAAATAATGCTGTCATACTCCTACCAAATAAGCAAATAATGCTGTCATACTCCTACCACATGACCAAATAATGCTGGATTACTCCTGCCATGTGGTCACATAATGCTGTCATACTCATCCCACATGACCAAATAATAGTCCTACCCCTACCATGTGACCAAATAATGCTGGCCTACTCCTATCACATGACCAAATAATGCTGTCTTACTCCTGCCATGTGACCAAATAATGCTATAATACTCCTGCCACATGACCAAATAATGCTGTCTTACTCCTACCACATGAATAAATAATGTTGTCTTACACCTACCACATGACCAAATAATGCTGTCTTACTACTGCCATGTGACCAAATATTGCTGTCATACTCCTGGCACATGACCAAATGATGCCGTCTTACTCCTACCACGTGACCAACCAATGTTGTCTTACTCCTACCACGTGACCAAATAATGCTGTCTTATTCCTACCACATGACCAAATAATGCTGACTTACTCCTACCAAGTGAGCAAATAATGCTGTTGTACTCCTACCATGTGGCCAAATAATGCTGGATTACTCCTGCCATGTGATCACATAATGCTGTCATACTCCTCCCACATGACCAAATAGTAGTCTTACTCCTTCCTCGTGACCAAATAATGCTATGTTACTCCCACCATATGACCAAATAATGCTGGCTTACTCCTATCACATGACCAAATAATGCTGTCTTACTCCTGCCATGTGAGCAAATAACGCTGTAATACTCCTGCCACATGACCAAATAATGTTGTCTTACTTCTACCACAAGACTAAATAATGTTGTCTTACTCCTACCACGTGACCAAATAATGCTGTCTTAATCCTACCATGTGACTAAATAATGCTGCCTTACTGCTACCATATGAAAAAATAATGCTGTCTTTTTCCTACCACATGAATGAATAATGCTGTCTTACTCCTGCCATTTTATCAAATAATGCTGTCATACTCCTACCATGACCAAGTAATGCTGTCTTACTCCTACCATGTGACCAAATAATGATGTCTTACTCCTGTGATGTTTAGAGTTTTTTTTTTTTTTTAGAACAATTATTCACAGATTGTTCCCTTGTTGTGGGTGTTGTCTCCTTAACCGGTGGTTTTTGTTTTTGTGTGCGAAGTTGACGTCTGTCGCCTTCGTATTGACTGCCCCAGTCAGGTTTGGTATTGCAGCGAGTCAGGTCTCGGCAGCATAGCAGCAAGGAGTCCTTATTTTTGCAGCAGGTATCATTTTACCCACTGGCTGTGGTAGCAGAGGATGGTTGGGTGACTAAACCATAGTCATCTGGGAAATTGGTTCTTGTTTGACAGCAGATTTGCTGTCTTGATGTTTCTGCCGTGATCATCTGTGTGCTGGTGGTGTTCCTGTTTGCAGTCACTGGCTGCTTTGATGACTGCACGGAGTTCATCTGAATGTTCATCCTCTTCGACAGCTGGGTCTGTATCAACGTCTCTATGGAGATAGTTTTTTTTTTTTTGTATTGTGCTACCCTGAGTTGGTGTGTTTTTTAATGCTGTTTGATTATGTTTATGCTGTTTGATTGTTGTTAATTATGTTTTAAGCGGTGCTTTCGTATTTATGCTGCCTGTTGGTTATTTGTGATGTAGCTAAAGTGTTTGTTGATTTGTATTTTAATGTTGACTGAGTTAATGCGATGATTACCATGTTTGTTCATTATTATTGATGTTTCTGGTTTTTGGTAGAGTAACTCAGTTTTAGCTACATTTGTTTTTGATTCTGACTCTGTTAATTATGTGATTTGTTTAATACCAAGCCTAGACTTACTTGTACATAATGTATATATCTTTATTATAATAAATTAGTTTTAAGATGCCTCAGTGGTTTTGTTACACTCCTTCCTCCTCAGTTTGCCATGACTACTGCCAGTCAGTCCAGTCCCATTGTATTTGTTTTTTTTTTCTTTTGTTTTATTTTAGAACCTGTAGAACAGACAGTGGTTCATAACATTTGGCGACCTTGCCAGGATTGGTTCTGTTTTGGCTGGCGGGGGTGTGGCAGCATCAGGGGAGAGTATTTTGTGTGGAAAAAAATTTGTAATTTTTATTGTTTGGTAGGGAGGTGTGAGGAATAATCGTTTGCCAATTGTTTCCTTGGTGGGTTGTTGCCTCCTTACCCTTTTTTTTTTTGTTTCTCCTTTGTGTAAGTTGACGTCTGTCACGGTGGTGCTTGACAGCGTCAGTCAGGTTCTTAGCAGCAGAGGAGCAAGGTCTCGGTAGCAGAGCAGAGGGAGCCATTTGGATGGCTGTCAGGTTTTGTCTACCTGTTGGCTTTGGCAGGAGGTGAAGGACCTCATTGCCAGTTGGAGCGACTGAAGGACCTCATTGCCAGTTGGAGTGACTGAAGGATCTCTTTACCAGTTGGAGCGAATGAAGGATCTCTTTGACAGTTGGAGCGACTGAAGGACCTCATTGCCAGTTAGAGCGACTGAAGGACCTCATTGCCAGTTGGAGTGACTGAAGGATTTCTTTGCCAGTTGGAGCAACTGAAGGATCTCTTTGCCAGTTGGAGCAACTGAAGGATCTCTTTGCCAGTTGGAGCGATTAAAGGACCTCTTTGTCAGCTGGAGCAGCTTATTTCCTGAAAAACAGCATAAGCATGTTTCGACAATTCGATCGGTGTAATCTGTTTCGTGGGTGTTTTCCATTTTTCTGCAACAGGTGGTTGTCCCGATACTTCGACCGTTTTTGTCTGTTCATTTGCTTTCTTGTTGACAGTTATGTCTTGTTCGAGAACTCTAAATTTAGAGTGTCTGTTTTGTGGTATGCTGCTTCTTTTAAGATTTGTTATGTTAACATTTATTGCTCTGATAATATATATTTATTGTATTGTGTGACTTTGTGTTGTGCCATAACATTTATATTACGCTACCTGCCTTTGAATACCTTGTTATTTGTGCATTGAGCATTACGTGGCTCAGGTATTATTTAGTATGTTATTGTTGTTGTTTTTTATTACATTATTATTTGTGCGTGGAGACAAAGGTGGCTAAGTTATGTTTCTTGTCATCAAAGTGATAATTAAGGATTGTTCATGGCCTTGTTTACGAGTTAGTTACTCGGGTTTTGATTGTTGCTGCTGCTAAGTGTGTAACTCATTTAATTGTTTTTAAGAACCTGACTCACTTGTACATAATGTATATTATTTTGTAAATGAATTAATATTAAGGTTACTTTTTTTGTATTTGTTCTGCTCCTTCCTCCTTTGTTTATCACCTCTCGTCAGTCATTTCAGCCCAATTGTTTTGTTGTATTTCGAACATGTTGATCTTGAGGTAGTGAGGTCATAACATTGGCAACCTTGCCAGGATTGGCTCTGTTGTGGCTGGCGGGGTTGTGGCAGCTTCGGGGGAGAGTGTGTAAAAAAAAAAAAATTGTGCAAAAATTTTTTTTCTGCTGGGTAAGGAGGGGTGATGTTTAGAGGTTGTTTTTTTGCAGAACAATCATTCACAGATTGTTCCCTTGTTGTGGGTGTTGTCTCCTTACCCGGTGGTATTTGTTTTGTGTGCGAAGTTGACGTCTGTCGCCTTCGTATTGACTGCGGCAGTCGGGTTTGGTATTGCAGCCAGTCAGGTCTCAGCAGCATAGCAGCAAGGAGTCCTTATTTTTGCAGCAGGTATCACTTTACCCACTGGCTGTGGTAGCAGAGGATGGTTGGGTGACTAAACCATAGTCATCTGGGGAATTGGTTCCTGTTTGGTAGCAGATTTGCTGTCTTGACGTTTCTGCCATGATCATCTGTGTGTTGGATGTGTTCCTGTTTGCAGTCACTGGCTGCTTCGATGATTGCACAGAGTTCATCTGAATATTCATCCTCTTTGACGGCTGGGTCTGTCTCAATGTCTCTATGGAGATAGTCTGTTTTTTTTGCATTGTGCTACCCTGAGTTAGCGTGTTTTTTAATGCTGTTTGATTATGTTTATGCTGCTTGATTGTTGTTAATTATGTTTTAAGCGGTGCTTTCTTATTTATGCTGTCTGTTGTTTATTTGTAATGTAACTATTTGGTTATTTGTGATGTAGCTAAAGTGTTTGTTGATTTGTATTTTATTGTTGACTGAGTTAATGCGATGATTACCATGTTTGTTCATTGTTATTGATGTTACCGGTTTTTGGTGGAGTAACTAAATTTTAGCTACATTTGTATTTGATTCTGACTCTGTTAATTATGTGATTTGTTTAATACCAAACCAAGACTTACTTGTACATAATGTATATAACTTCATTATAATAAATTAGTTTTAAGATGCCTCAGTGGTTTTGTTACACGCCTTCCTCCTCAGTTTGTCATGACTGCTGCCAGTCAGTCCAGTCCCATTGTATTTGTTTTTGTTTTTTTTTTATTTTAGAACCTGTAGAACCAACAGTGGTTCATAACACTCCTACCACTGAATTCACAACTTTCCTTTTACTCCAACCACATGAATTCACAATTTTTCTCCTGATCTTACAAGTCACGCCAGAATTTGGCCTATACTCATAAAATCCTATATTTTATGTTTAAGAAATTCTGCATTTATTTAGTGTCCTTTTATTGATTCTTATCTTTATCTATATCTTTATCATTTTCTCATCAGGTTTCTCTTGCCAATGTGTTAAAGTTTGTTTTCCAAGGGAAGAGCTGTTTGGACTGATGTAGGAGTCTAACATGTATAGCCCCACTAGCCGCTTAATAATTGAGCAGAAGTGAAGGTATTGCGGCCCGAGTTTCAGGACGGTACATAACGTTGCGTGGGTTAGGACTTGCCATCCATCTCGACTTTCTCTTATAATGCCATCATTTTCACGGTTTGGGTACACAAAATAATAGCATTCTACACTCCAAAGCATTTAACAAATAAAGTGCCCTTCTTTGCAAAAATTAGTAAATGAATTGCTAATGCTTTGACAATGTCTACGAGCTTTAAAATTGTGCTCTGTTGTCGGGAGCTCTTTATCCGTGAAATAGTATATTTTCTATTGTTTTAATAGTAAAAAAATTTAGGGAAACACTACTACTGCAGTAATTCTCATTAACTATAAAATGTTATTGTAATTATTACCATTCATAATGAAGACAATCTAACATTTTGAATTGCCTTTTGTTTTCTCGTTATACAGTAGAGAAACCACATTGTTATTGTTATTATTACTGATGCTGTTGTTGCTAAAGGTGCTAAAGGCACTTCATTACAAACCGAAATGTCGTGAACTTCTCAATTATCTACTTTCCGTTTGTTGAATTAGTTGGAATATTGAAAAATTTGTTAAACACTAATATTTTTCTCCAGTAATTGTATATAACGTAAACAGAAATACTAACGAGAGAGAGAGAGAGAGAGAGAGAGAGAGAGAGAGAGAGAGAGAGAGAGAGAGAGAGAGAGAGAGAGAGAGAGAGATATCAGTAAATTTGGAGATGAAAAGCAATTTCATATCAAACAAGTAATACACGGAGAGTGTTTGCTCCTGCAGGGCAGGTTCTCTCTCTCTCTCTCTCTCTCTCTCTCTCTCTCTCTCTCTCTCTCTCTCTCTCTCTCTCTCTCTGAGGAAGATATTCTTCGAGGTTCTGATCAAAGCACAGAATTCTTATTCGAAGATGTTTGATCTTACAGATTAAACCTCTCTCTCTCTCTCTCTCTCTCTCTCTCTCTCTCTCTCTCTCTCTCTCTCTCTCTCTCTCTCTCTCTCTCTCTCTCTCTAAAGAATATATTCCTCAGGTTTCGGATCTGAGCAGAGATTCCTCCTCCTTCTCCTTCCCATCTGCTTCAAGGTCCCTTGAGATATCTCGTATCCTCAAGCGATTAATTGCTTCTGAAATTTTAAGGAAGATCTTTGCCGGTGCTTGCAGAAGGTTGATGGAATGTCTGTTGTTGCTTTTGTTCTGGAATTGATTTCGAAAGTTTAATTGGACGGAGATTTGAATATACTGTGTATATATATATATATATATATATATATATATATATATATATATATATATATATATATATATATATATATATATATATATATATATATATATATATTACACGTATATTTAAGTATATACGCATGTTTATGGTACATGTGCATACAAGTATGTGTATGAGTATCTGTGCATTTGTGCGTCAGATTCCTTTGCCAAGATCTGTCTCCATTGCCATACTGAAAGCTAGTTAGCCAAAGGCTGAGGGAGATTCTCTGTAACTAAAGGCACAGACCTTGATGTGTTAGACAGGTAGACGAGGATTCTATATATACCCTGCCGGAGGCTGTAGGTTCTCTACTCTATGGCTGTCACGCAGTGAAGCACTGTTTCCACTTGAAGCGGACTGGTTAAGTTATGGACGCGGCATACATATGTAGGTTTAGTCTAGGCGTGAACATCTAGGTTTGATGGGTGCTGGCCTTCAAGAGAGGCCATATCAATAATCTGTCCCGTTGATATAACCAATTTACACATGCACCATGCGTAGCAGATTACTGAAGCCAGAAATCCTTTATTCCTCACACCGTTGGACTGGTGAACAGCCTTCCAGAGGATGCCGTGCAATTGGAAATTCAGAAGTTCAAGCGAAAATGCAATGCATTACTACCCTAATACTATTTATTCTTCTTGCACTTTAACACATATTTATCTATTTATCTACTAATTATTATTATTATTATTATTATTATTATTATTATTATTATTATTATTATTATTATTATTATTATTATTATTATTATTTTGATAAGTGGGATCTCTTCTTTCTGTATTTTACTTTACTTCCTCTTAATTCTTCCTAATGAACACCATATTCCTTGCGAGCTTGCTCCACATAAATAGGTTTCATTTACTGAATAATACAATAATAATATAGGTACATATATACTTTATTACTGTTCTTAAACATTATGTTTCGATTTTATTTCAGTGTTTTCGAAACTGAAAATAATATACGTTCTTTCATTTTGTGCAATGGCTACTCACAGGCTGTATTAAAGATCTATTTTGGGCAACACCTTTGATGTTTTTTTTATTACAGCCCCACTGTACACGTCAGGATTTGCAGCGACAAAGGAAAATTGGCTTTAATGACCATAGCTTTTGCAAAGCCATTTTGCATTGACCATTTAATATCGAGGAATAACTAGTCTGTTCGCTCCATGATATTCACTTTATAAATTAGAATTCTGTGCCATTCTCTGCGTTTTAGTTTTCTGCAAAAGAAAACTATTGATTTGGCTATTAGCCTGTCCGTCTGCACTTTTTCTGCCCACCCTCAGATCTTAAAAACTACTGAGGCTAGAGGGCTGCAAATTGGTAAGTTCATCATCCAGCCTCCAATCATCAAACATACCAAATTGCAGTCCCCTAGTCTCATTAGTTTTTATTTTATTTAAGATTAAAGTTAGCCATGATCGTGCATCTGGCACCGCTGTAGGTTCCAACAACCAGGCCACCACTGGACCATGCCTGAAAGTTGAATGGGCCGTGGTTGAGATTTTCGTAGGCTGTGACTAAGAGTTTCGTACAGCGTTACACACTGTACAGAAAACTCGATTGCGCCGAAGAAAGTTCCGGAAATATTTTACTTGTTTTATTATAACTTGCCTCATTTCTAAAAAATCGGTATATCACTGCCCTTAAGGGAAATCCATTAACACACGTTCCTTGCAGAACCAAGCTTGTTTTGTGGAGCAGCTTCCATCTTGGTCTTTTCCCAAAAATAAACGATAAAACTTGCCATCAATTTTCTTTACTAACTCAGTCAAGAACAACAACAACAAAAAATAGAGAGTAAACTCGCTCTCTTAATCCTCCCTGAGTAAATAGCGAATTGCGCATTATTTCGTCACACGGCACGTGGAAACTCCCGTAGGGAAGTTGAGAAGAAATTTCTATTGACTCAGCTCTCTTGCCCGCTGTTTCATCCCTCTCATAAATAGGGGATTTGTGGTTCCCAGAATATGGAGGCGAGATTATCGTATATAACGTTGCCTCTCTAATCCCATGTAATTTTCGTCTCAAGAGGTTTAACATTATCTTTCTCCTTAGAAAATTTCAGCGTATAAGGCATCTCATTCAAACCAGTGGAAGTTACGTCTATTCAGTATGGAGTCTGAACCCTTCAGGAAAGGCGTAATCAAATCATTTTGAAATTACAGTGATTGATGTTGGTCGTTTTCCTGGGGTTTTAATCTCGCTTATTCCAAATCTCTGAGTGGGCTTTGGTGGACTCGCATAACAGAGGATGTTTGTTATAATAATAATAATAATAATAATAATAATAATAATAATAATAATAATAATTATTATTATTATTATTATTATTATTATTATTATTATTATTATTATTATTATTATTATTATTATTTAAGTAGATGAAACCTATTCACATGGAACAAGCACACATGGGCCATTGACTTGAAATTCAAACTTCCAAAGAATGTTGGTTTCAACCCCTCACCGCAGACCCCATACCGCAGCAGTAACTGATCATGATACAGAGCCAGTGCTTTTTTTTTTAATCGCCCTGGGGAGACGCGAACCCGCGACGTCGGAGTGGCATACCACGACACTAACCACTATACCAGCGGACCAGCATAAATTAATAATAATAATAATAATAATAATAATAATAATAATAATAATAATAATAATAATAATAATAATAATAATAATTCTGGAAACAACACAGATATCGGACGGGTAATGAACTGAACGTTAGAGTCTCATAGAACCTTCTGCAGGAAAGTACAAAGTAGCACAATGTACTTGACATACGGCATGACATGTACACTGGGAAAAAATAAACTGTATTACGAGTCGGGTGAATCATCCCGTCACTCGAGGACCCAGTCTTCTGAGATGAGACTGAAACTTTCGGAAAACAAAGCATCTTTAAAAATCACGATACAGTTTCACAGCCTGGTCTGAGGGGAAAGTAGTCACACTGAAGCGTCATTTATACCTTTTTTAATATATATATATATATATATATATATATATATATATATATATATATATATATATATATATATATATATATATATATATATATATATATATATCATATAAATAATTTTTATCATCATTGCTATCCCTATTCCAAAGGTGCGGTTGCCTTGATGTTCTTCTGCAGCTTTTTCTACCAAATGCATCTTACTCCCATAAACGCCTCTTTTCCTAATCCTCCTTCACTTATCATTCCATCTAATCCTTTTTTTGCTGCTTCTTGACCTTCTTTTTCTAAAAGGTTCCACCAAAGCCTTCTTCACTCCTTCCTCCTTACTTATCCTTCTTTACCACATGCCCATACCATCTCAACCTCGACTCTTATCGTATCGGTAAACTTTACAACCCCAAGCACTTCTGATTTCTTAGTTTTCCAGCCTTTCACTCAGTGAGAAGACGGAAAAGCAACCTCAGCACAGTCCTTTCTATTCACTCTAGCTCCTCTTCCTACTTGCTTCTTAATCCCAATGTTTCTGAACGATATATCATCACTGATCTGATTACAGTGCTTTAAAACACTAAGTTTTTTTGTCAGTTCTTTGTCACATATTACCCCTGTCACATCCATCCATTCCCCCTAATTGCGTTTATCATACTATAAACAAGTGCTTGACATTCTCTACCTGTTGTAAATCTTGGCCACTTTTATCTTTTATATATAGATAACACGTCTCCTCCCTGCTTGCTGGATGCCATAACTCAGTTTTACCCGTATCTACCTTCATACCACCCTACTTAAGAGATTCCTGCCACTCTCTTATCCTTCTTTGAAACATTTTTTTCAGTCTTTGTTGCAACCACTTGACTTTCTGCAAATAACAATTCCCGTGAGTTTTCATTCCTAATCCCTTCTCTCAATACATTCAACACCAATACAAAAAGAAATAGGCTAAATGCTAATCCTTAATGTAAACCAACTTTAACTTCAAACATTTTTGTGTTTCCATAGGTCGTTATTACTGCTTTCATCTTTCTTAAACACCCAAACACTACCTTCTTTGTTAATCTATCAAATGCTTTCTCTACGTCTATAAATGAAGTTTGAGCCTCCGATTACTTTCCAGCCTCTTTTCTTGTGACTGTCTTATTGAAAAGACAGCATAAACTGTATTTCTCTCTCTAATGAAATAATACTGCTGTTCACCAGTCTTCACAATTGCTCACAACTGTCAGTCCAGTATCTTTCTGACACTTTAAATAGTTCTATTAGTTTGAATCATCCATAATAACCACATCCAATATATCTCTTCTGGTTAAACATATGTACCATCTGACATGTTTCCCAGTTCATTTGGCATCATTTCCTTTGCCCGGATTAACCTAAGCAACTCAAGTATCCACTCATCCCCAACTGTACCAAATACCTTTATCATCTCAATCTGTACCTCTGATGGACCTAGTGCTTTGCCATCATACGTTCTATGGTGGTCTTTCTTATTTCTACAGATAGTATCTCCATCAGCAGCCCCTCCACTGCTCCTACCTTCTCCAAATCCCCTCTTTCATTTTCTGTGTTTAGAAGATCCTTATATAACCCATTCACTCATTTAGTGTCTTAATTATGCAAGGTATGTCATTCTCTATCTCTGATGACACTTTACCTACCCAGATCTTGTCTTTGCCTTTTCTTGCATTCCATATTCAGTAAGTATCCTTCATTCCTAACCTTCTGATTAACTCCTCTGTAGATCTTCCAGTGCCTGTTCTCATTGTTTTCTCAATCTCACTGGCCCCCTTCTCTAAAGCATTCCTAGCTACCTTGAACATTTACCGCCTTCAAACCCTTGGTAGCCCTAGACTTCCACCTGACTATTGTACTCTCTTTCACCACCACTTTTTCCCCCTTTTGACACCCCATAGCCGCCTGTTCGCCCAACTGTTTCCTCTGCATCTTTTACACATGCCACTTTCATATCATTCAAGATATTTTTTACTCAATCCCAACTCCCTCCTCTCTGTAATTTATTTCTACTTGATGCATTTCTCTTGCATACTTCTTATACTACTCACATTGTTCTCCTTAGAATTCCATATTTCAATGTTTGTTCTCTTGAAACTCTTCTTGAGCTTTCTACTTTGCACCTTAACTTCCATCTCGAGTAACCTAATTTTTTTTTTTTTTACATATGGCTCAACAAGAATTACATTACAAATCACTACACTGCTTCTGTATTCCATTTTAACTACAAGGTAATCTATCTGGCTCTGAATTCCATCACTCTTATCTCACGAAATGTCAGTCTGCCTTCATAAACCAAGTGTTCTTTCAGGATAATCCGAAACTCTGTGCCATTTCAGTGCATACTATCCAACTTCGTTCCTTACTCCAGATCCACAGCTTCCATGAACCTCCTCATATCCATGTTTGTTCTTTTCAAACTCTACTATCCCTTTCTGTTGCTATAATTATTTTCTGGCCATCCTTAAACATTTTAATTATTTTTTTCCAATTCTCCCCCAATGATTTCTTTCTCTTGCTCTTGGCATTCTATCTGATGTGAGAATGCTGAAATTACAAACGGAATATATTTTCAATATAGTAGCACTACCATTATGAGCTTATCACTAACTCCTATTTCAAACACCTTATCTTCCCACTCACCACTGACCATAACTCTTAATCTGTTTCTTCCCATCTGTGACGAACATTACCTACCTCTCTGGTTCCCTTTCGCCTTCCTCCTAGTCTCTTGTACGCACAGAATATTTATCACCCTCCTCTCCATCATATCACCAATTACTCTTAACTTTCCAGTCAGGGCACCAATATTCCAAGATCCTTGGATGAGAATAATGAAAAGGGAGGGCAGATATGTGGAGAGATTTTTGGTTGATCAAGCACAGGAAAGACATGAGAGCTGTAGTTCCATTGATACACACATACACATATAATATATATATATATATATATATATATATATATATATATATATATATATATATATATATATATATATATATATATATATATATATTATATATATATATATATATATATATATATATATATATATCATAGCCTTCAGAATTTCTTCATTTGGATCTTAGACTTCGTAGTGACAACCGCATCCAAAAGTGTGAAGAAATCAGAAAGTTAAGAGGACTCTGTGGTTATTCAGATAACAAGCATATATGGAAAGAAATGTAATATATATATATATATATATATATATATATATATATATATATATATATATATATATATATATATATATATAATGTATGTGTGTATAACTGAAGCACGATAATATGGAACGTGATGAATATTTAAATAAAGGCAATGCCACAAAGGAAAGTAAGACAACAGAGTGGTGGTAGGCCTTTAGACTTACTGGCCTTTACTGCTAAGTAAAGGGCACTAAGTCGAAAGGCCTGGCACACTCCGTTGTCTCACTTTCCTTCTTGGCATTGCCTTTATAATACACACACATTATATATATATATATATATATATATATATATATATATATATATATATATATATATATACATATATATATATATATATATATATATATATATATATATATATATATATATATATATATATATATATATATATATATATATACAATATATATAAAGGAACGCGTACTTAATAATATTACAAAAAATCCACGTCAGAAGGTGAGTGAAAAACCGGGACTTTTGAACAGGTACTTTCGTAGTTTATTCTACATTTTCAGGTTCAGCGTGAACTTGAAAATGTAGTTTGTAGTTTAGTGTCTGTGTTATATATATATATATATATATATATATATATATATATATATATATATATATATATATATATATATATATATATATATATATATATATATATATATATATATATAATATATATATATATATATATATATATATATATATATATATATATATATATATATATATATATATATATATATATATATATATATATATACGGTATATACATATATATATATATATATATATATATATATATATATATATATATATATATATATATATATATACTCACATATATATAAACACTGAGCTACTAAGGTCGTTTGATATTAGATTTACGCAACCTGAAGATGACTGTGGAATAAAAGTTGAAAGTCTTGGTAATTTTCACGTGAGGACCTTATTATATATATGTATATATATTATATATATATATATATATATATATATATATATATATATATATATATATTATATATATATATATATATATATATATATATATATATATATATATATATATATATATATGATTCAAAATACAACTTTTTTCTCATTTTTCGGGATGAGGTCGATAGCCCAAACCCCTTTGTTACCGGTGAATAGTATTCATTCTTAGCACAGTCGATAAAGCGACCAAAGCCAGCATCACGACTTGGATATTGTGAATGCGATCCTTGTGCTCTTTATATTACTAAACCACTGTGTTCCAGCAGCAAGGTGGCTTTTCTATATCTTTTCTATATGTATGATATCGATCACTGCTCTCTTATTCTTATGATATGCGAGGACAGATAGCTCTCCCCTCCGTCTGAAATCAATGAACATCGGATTGCTTGTGAATTAGTAAGTTTTTCTTCCCTCTTAGTGCTGTTTCGGGCCCATTCCGTAATTCGGTTGCCTTTAATTGCTTTAAGTTGATTGCCCCTGCAATCGGCCTCTGCATAAAAAATAGTTGGATATCAATGATCAATGACCCATTACCTTAATTTAAAAGATGATAACTGTCAGTAGTAATTTATGCTTATGATCAAAAAGAGCAAATATTTACTTTTATATGGACGGAAATGGCAAATATTGTCTAACAGGGATTACAATTAGCCCCCATTTAGAGTCACATTACCTGTCAGTAAACAATGCTTTTAAATGATGGTCAAATATTAACGTATATTTTGCCAATCGTGCATAACAATGCGCCTTGTTTTGGTTTCCTGCTATGGTCTCCTCAACAAAACTTACAAACTGTCGAATGATTATGGACTGCTTATGTATGTATGTATGTATGTATGTATGTATGTATGTATGTATTTGAGGATTTGTCAGCTGTCACCTTCCCCTCCCATTTCTCTTCTGTTGTTCGCACCCAAAGTTGATCTAATCTTTCTTGTCGAGCAACTCTCACCTTATGAGCTGTTCTGGTTGGGGATCCCTAACTCTGTCAGATTCATTACCTCGAGGGAACAATTTCTACACGGTTTTCGCAACTCAAATCCTGTGTTTTGCCATTTGGTAAGTAAAGGTTTCTGAATGTTTCTCTTTAATCCTCTACAACGCAAATTAAATACTCTTTTTATGGAAATGTTTATGCCCACTTCTATATCGACTGTCCTATATCTGAGTATTCCTTCAGGAAAATTTATGTGCCTATTATTCTATTTTCCCACTCAGTTACTCAGTCATCTAATATGAAAGGTTTTTAATTTTTTTTTTTTATTTCGTAAAAAAATTATCCGCCAACTTTTCTGTCTACTTTCTTATCCAGCTGTTCAGTTATTTACCTTCACGGCTGAAGATTTGAAGGGAAAAGACGAAAATTATCACTTTGTTACTCCGATTGTTTACTCTTAGGGGCCGGAAGTTGTTTCATTCATTAACTTCAGTGTATAATCTGGGCTATACTCAACAAACATTGGTACTATACTCCAATATATACATGAATACAGTAAACAAATTTAAACAAAAAAATTCGAAAAAATGAAAATGAACATAAGACGATAACACTCACAAAAGTGAAAATTACCACAGAAATATCATTAGTAATACATCTGAGAGGGCTTACCATGAAGTTTTTACAACACCAGCTCCTTTGGCTTCAGTGAGAATCCTGAAGGCCTGCAGCAGAACCAGTTCCTGCTGAAGGGGGAGAATATAATTTGCAGGACACTTAAAAAATTCAACACCGGCTGCTGCATAGTGACCATATTGCTTCAGTAATCAACAACTGTTCACAGTTTTCCTTTTGGTGAACAACCTCAGTAGTTCTGACAAGGTCATCCAAAAGAAGCTTACCATCATGAACATTTGGAAAGTACTAATTTAAGGCATGTCATTGTGATGGTCTTGTAATCGCCTACTGAGAGCTGTCGTTGTATTGTGTTTTCAACACGTCTTAAATTGCAGAGGCTCTTATCTGGACATTTAAACTTATAAGCCACTCTAGTCCTTGACTCCTTGGGCTATTTTAAGGTCAGTACCATTCTTTAGCACAGGTACAACTAGTGTGTGTCCAGCCTCATACAAGAGGCCCATTGCCAGCACCTACATCAGGAGGGGACTTCTCCTACTGTGGTACTTAGAAAACTATTCACACAGAAATGAGCATGTGAGACTGATGCTGACAAATGATGAATTCATCAGCGACATCATCAAGGACATGATAAATAAGGAAACGAAGGAATTCCATACACAGGCACAAAAAAAAAATCTTTTTTATATTATCATCCATAAAATTAACTGCGGATAAGCCTATGAACAGGAAGTGTACATGCACTTCAGAGAATCATCACCTATGGTGTAACACTGAAGGTACCCCATGAGAAAGTTTCACTGAGTCTTAATTCACCCCAGCTTGGTAGTTGCCCTTTTGTTGAAGAGCAGCATCAGCCCCGGGTACCTAAGGTCTAGGACGAATGTGGTTTACAAGTTTAAATGATTTCAAGAGACATGCAAGCCCCACGATAAAAGCTAGATTGCTCACACAATTATAAGCCCCCCATAGTAACCGGGCCAAGCAAGCACTTTGCAGATGTAAATAAAAAAAGAAATTTCCTTTGCATGTCCGTTCCAGAAAAACTAATGCTGTAAACCAAGAAGATATCTATGGGTAGCGGTTTCACTGGACGCCTTCAGAAAAAAAAGTTAAGTATACCTTAGTTTTACCAGACCACTGAGCTGATTAACAGCTCTCCTACGGCTGGAACTCGCAACATGGGGTAAAGGGGCAGGTCATCTACGGATTCAAGAAAAAATTTCCCCAGATCTGTCTCCAGTGATATTTCTTTATAATTTTGTGAAATTTATCACTTAATTTTCAATTTTCGAATTGTCATCGTTTGTTGTTTAATTTTCACTGCTCTTACCCCATATATTGCAATGTAGTTCAGTTTCGTATATGAAGTGTAGCCCAGGTGAAACCCATAGGTTTAATGGCTGATACAGATACTGGCCTGAGTAAAAAAATGGATCAACATAACAGCAATTATTTTACATCTTGTTCAAGGACTTCAGCCTTAATAAACTGGAAATGTGTTGCATTAAAATATACGATTGTATATATATATATATATATATATATATATATATATATATATATATATATTATTATATATAAATGTACGTGTATATATATGTTTTGTGTGAGTGTGTGTGTGGTGTGTGTGTGTGTTTATGAGGATCTACTTTTGTCCAAAGCAAACGCACGCGAACAGGAAACGCAATAAATATCCCCGCGTCTCTAGTAGTTAACAAACGTCAAGTAAATATCCGAGTCCTTTTTCCCTCTGATACTTCTTAGATATCTGTATTGTGAGAGCAACAAACAGCTGAAAGGAAGGTCATCAGATATTCTAAACTTATTACCAGAGCAAACATGAGCTCAGGTAAGATCTCGGTGTAACCTAGACGCTTGGGATTCGTTCTTTAATATCCGCGTTGTAGGATGCTCAAAATCTCTCTGCCTGGCTGTCTGTCTCTGTATTCCTCTGTTTGTTTGTCTCTCTGCCCGTCTTTCATATAGATATAAACATGTACACATAAATCATATACATGTATTTAAGATCCTCTCTCTCTCTCTCGTCTCTCTCTCTCTCTCTCTCTCTCTCTCTCTCTCTCTCTCTCTCTCTCTGATATTTAACACATATACAGTACACTCACCAAATATTGACGTTTTATGCTGATAAGGGAAACTCAGATACCGCTCTCTCTCTCTCTCTCTCTCTCTCTCTCTCTCTCTCTCTCTACTCTCTCTCTCTCTCTTCTCTCTCTCTCTCTCTGTTCATCTACCTTATATCTTCCTAATCAGTACTCTGAAAAATTGCAGTGTTGTAGAATAATGCAGCAGATAACAGGCATGAATGTAGAGGTAATTATGATTGTGCAACAAACATTAATGCATCCTATTACAAATTATATATATATATATATATATATATATATATATATATATATATATATATTATATATATATATACCCCTGTATATACACATATATAACAGGCATGAATGTAGAGGTAATTATTATTGTACAAAAAACAAATGTGCATCGTATAATATATATACATATATATATATATATATATATATATATATATATATTATATATATATATATATATATATATATATATATATATATGCATGTAATTATGTATGTATGTATAAAATGTACATATCCTTAGCTGAAATCTCCTGGAATACCGCAAAGGAAAACTACGGGAAAGGAAAATAAACGGGGGCAAACCCCATTTTTCTTTCAGAGCGAAAAATTCGCCGAGTTCTTTCCATTATCAGCAACGTACCTCGCAGGAAGACAATCCTTCTGCAATATATTTTTACTCGAAAAGGCTCCGCCAGAGCATATGTAAATCAAGTAATGCATAAATTAAGCAAGGAGATAATCCTTGTTTTTGGAGAAGTTGAGAT
This sequence comes from Macrobrachium rosenbergii, assembly GCA_039081455.1. Classification (NCBI taxonomy): domain Eukaryota; kingdom Metazoa; phylum Arthropoda; class Malacostraca; order Decapoda; family Palaemonidae; genus Macrobrachium; species Macrobrachium rosenbergii. The sequence continues at coordinate 5,894,562 of JANJGK010000031.1, read as the reverse complement.
CAGTTAACAAATGTTGGGCGGAGACTGAGATACAATGAAACTTAATGAAGTGAGAGTCCAAAGGAAGTTTTTCTTTTTAACAAAATAATTTGCAGATTTTTATCTCTTTAAAGGAAACTGGTTAATATACGTATGAAAAGAGAGCAAGATAAAAACACAATGTCTGACTGATGAAGACACACAAAATGAATTTAATGAAGCTGGTTCGTGAGAACATTGGACATTTCTTCTTTCAAGAAAATGTTAAATTGATTTGGAATATAATTTTAAGAGACTGAGACTTGCAAGGCTAGGAAAAACTGCGGCCCTCTATTAAAAAAAAAAACACACACACAAGTAAAAAATGCGTCGAAGTTTCCTCGGCGCAATCGAGTTTTCTGTACCGTGTATGAAAATCTCATCCACAGCCAATGAAACTCTCTGCCGCGGGCCATGAAACTTTCAGCAAACGCCCGGTGGTGGCCTGTGTTGTTGGCACCTATATCGGTGCCAGACGCACGATCATGGCTCACTTTAACCTTTAAATAAAATAAAAACTACTGAGGCTGGAGGGCTGCAATTTGGTATGTTTGATGATTGGAGGGTGGATGATCAACATACCAATTTGCAGCCCTCTAGCCTCAGTAGTTTTTCAAGATCTAAGGGCGAACAGACAAAGCTATCTCATTAGTTTCCTTTTACAGAAAACTGAAAATATACAAAGTAAGGGAGCTTCAGGACGTACAGAGATACGGAGGAAAACGAGGAATTCCATGGTCTAGACGTGAATGGTAAAAGGTTTATCAAACAGAATAACCCTCAGTAACCTACTTTCACTCACGAGCAGTGAGGAATAAGTAAATGTAAATAGTAATATAAATCAGTAATAAAATTTTCATAAAAGGCCGTTATTACAACCAGTCCTTGATAATTTATTAGAAATGCAATACATGATTCACCGCACATATGAATAACTAATGATGAATGTGGCAAAGATCGATGATGGCAACTTGCGTTCAGAAATTACCGATAATTCTGAACGGATAATGAGGTAGGTCTGTGAACATCATAAAGGAATTCGTTTTATTATTACAGGAATAAAAATATTCACCCGGACTGAATTTATATGAAATTCAGTCACTCGATCTTAAACGTCATTTGTAACCATAAATAAAACGTGATACAAGGCTGATTGTTGACAGTCATGAGAAGCATCAGGGGTTGGTGAAGGACTGGGATAGAGCAAAACTTTGAGAAATTATCGGTTGAATGGAAGACTAGAAGACTATTATTAATTATGAATTTGATGGTGCACGCTACGCTGTGCTGGAACCCCCGACGCTTCCCGTCTTGTCTCCCCTACAAACGAGAAAGATCCACTCAGATTTTTATTATTATAGATTACGTTACATAAAACAGCTAAGCAGCTATCCAATTAATGAATGATGAGAAACGTTTGAACTTTCTATTTGGGCGTTCAGCTACAAAAAAAAAAAAAAAAAAAAAAAAAAAAATATATATATATATATATATATATATATATATATATATATATATATATATAAATATATATATATATATATATATATATATTATATATATATATATATATATATATATATATATATATATATATATATATATATATATTACACACACACACACACACACACACACACACACACACACACATATATATATATAATATATATATATATATATAACAAAAACCAGATAATAAAATTTAGAAAAGAATCGTTAAAAATGTAATTTGTGAACAGAAGACGTAAAAAGCCGGTAAAAGATTTGGAGAGTGATGATAAAACATGAAAGGTATTGGAATAAATGGAATGATATATTCCTGTTGAAACGCATAAAAGCACTAAACCAGTGCACAAATGCTGAGAACAGACAGCTGAAATGAAACTTCCATTCATCACTGAGCCAAGGAAAGATAAGCTACGAAGTACGCGAGTACAACAATGCAAATCTGGGACAATGGTGGAATCGGTTGCTGTGTTGAAAGGTTGTTACCCAAGGACAAAAATCAAACTGATGCTTTCGAATCACTTCAGGAGCTAAGGGATATAGACATTCCATTAACTTGAGCAAACAATAGGCAAAGATCTTGTCAAAAAAGTGAGGACAGCAATTAATTCCTTGAGGGTACAAGATATCTCGAGACATCTTCACGAACTGGAGAAAGAATGCTTTGATCAGCATCATGGAGAGAGAGAGAGAGAGAGAGAGAGAGAGAGAGAGAGAGAGAGAGGAGAGAGAGAGAGACCTACATTGCTGAAACCATAAAGTTCGAATACAGCAGAGAGAGAAAGAGAGAAACTAATCTTTTGACTACTAATTCAAATTTCCTCTTTTTTCCTGTTCTCTCTCTCTCTCTCTCTCTCTCTCTCTCTCTCTCTCTCTCTCTCTCTCTCTCTCTCTCTCTCATGTGGAAAGAGTGTTCCTAAATGTTAAACATCTTCATGGCGTTGTACATATGAGCATGTACGTAAAGTAAATGGACAGCCCATCGCAGGTTTTAGAAGCTACTGATGAGCACGTCAGGTCTGCCTTTGAATTCTGTCAGCCCCGAACCAAGAGAACTAAGTCGTAATCTGAGAACGTTTTTAGTTCTAACAGACGTACCTGCTATTGTCTGTGAGTATTAATTTACCAGCATCTTTGATCGCTGCGTAAGCTATAAACGCCTATTAATGTTATAATCTTACTTTACGTGATTAGTGACAGATGTTTCTGGATAACCGAGATCATTGAGATTATAAGTACCTTTAACTATCGTGCCGTGCTGATGAAGATACCAGTAGATTTGTGTATTTCCGTTTTCTTTCGTAAAAAAATAAAAATCCAAGGGTACTGTATGCAAATAATTATTCTTAACCTTGTATTTATAGTTTAAATCATGCATATTCGTTAAAGATTTATCTAAGAAATTGTGCTCCTTTCTTGCTTTTGGGTTTTTTTCTTGCACTGCTAATTTGTCCGTGTGTGAAGTTTGTGCAAAACCCAAAATACCTTGGGTTGTCATTTATACAATTTCTGAAGTTATCGAAGGAATTGCAAAATCAGTATGTTGGTCGTTTTCCTTTGATCCACCTAGATGTGTCAGGCTTCAGAACCACGTCATTCAGCAACTCTTTTATTTCAAACGCACATTGACAAAAAACATGAAGCGCAGCATTTCAAAGGCTGTGAGAATCTATCTATTCAATTTGCGACCAATAGATTACAGAAAAAGTCAATTTTTTTTAAATGGTTATGACCTAACAGCATTTCAGAACCATGACGGATCTTTTAAATTCAGATTCAGAAAAGGATAAGTATTATTGTTATTCTCCAGCCACGAAAAGACAAGAGAAAAAGAAAAGTAATTAACAAAAATGAAAATGAATTGAAATATATCGTAATTTGCATGCTAATTGGAGCGAGCTTTTTAATTAGGGTAAAACAATCGCGAAAAAGAAATCTATTGTTAGCACAATGCACTCTTAGGCAACTGTTGCAAGTATTTCAGTGATAACATTCTAAAGGTTAATTCTCTCTGTTTTCAAACTGTATGAAGAAGGTGTACAAATTTGCGTCATAATTTCTTCCTTTTTTGCCATTAATTGTTGAACGGTTCAGCTGATTAATTGCTTGTGTATATTTTCTTTCAAACTGATTAATTGCTTATCTATATTTCTTTCAAACTGATTAATTGTTTAGGGTACATTTCTTTCAATCCCTAGATTTTTACCAAGATTTACGTACTAGTTAGTTAGTTAGTTAACCGGGTTCAGCATTTTAAGAGTAAAGCAAGGGTGAACATAAAAGTCTTATAGACGCATGGGAACAGCAGTTTCAAATATTATTCTCCTTTATTTATCTAATTTCAAATCCATTCTTTTCCTGACCATCTGTAAGTTTGTCAAGTGTACCTAAACTGTTAAGAATACAACAGACTTACTATACTTTCTTCGCATGAACGTTGGCAAATGCTTAGCTAATGTACAGTTGCAAACTGCCCAACTGGTTAATAGCCATTTTTTAACCAAAATCCAATCTCCGAACTTCATTTCACATTGTTGTTTATTGGATTACTTATCCCAACCCTTAGAAATACAACAGTTTTGCAGTACTTTATTTTTGTTAACCTCTGATTTTTTTTTCCTTCCAAATTCTCATTAGCAAATTACAAATTACCTCACTTCTCTCAGTATTTGTTAATGGACTCCACTGTGCAAGGAAAGGGCGGATTATCTCTTTGCAAAGAGATAATTTATGCATTAGTTGATTTACATATGCTCTCCGAGGCTTTTCAGGCCACGGTATTGGGGTAAGATCAAACTGTCTGGTGAGAGTATTACAGACAATGAACTCTGTTTTTCAATTCTAAGTAAAGGAGAACTTTTTTTTATATTTACTTGTGTACGAGTTAGTTTTTTTTTTAGGACTTCTTTAGCGGGTGGGAGGGCTGGAGGGCTGGAGGGGCCGGTGGTGTTTGTTTTCTTATTCAAGTAAAAAATTATCTTAATTTTTTGTAAGTAAAGAAGGACTGTGTTTTTAGGCTTTTGAAGAATGGTACGTAGGCTATGCGTTTTTGCAGAATGAAATGACGGTCTAGAGAAGTTTTGTCTAAATGTGGATTTGCATTTTATACTTTTTATGGTATATAATATTTCTCAGGAAAGTTCATTTTCTACCTTTTCTGGTTCGGCCCCGATTTTTTTATTTATTTATTTATTTATTTTTATTTTGAAGGCAAAGGATTGTATTGTTTTGGTGTTTTTCTTGTATGACATATTACATTTTCTCTTATACAAGTAAAGAACTACATGCATTTTAATTGTTTCAAGTGTATCTGGATGGTATTTCATCATCATTTTTTTAATACGTCACTGCAATCTTTCATGTTTTTCAAAGTTTTATCATTTTTACTATCATTTTCTGTAAATGAACAGATTCTTGTCTTTCATTTTTTTTTATCAAGAGAGTTGATTTTGCATATCATATTTCCTATCTACTCATCTACTTTTACCAATTTTTACGTATACATTATAGGTGATTTTGTCTTTCTGTTGAAGAGTATCATTCCTGATATTTCTTTAAATAACGGATGAATGCATTTAACCGTTTCTGGAACGGTGACTTCGGATGGCGCAAACAATTTCGTCTTCAAATAGAACAAGTAAAAAATGCGCCGAAGAGACTTCGGCGCCATCGAGTTTTCTGTACGGCGTATAATGCTGTATGAAACTCTCAGCCTCGGCCCGTGAAACTGTCAGTCGCGGCCCATGAAAACATTCAGCCACGGCCGGTGGTGGCCAGCGTTCTTGGCACCTATAGCCTGTGCCAGACGCACGATCATGGCTAACTTTAATCTTAAATAAAATAATAACTATTGAGGCTAGAGGGCTGCAAATTTGGTATGTTTAATGACTGGAAGGTGGATAATCAACATAACCAATTTGCAGCCCTCTAGCCTCTGTAGTTTTTAAGATCTGAGGGCGGACGGACAGACAAAAAGCCATCTCAATAGTTTTCTTTTACAGAAAACTAAAACTATGTTATTCTGCGTATTCTTAGCTTCTTTGAATGACGCCGTCTCTCTTCTTCTTAATGTGAGAGAATTTTCGCTTTTTTATTGTCGTCAATTCCATTTATTTCAGTAACAAATGGATATAGTTTGGAGAGTTTTTATTGGATGTTTTGATAATCTGTCAAACTTCAATAACATAAAAGGTCCATTTGTGGATTTCTTCATAACCACCGCTAGAGCTGCAATATTAACATCAATAAGAACGAGAATATGATTAAATTACCAAGAATCTTCGCACCTTCAAATTAAAACAGCAATTCTTACTAACAATAACTCTGTTTTTCGAGGTGAATAATGATAAAATGTCACATCTGTTGCCAGAAATCACACACACAGAACTTCCTTCACGTAATACCACAACTTCTCTTATGGGTTACAGATATACATAACTTACACACATACGCGAGCGCATACACACACACACACACACACACACACACACACACACACACACAAACACGCGCGTTCAGAGAGCTGAAATATAATAAAATATAAAAATAAGTGCTATAAAAAGACTCTTATTAATTCTAGTAACATCTATTTTACCTGAGCGCTAGTTAATCTTGGTAGTAAGCTCAGAATACGCGGACGTACTCCCCTTAAAACTTCATTGCCGCTTGATGAATTAGATCTCTAAGAAGATTGAAAAGCCTCGGATATCTCATGACCGTGTCCTGGAAGATCTAGACGTGAGGGCTTTTCTGGTGCTGTAGTTCTATAAAAACGTTTTATATGAAGGAATTTCGCTCTTACGAGGATTAATGTTTCATGGACAATTTTTGCTCAGCTTCTGTCGTGGGAATCTTTATAACTAACTGTGCCTGTATGCGATAAAAGTAATCGTATTGTTCTTTTCAAAACAAAAGGCGAGTGGAGTTCTCTTTTCTATTCAGGTATAAACATATTTCAAATTTCATATACAAAATGTAACGCTTTTAGTTTTCTGTAAAAGAAAACTGTGGAGATGGCTTTGTCTGTCCGTTCGCACTTTTTCTGTCCGCTCCCAGATCTTAAAAACTACTAAGGCTAGAGGGCTGCAAATTAGTATGTTGAATATCCACCCTCCAATCATCAAATATATCAAATTGCAGCCCTCTAGCCTCAGTAGTTTTTACTTACTTTAAGGTTAAGGTTAGCTATGGACCGTGCGTCTGGCCACCGCTAGAGGTGTCAGCCGCCGACGTATCTTCACATGACCGCATCTGGGGAGCAACTGAGCGCTGCCCGGTCGTGGCTGAGAGTTTCATACTGCAGCACATCGAGAGTTTTATACAACATTATACGCTGTACAGAAAAACCTCGATTACGCCGAAGAGAATTCGGACGCATTTTTTACTTGCTATTATTCTGCAACAAGTTTACATTTACCATATTCACGTACTATCGTTTTTTTTTTTAAATTATTTCCTTCGCAAATATATTACATCGGGGAGATTCGAACGTCCTTTCACATGTAAGTTATCTAAAGGAGTATTTTGCTAAAGCCTCAAAAGAACAGATTTTATAGAAACGTCTGGTCAAAAACAACTTCATCGTTACAAGTAATATATCCCTATTTTCTGTCGGTGTTAAAGGCTGCAATTTTATGCCAAATCTCCGTTTTGTGTTTTATCTGAGTGTGTTCTCGATAGGGCACTTGATCATCTATTCTATTGATCTTGACATACTCAAGTAAAAAATGCGCCGAAGTTTCTTCGGCACAATCTGTACAGCCGCTACAGCGTATAGGCTAATCAGGGTCACCGAAAATATATTCTTTTTCGTTGGTCTCGGTATAATGCTGCATGAGTCGTGGCCCATGAAACTTTAACCAAGGCTCGGTGGTGGCCTATCCTATATCGTTACCACATGCACGATTATGGCTAACTTTAACCTTAAATAAAATAAAAACTGCTGCGGCTAGAGGGCTACAATTTGGTATGTTTGAAGACTGGAGGGTGGATGATCAACATACCAATTTCCAGTCCTCTAACCTCACTAATTTGTAAGATCTGAGGGCGGACAGAAAAAAATACTGACAGAATAAAGTGCGGACGGACAGACAGACAAGGCCGGCACAATAGTTTTAAAATGAAAGGGATTTCAAATGATAAGTGTTCTCATGTGACAAATATTCTTAAATCGTTCAATATCTTTTTTATTAGCACATACAGAAAAGAAAAAGAGAATAAGGTGAGAGAAAATTATTGGGCTTTGTTACAAAGTGTATTCAACGCATTGCGTGAGCGAGGTTGTGAGTGTGACGTCTGGCAACAGATGTGACATTTTATCATTATTCACCCCTAAAACAGAGTTATTATTATTAGTACTGCTGTTTTAATTTGAAGGTGCGACAGTTGCTGGTGATTTAACATATTTTCTTTCTTACTGATGATATTGCAGCTCTACGGTGGTTACGAAGAAATTCACAAATGGACTGAACAAATTGTATTTGGTCATAACAGATGATCGTAACACTATTACCCCATCTTTGAGAGGAGGCCATCACATCCCATGCTATATCTAACAGGAGAGGACTCAATGCTGACGAGACTTGCCCTTGGAATTACAATAATCCCCTTGCCATTCCCAGTTGAGAATTATTCCCGCTTAGGCCTATCGTTGAGATCCACCTTAGGGCTTAACCTTTCTCAAATGCATTTGAGAGAGGGAGATCTTTGGGTGGATCTCAGCCATAGTTATAGCATGGGAAGTGATGGCCCCGCCCCACTCTCAAAGATGGATAATAGCTTTACGGACATCTGTCCCGTCCATAAGTGTGGGTCTCTGGAAACAATGAAGCAGACTTGTTCTCCTCATACAGCAAAAAAAAAAAAAAAAAAAAAAGGTGAGAAATTAAACAAAGGTGTTCCGGAACTGACCTCCCCGAGAATGTGTATGGTTGTCCTGTGGACACCTCTGTTTGTCCAAATCGATTAACAGGGAAATATGCAGACAATATAAAGTTGAGGTGCAAACGACGAATGATTATGATACGAACAAAGCCACAGATATAAATATGCAAAAGGTCAAAGGAAAAGGAGGGAGGGAAATTAAAAAGGGATTAAGACGAATATTTTGCCTCTATACATACGTACATGCATACATACATACATTATATATATATATATATATATATATATATATATATATATATTATATATATATATATATATATATATATATATATATATATATATACATATATATATATATATATATATATATATATATATATATATATAATTCCTGAGTAGTGGATTTTTCTCAGTTCTTGTCTCTTTTATGGAGTTTTCAAGTAAAGTATAAAATAGAATACAGCATAATTACCCCACACAGATACACACACATACACACACACACACAACACACACACACATATTTATATATATATATATATATATATATATATATATATATATATATATATATATATATATTATATATATATATTGTATATATATATATATATATATATATATATATATATATATATATATATATATATATATATATATATTATATATATATGTATATATATATGTATATGTATATATATATATATATATATATATATATATATATATATATATATATATATATATGTAATATATTATATATATATATATATATATATATATATATATATATATATATATATATACTGTGTATATATATATATATATATATATATATATATATATATATATATATATATATATATATATATATATATATATATATATATATATATATATATATATATATATATATATCGTCACTGCCGTGACAAAGGGGCGTATCTCAAAAAAGTTGAAAATTGAGATAATATCACCATTATGTTTCTTGCGGCGAGTTTTATAGTGTGACAAAGTGGCGTATCTGTACGCCCTAACGGTTGTCGTTTTAGACCATCTTTAGGTGAGGACTTATCTAAAAAAAGAATGACCATTCACGAGACGTATAGGCGTAACTAAAGTTACGTCTCTTTGTAGCGTTTCAAAAAGAGCAATATCAACATGACGACCAGGCGTATCTTGAGATACGCCTATGTGTAATACCATTTAGATTACCATACGACAGATTTCATTGACTTATGCCTTAGTGTAAACAAAATGTACGCTATAAAGTGCTTTAATGAAAATATATTACATAATAAAATCGTTCATATCGATGTAAGTCGTGACAGTGCATAACATAGACTTCGAATTAGGTCTCTCTCTCTCTCTCTCTCTCTCTCTCTCTCTCTCTCTCTCTCTCTCTCTCTCTCTCTCTCTCTCTCTCTCCAGTTAAAACTTCTCACTACAAATACACAAAGGCCAATTTAACAGGATAGATTTCTTCAAATACCAGTTACTACATTCATGTAAGATAAATAACTGTTACTGCTTTTAAGTAAAATTCGTCTCCTTATTCGTGGCATAACAAGGTACTTATCCCTATACACACCTTCAGAGTAAACAGTCTTTGTACTTTAACGTTAATCTGTTTATGCACTTAGTCATGTGCGTTCTCCATAACAGCAAGTATACAAGTGGTATCGTTTTTTTTAACTGAATATTACTTTTCAGTTCTAGTATCTTATCTAACGTTATTAGATCTAGTTCCGTCATTTTTTGATTTCCATACTATATAGCCTATTTCAATTAAAGCAAACTTTTTAACTTATATACTGTTTATATTCGACTTCCATCAGTCAATTTATTTTTGCATTCAATAATAGATTTAAACTACAGCTAAAACACACATACACACCACACACATACACACATTTCGTAATCTTTTTATGCTTTTATTAAAAACAGGCTTAGGGGTAATAAGGTAATGAGTATGAAAACCCAAAAACCAGGAAAATGGTTGCAGCGAGGAACATTCTTAAAACCCCACTAGTAGTTGTAATGTAGTTACCTGCAGCAAACTACTGTAGGTAATAAATGCTCGTCATTCTCAGACGAAGAAAGGGAGGACATACTTCAGGCTTATTATAGAACCAATAGTCTTCAGCTGTAAAGAGTTTATTGTTCGCTTTGTGAAAGCTAACTAAGGTAAAGCAGAGAACTGTGAAAGATCAGGGTTCTAGAAGAATATTTTTCTTCGTACTGCTCCTTATCAAAGAACGGAGAGCATCTGCCTGTTTGCAAAACTATGTTCCTGAACACTCTTAATATCTCGGAAAAACTCTTAGAGAGCCAGTCTACAGGTACGGTGGAAAAAGATAAGAGAGGAGGTAGAGCTGCAAGTTATACAGAAAAATAGGACAACGCAAGGAGACAAGCAATCACTGAATATGTTAATCATTTTCCACGAATGGAATCCCACTATTGTCGACAGGAAGCTGTAAAGAGAACGGAAGATGGAGCTAAACACGATACTGATCCTTTTCTCACTGCTGCAACATTGACTTTCAGCAGGTTATTTACCTCCCAAGGACAAATGATAACATGCTTTATTATAGGATGAGATTGGCTAACTATAATCTTACCATCTATAACTTGCAAAGTAATGCTTTCCATTGCTTTACTTTGTATGAAGGACAAGGAAAACGAGGATCCACTGAAACTGGCACCTGCTTAAGTATTTACTTTGATAAACTGGATGTTGCCGGGGTCAAAACTGTAAAACTGTTTGCGCGATGGGTGTCCTGGACAAAATAAAAATTCTGTAATCACAGCCATGCTCTTGCTTTCACTATGTAGACTGAGAAGTATTGAAAAGATGCACTTAATTTTCTTCAAGGCCTATCACGGCCAAAACGAAGGTGGCTCTGCACACAGTGCCATTAGCACTGCCCTTGACAATGTTGGTGACCTTTATGTGACTTCTAAATTAATACCCATTTTTCGACTAGCAAGGAAAAACAATCCTTATTTTGTTCATCCAGTCCAGACCCCTCATTTTCTCGATTTTAAGACAATGGCAAAAGTCTTCGTATACTACCCATCAGAATAGACGACCGAGGAAATTCTGTTAATTGGACAGAATTGAGAGAAGTAATGGTGCAAAATAGTTCTTTGTGATAAAATTTTCTCAAAATTAGTCACCTAATTGAACGCTTCAGATCTATAACATTGAAGCAGCGAATGCAGGCTGACCCAAGGAAGTGTTTTAATAAGTATTGTCAACAGAGTATGACTTATCTATTATTGTTTTTGATTACATCCATAATGAGTTAGCTTTTTGCATATTATTCTCTAGGATCATGAAATGTTTACCCAAGCGATAATTTCTCCGGGTCATTTCCGAAACATCACTGAAAAAAGTAGTAAAAATAAGTTCACTTTCCATATCGTGAATGAACAAACCGGCAAACTAATAAAACCAATAAAAAAAAAACAGCCTCAATGATGAAGTAATCAAAAATATTGCTTTCTACGACAACGTGAAGGGTAAGGAAGGGAATCTTCATAAGAAAAGGATACACATCTTCTGCATAATTAATATATTCTGTAAATTCAGATCCTTCTCTTAAGAGATTAAAGGAAACAAAGAAAGGCGTAACTAAAGTTTTTGAAATTTAAAAACTTTTCGTAAAAGACGAAAGGGCGTATCTATTTCAACCCCCCCTAAGCATAAGAAAGAGTAGAATTTTTGTAATTATATTACACCTAAGGCAAACTACATTCTTTGAAAAACTGTATGCCAATTTTATTTTTACTACCTTCAGGATCAAACGAACAGTTAACAGAAACATTAGCTCAAAAAACTTTAGATGGCTCTCCTGAAAAAGTAAAAAAACTGAGATACGCCACTTCGACTTGGCAGTGACGATATATATATATATATATATATATATATATATATATATATATATATATATATATATATATATATATATATATATATATATATATATATATATATATATATATATATATATATATATATATATATATATATATATATATATATATATATATAATATATATATATATATATATATAATATATATATATATATATATATATATATATATATATATATATATATATATATATATATATATATATATATATATATATATA
>JANJGK010000031.1:5851102-5878602 GCA_039081455.1 Macrobrachium rosenbergii | reverse complement strand
AAATAAGATTTTAAAAACTACTAGGGCTAGAGGGTTGCAATTTGGTATGTTTGATGATTGGAGGGTGGATGATCAATGTACCAATTTGCAGCCCTCTAGGCTCAGTAGCTTTTAAGATCTGAGGGCCGACAGAAAAAGTGCGGACGGACAGACAAATAGCCATCTCAATAGATTTCTTTTACAGAAAACTAAAAACTATCTAAACTATATTTCTTTAGTTTGAGAGTGAATGGTAAGAAATGTCGATATTTACCCAAAGTATTGGACAAGTGCTTTCTGGAGATTTACTTTGGCCACTCTACTAAACATCCGATTTTCACTGTCTTTTTAATAGACTTTTAGAAAGTGAAGTGTAGTGTTAATGGTAGATAGTAACAAAACTGCCCAAATTTGCTACAAATTCATTTAAATTATTCTGAGCATTCAAGAAAAACTTGACTTCATGTTTGTACGACGAAAACCTAATGTCTGTATGTTGAGCATACTCTCTGCAGATACATAATGCTGTAGCTAAGCTGGCACAATACCTATAAGTTAATCCAAATGTCTATATGCAAATCCCGTGGGTATCAGGTAATAAACTCAATATGCACATCTTCAGCATATACTGATTGCTATCGAACCTGATGTCAATATGGATATCATGATGTTTTCAGCTGATCTCTACTTTCTAGAAGGAAGCCGATTGTCTACATAGTAATCTAATGTCTACAAGTAAATGCCAAATCTACAAGTAAACACTTGTGTAAGCTAATCCTAAAATTAATCAAAAGAAGTTATTTGTACAAGTAAATCCTATAGCCAGGAAGATACCACTGCTTTGTAATAATAATCCATGACGTCTACAGGTATAACAGATCTCTACCATTATGATTTGCTACTTACAAGTAAACCCTCCATCTGCCATTCTTATGTTTATAAGCAACTAGCTATGTCTACAAGCAAGCTTTACTATCTAAAAGTAAATCCATCGTCTAGAAGTCAATTCAGGCGAATATATGAAAATCTGATGAATTCGTGCTGACAACGATGTCAACAAGAAAGCAACTGGTGCATAAATTAATCTAAATGTCTACAAACAAATCGCAGAGCCAACGAGTAAACCATAAACTCTCCAAGGAAGTCGTGATAACCATAAAATGTTAAATGTTTGACGAAACTTTCAGACGCATAAACTTAATACGAGGTCAAATTTACTTTGCTGTGTTGTTGTTTTTGTAATTATTACAATTATATTGTTATCTCAGTATGTGCTGACAAACAATAAAACACTGACACCGTTTTATTGTTTCAATTCTCTGAAGGCTCTTTGTTGAAAATATAAATGCCATTATTATTAGTAACACAAATGCTCAAATAGTATAGAACAAGCAAATAAAAGTTATTTTTAAGCTATTGTCAGATAATTTAACGGTTTCCCTGCATTGTAAATATATTTAACATAATTATGTTAGAATTAACATATCTCAAGGCCAGTTAGCTTTTGTCGGAATTATGAATCTCATTATTATAATCATGTTTTGGATAAGCCAAATTTGGAACTCATTACTAGAACTCGGTTTGTTGTTTTAGAAATTTACCACGCCACAGCCTGTTCTCTCTCTCTCTCTCTCTCTCTCTCTCTCTCTCTCTCTCTCTCTCTCTCTCTCTCTCTCTCTCTCTCTCTCTCTCTCTCACATACGAACGCAGTATAAGTTTAAGGTTCCTCATCTCTTATATACGAAGATACCTATGCATAAATGAATGCATGCACACGCACTTGCAAATCTCTATCCCATCATACATACATACATACAAACACAAAAACGCCCATATATATATATATATATATATATATATATATATATATATATATATATATATATATATATATATATATATATATATATATATAGTGTGTGTGTATGTATATATATGCATGTTATATATACACACATATACATATATATACATATGTGTAGATATACATATACGTGTAAATATATACAAATATTTATTCATATATGTATATACCAAAATTTGCCCATATCAATCAAAAACATTTTGGTGTTTTGTGGATCTATATTTACAGTGACCACTAAACATCAAAGACCACTAAGTTACAATGGCCACCAGAGAATTTGTATTCCTTGCCAGTCATCGGTTTCCATCGTGGCCTAATAACTGCAATAATATATAAGAAGGATTTAGCCACGGTTTATTTCGAAAACATTCATATTTCCCATTTCTCTTTATTTTCAGGTTAGAAAATCATGTTATCTTTGTTAAAAATTCACTTTTAGTTTTCTTTAAAAGCAAGCTTTTGAGATGGTTATTTGTCTGTCCGCCCTCAGATCTTAAAAACTACTGAGGCTAGAGGGCTGCAAATTGGTATGTTGATCATGCACCCTCCAATCATCAAACATACCAAATTGCAGCCCTCTAGCCTCTGTATTTATTTTATTTAAGGTTAAAGTTAGCCATAATCGTACTTCTGGCACCGCTATCGGTACCAAAACCACAGGCCACCACCGGACCGTGGCAGACTTCCATGGGCCGTGGCTGAAAGTTTCATACAGCATTATACGCTGTACAGAAAACTCGATTTCGCCGAAGAAATTTCGGCGCATTTTTTACTTGTTTATTTTTACTTCTCTTGCATATCTTTTCACAAAAAAACTGTTACTATTCTGAATTAAAGTTCGGTTCAGGAGTAACTTTCAGTGAAGTTATTGTCTATGCTTTTCACAAAACTTTAGCTCTTTTAGGTGTCAAGGACACTAGACTTTAAAATTTACTGACATTTAAATCGCCTCTCTACTTTACAAAGTCAGTCAGCCTCATCATCGTTACTACGTCCCCCCAGCCTTTTTTTTTTTCACTGAAGAGTTGCGTTGAGATATGTGGACGGTAAGCCTGGTATTGTGTAATATAAATTGCACTCGTTTTGAAATATTGATATGATAACGGTAACATATTTTCAGATGTCTGCCATTTGACTGCTGGGTTTTTCAAAGAAAAATTTAAAGTTTTGCACCAATGAAAAGTTAGTCTAGTCTCACTGTAGATAGTATTTTTTTTTTTTAAGCTGATACCCGACGGCCCTTCTGTTGTAGGCATTTTCTGATGTGACATCGTACTTTCTGTGGATTTGAAGATGGCTTAACAAAGGCTACTAAGCTAAGCAGAAGGATTTACAGTGAATTGCCATAAAGTAAAGCTCGTGTGAAACATTTTAAACGGATTCCATATCTTTATGAGACTGCATTATTCCTCGTTATCATTGATGATGTCATGTTACTACAGCTAATTTTAAAATGATACAGTGTGTACAGGTTACGATAAGTAACCGTTTTAGTAGTGATTATTTTTAACGTACTTATTTCTTTCTCAAAGGCCATGCCATCTTCCATATTGTGGTAGACTGCAACTGTCTTTCGCTGCTTATCATTATCGGAAGTAGCTTAGGTATTCAATTTATTATGCATGTACTCTTCAACCATGTTTCCTGCGATCTTTGAGACTGTTTGCTTAGGAAATATGATGAAAAATGAAGCAAACACAAACAACAAAAAATGTTTGTACATATATAAAAATCATAAAGATAAAAAATGACGGATCTTGAAAACTATCCCAGGTTAAGAATCTGGTGTCATCACTATCAATACTTAGACTACAGTCGAAATGGCTTATGTGACAAATATTTAAATGGAAAATAAATAAAACAAATATAGGTAATATGGAAAATTAAACATTTGGTTTTCACTGCTTTGGGCATCACTAATCAGTATCAGATTTCTTGCTGCTTAGCAGTACTTCCAGTCTTGATGATCCTTAGGTCGACAATATATAGGACATTCCCTGAAGGTTGTTGGCCTCTTAAAGGCCTTCATGTAGGACTTTTCTCCAATATAGGTAAAGTTGACCCTTTGGCTCGGAAAAGGTTTGTTCTTACCAAATGACCTGCAGGAGTAGGCGTCGTGGGGCGTGATATTCATACTAGCAATTGGCCACAACTTTCTCTGTGAAAATGATGGAAAGGACTGGTGTAAGTGCTGGACTCTATTCTTGTGGCTATAAATGTAATAAAGTACAGAAGTTTAATGGTGACACTTCCGACGTTGAGGTGTATCAAATGATGCAAAATTCTATAGGAAGCAAGGTCTTCACTGGATGGGTCGATATCGTACTCGCCTAGCACTCTCCTGGGCCCGCGTTCGATTCTCCGGCCGGCTAGTGAAGGATTTGAGGAATTTACTTCTGGTGATAGAAATTCATTTCTCGATATAATGTGGTTCGGATTCCACAATAAGCTGTAGGTCCCGTTGCTAGGTAACCAATTGGTTCTTAGCAACGTAAAATAAGTCTAATCCTTCGGGCCAGCCCTAGGAGAGCTGTTAATCAGCTCAGTGGTCTGGTTAAACTAAGATATACTTAACTCTATAGGAGGCTTCAAAAAAGGGGGATTAAAAGTAGTGTGTGATAGGATGAAGCAATAGAAAGTTTTGCGAAAGAAGGAAAACTTTTAAAGTGCAGCAGAAGAACGCAGCAACAGGGAGTAAAAGGAAGTTAACAATCAGGTGAGCGAAAATGGTGGGGTCTGATAGAAAAATTAGGGTTAATTCTGAGTTTAAATTCATGATGAGATCGTTAAGAAAATAAATGGAAAAAGAAAAGTTGAAGAGTAAATGAAATTCTAAATAAACATGCAAATGGCGAGGTCCTGTCTGACGAAAATGCAGTTCTGCATCATTGAACTGAGCACCTTGAAGAATACTTTAAGTGGAGGAGAGAGTCGAACGACTAGTGCATATATGAGAATGCTATAGGAGGTGACTACTGAAGATGTAAGCGGAACAATTAAAAGGTTCAAGAATGGAAAGATGCCAGGGACTGAAGGGATTTAACAAGTGAAATCAGGTGGTTTGACTGTGAAAGGTTGAATGGGACGAATGTCAAAGTCAAAGTCAAATTCTTTATTCCATTAAAAATGGCTATTACATAATTTTACTCTTTCTTGAGTAATACAGGTCTATTCATAGTTTTATAAAGAGTTTTACATAATAAACAGTATTCATTCATAAGTCAAGATGAGGGAAAGTTTCCATGAGAGTAAATGTGAGGAATAATTATACCTCTGTATGAAGGTCATGGCGATAAATTGCTTGCTATTGCAGTCTCAGGTTTATATAAGACATTGATGACATTGCCAAGGCATTATTGGGGTTGTGAATCGAGAAATGTTAAATCACCCGAGGGGAATCATATCTTTACCATTTCTTATAATGGCTAAGCTATTTTAAACGTTTTGTTGTTCAGGTTTTTGCATCTTTTTTCAAATAAATTTGCCATGAACTCATTAAGTAATTTAATGGAACCTCAACATTCTGATTTGTATAGTGTCATCAGTTACTGCATACGAAGGATTATCATCAGCTTAAGTGAAGGGCAATAATTCCTCGTATTTTAAACAATTCATCTAGCAGAAAATACGGTAGAAACATTGTATAAAACTGCATTCTGGTAAATTAGTTAAGTAGCCGAGATGAAACGAATCTATAATGAAAGCTCTGGACAAATACATGTCCTGTATTATTTCTTGGTATAGGAATGTTATGGTTGATATTTGTAAGACTTAAACTATGTAGGCCTATATGCATTTTTGTGTAAAGTATACGGCACACGCAAGGAACCAGACATTGTATTGCACATTCACTGCTTTTTGGAATGTCCATGCAGGCAAAACAACAGTTGGCTTCACAACATTACACTCGTGACAGAACCACAGATTTTAGTTCCAATATCAACAGTTTACCTGGGGTGGAAAAGGGAAAATATTACTACAGAAATTGGGAACTTTGGTGTATTGCTATTAAAGTAACGAGGCCACAAACTTAGATGAAACCTGACGTGTAATAATTCTTAACAGACAGAAATTAAGTGTACAGTTTTCGCATGTTTATTTGGAACGACAAGGAGTTAGGTAAAAATAAATGGACAGTCGGTAAATTTCGTGCATATTAATTCACTCTTCACTTTTTTTTTTTTTTTTTTTTACAAATTGGGCAATGAGATTTTACAGTAATAAACGCCATAGTAGAAATTTTTTTTGTAAGATCATTGGTAATAATGGATCTCAGTGAAGAGGAACTACGCATGTCGTCGGTCTGATGGGGTTTTAGTGGAAAAGGAATGCAAATACTCTAATATTTATGAATATTTAAAGTTGCCGACTGGACCCACGGGCCGTAGTTTGAAAAGCCCACCTGTGGATTACTGGTAAAACACGCAAAAAAGTTACAAGAATTTTCAGGAAATAGTAGAGGACGACGTTATCAATGCAAGGCATAGTCCATGGAGTTAGAGATTGAAATGGTCATGCCTCAAACAACCTCCATTCAATAGAAGTACCCAAAAAGGAAAATTACCGAAAAATTTTAACACCTGACATATTTCCAGTTTACTGTATCAGCGACATGACAGAAATTAGTAAGATTAATAACTTAAGTCCTTAGATCCTCTGGAAGAATTTCATCATGCACTTTTATCTATAGAAAGCCTTACGTTTAGACGAAAACATAAATAAATAAAGAAATAATGCATAATATTCACAAACAGAATCCAGAGGCTTGTTTTTCGTTCGAAGAATACTAAGCAAGTTAGAAAGTTTTTGTTTTTAGGAGTCATTATAGAGATGTAACTACTGATTTGTTTTCATAGAGTTACCATTAATAAGTCCCTTTGGAAAGATTACAAATATTGGAGTGAAGCTCAATCATTTTATTCGGTCCTTAAAATAAAATAAAAAATAATTTGCATTTCATCAGAATTACAAAAACTGAAGAGAATTCTGACACTAGATTATTTCATAATTTGAGACTGTTATCATATTGATAACTGATATGCCTGTTACAAATATCTTTTTTGCCTAAGAGAACGTGTAGATTACTGAATTTTCAAGAGTTTCCAACTAAAATGAGGTGTCAGTGTGGAAGCGAAAGCATAATTGCTGGCACATTATCAAGTACTGTATTCATTTGACAATCCAAACTTGGAAGATTACATCTCAAAAGCAAATGACTTGTAAAATGATTGGACTGGAATGTAGGTTTAAAGAACCTTAAAGGACAATGCAAATATAATGATGTTAGCAAACAACTTATAGATGGAAAAAGTCATTTTGATAAGGAAAATTGCTCAAATCATACACAAAAGTTGCCCAAGATAATATATAACAAACACTACTTGTACGAAAGTCTTAAGTTGACTTTTAAAGAGGTATTTGAACGCTCATGAAGGGAGAGTGAAATGTACAATGAAGAGAGAAAAAGAATTTTAAGACTGTTGTGTTTTTACATTTATATTAATTGATCCAAAATGTCAAATACGTCAGAAATAGGAAGGGGGAAGTAAAAATACAGCAACCCTTATGAGTTTAAAAATACCACAAACCCTTGCAACGAATACATGCGCATCTTTTAACTAACCTTGAAACAACTCATTCGTAAATATAATTTAGTTTAAGGAGCAATATGTTAGCATGGAATTCCACAAGTAGTTGTCTGACACTGGAGGTGAGGTTTATAATACACTTATAAAAGCTTTTCATAGATATTCAGTGTTAATAAAGGGAATCTTATGGTGTACCGCCCCAAGTCTGGAAGAAAGGAAGTATAATTACAGTGATGAGCTAAAAGAAGGAAGCAGTTGAAATACCCACTCCCATCACAGGCTGATCAGCCCTGGACCAAGTCGATTCTCTGAGAATACGGGCTGTTGCGTTGAAGACTTGGTCTGGCTTCCAGGTGTTGCAGCCTCCCCACATCCCGGCCAGCATAGGTATCCCGTGGAATGGGTGGTCTCTCATCACATGGAAGCACTAAGAAGAAGATGGGGAATGCTATAATAATTATAGGCATTGCAAGAATTACTCATTTTCATAATTTCTAAGACGTTTCCTCCAACAGAGGAAAAAAAAGTCACCAGCGGATCCGTACACAAACAGCTGAATCAAGGGTGAGTGTCATGTACTCTGAGTAAAAGATGAAACTAAAAGAAGCTTGCCTTGTTCTTGTTAACTGCATTAAAAGGTATTATTATTATCTTTTTTCTATCTCAGTCATCTTATTCGACTGACTGAGTAGTATTTATAGCGTGGGGTTCCGGGTTGCTTCCTGCCTCCTTTGGAGTCCATCACTTTTCTCACTATGTGCGCTGTTTCTAGTAGCACGCTCTTCTGCATGAGTCCTGGAGCTACTTTGGCAACTAGTTTTCCCAGGTTCCTTTTCAGGAATTGGGATCATGCCTAGTGTTCCTACGATTATGGGTACAATTTACACTGGCATATCCCATATCCCTCTTATTGTTATTTTCAGGTCTTGATACTTATCAATTTTTTTCTCTTTCTTTCTCATCTACTCTGGTGTCCCATGGTGCTGTGATATCGAGTGATACTTTCTTCTTGACTTTGTGAATTAGCATCAAATCTGGTCGATTCGCATGTATCACTCTATCTGTTCTAATACTATAATCCCAGAGGATCTTTGCCTGATTGTTTTCTACCACTCCCTCAGGTTGGTGTGTTTATCACTTATTACTGCAAACTAGCTGGTGTTTCTTGAACAGGCTCCAGTGGAGGGCTTTTGCTATTGAATCATGCCAATTTTTGTACTGGTTTTGTGCAAGCGCCAGACATTCGCTTGCTATGTGGTTTATGGTCTCATCTTTCATATTGCACTTCTGCATATGGGTGAGATGTTATTTCCATATGGTTCTTAGGGTATGATCTTGTGCTGCTGTTAGCATTCCTTCTGTTTCCTTCTTGAGTTCTCCCTTCTGTAGCCATTGCCATGTTTCATTGCTGGCCAGTTTAGTCTGTCTCATTTACTGTACATACATTGGTTTGTTTTGCCATTCCTCTGTTCTGTTTTTCATTCTCCTTTCCCTGTATATTTTGGGTCTTCGTCTGCTTTTATCAGTTCTTCTCTCCATGCACTCCTTAGCCACTCGTATCTTCACTGGTTTTCAGGTATTGTCCTAGTGCTCAGCTCTCGATGTTGACACAGTCCTCTATGCTTAGTAGACCTCTCCCTCCTTCCTTTCATGTTATGAATAGTCTGTCTGTATTTGCTCTTGGGTGTAGTGCTTTGTGTATTGTCATGTGTTTCCTATTTTATGGCCTATGCTGCGGAGTTCAGCCTTCGTCCACTCCCCTACTCCCATGCTGTATCTGATTACTGGTAATGCCCATGTGTTTATGGCTTTCATCATGTTTCTGGCATTGAGTTTTGACTTGAGTATCGCCTTAAGTCTCTGCATATATTCTTTACTGATCGTATCCTTCATCTCTTGGTGTTTTATATCTTTTCCCTCTATTATTCCCAGGTATTTGTATCCTGTCTCATCTACGTATTTGATGATATTCCTGTCGGGTAGCTTTATCCCTTCAGTCCTTGTTACTTTAACTTTTTGTATGTTGACCAAGGCGCATTTTTCTATTCCAAACTCCATCCTGATGTCCCCAAATACAATCCTTACAGCCTGGATTAGGGTATCTGTTTCCTTGATGCACTTAACCATACAGCTTTATGTCGTCCATGAAAATCTGGTGGTCAGTTCTGTTGCCTCCTTTCCTGAATTAGTACCCAGCATCCATCTTATGCAGTACTTTTGTCATGGGAATCATGGTTACTACAAAGAATAGTGGGGACAGTGAGTCACCTTCAAAGATTCCTCTCCTGATGTTAACCTCTGTTAGTCTTATCCCAGAGGTTGTAAGTACTGTATTCCAATTGCACATTGTATTTTTTAGAAAGCTGATGGTGTTTTCCTCTGCCCCAAATATTTTCAGGCCTTCTATTATCCATGTGTGTGGTATCATGCCAAAGGCTTTCTTGTAGTCAATCCATGCCATGCTTAGGTTGGTTCTTCTCTTGCTGTTCTTCAGTACCCTTTTGTCTATCAGGAGCTGATCTTTTGTGCCCCTACACTTCCTTCTGCAGCCTTTCTGTTTGTGGGGGATGGTATTTGTATCCTCTAGGTAGTTGTGTAACCTTTCATTGATGATACCTGTTGGTAAGTTCCACGTTATTGGTAGGTGGGTGATAGGCCTGTAGTTACTTGCTATATTTCCCTTGTTCTTGTCTTTCTGTCATCCATTTGGGCACATGGTGGTTTGTGATACAATGCTGGAGTTGTTCTGCTATGTGTGGGTGTAGGGCCTTCAAGTTTTTGAGCCAGTATCCATGGACTTCATAGGGACTGTTGTGCATTTTCTTCAGTTGGTGTCTGACTGTGTCTCGTGATCTCGGTGAATCTTTGTCTTATTCTCCCCATTTCTTCAGCTTCAGGAATTTCATGGTGGTTGTCTTCCCCTCTTAGTTGACTGTATAGTCTTTTTTGGTTGGTTCCAAAGAGTTTGTTCTGTTGGTAGCCT
The DNA here is from genome assembly GCA_039081455.1 of Macrobrachium rosenbergii. Classification (NCBI taxonomy): domain Eukaryota; kingdom Metazoa; phylum Arthropoda; class Malacostraca; order Decapoda; family Palaemonidae; genus Macrobrachium; species Macrobrachium rosenbergii. The sequence continues at coordinate 5,868,188 of JANJGK010000031.1, read as the reverse complement.
TTATTCCTGTTCATGTATCATTGGATATTATGTGCTTTGGCTTTAACCCTCTGTTTTATATGTTCTGTTATGTTTAGTCCCTTCTCCTATACTTGTATTTCTCATTTAGTTCCTCCCTTGTTTTCTTGCTTCTTAACCTCTTTTCTGCCATCTCTTTCAGTTTACTCAAGTCAAATCTCACCACCAAGTTTTGTTTTTCCAGGTGCCTTTTCCAAGGCAGTTGCAGTTTTGGTTTCTGTCGGATTGGTTGCAATGGTAGTGTTTGTGTTTGTATGCCCATGAGTTTTATTGCTAGTCTTCCTCCTGCATATTCCAGGTTATTTGTTTCTGTGATACTGGTGGTGTATATTGTATTAGTCTCATTATTTTGTTAACTTTGCCTGTTTTTTCTTTTAGTTTCTTTGTGTTGTAGGGTTTCATTGAGGGATCTTTCTTCTTTCTGTATCTGGCTTCATCCATTGTTTGATCTTTTCCCCCCATTCCAATCTCTGTTACGTATTCGGTATTTCCTCATGTGCCATTGTTTGGTAGCTCATCATTCCTGTCGTCTTCAGTGGTATCTTCTCTTAGTTCATCTGCCTGTCCTTTGTTGCTGGGTGATATTTCTCTCTCCAGTTCCTATCTTTCTGTTGCAGAGATCCTGTAGACCTACTGACTTGTATTTTATCAGTTGTGGTGTTTTTTTTTTATTACTGTGAAATCGTTCTGTTAAATTCTGATCTGACTGAAAGGTAGAGAGAGAGAGGGGGACAGGTAGGGAGGAAGGCTAATGTCAGTACAGGTTTTCGATGATGGTTAGACAGTTCCTGTGTGATTTTCGCATTTAAACATGAATTGATGCGATCACTAATGTGGCATGCTCTTGCTCATCCGTTATTCATTTCCATGAGTGAATTTCTTCACAAACTAACCTTTTGGTATACGTGAATTTCTGTTCATTGCGGAAGTCTGTATGACACTCACCTTTTCCCCGATCAAAGAGCCTTCTTTAATTAATTCAAGACAGAATTATTAATCACAGGAAAGAATAGCATTTTCAGAGACAGTACACATTCTTTACATGATAAAACAATTCAAAAGGGATGTAGGAAAATTTTTCCGAGTTCTTCAGAGTTTTCCTAGAAAGAGCAGGGTTGGTCAGCTAATATATATATATATATATATATATATATATATATATATATATATATAATATATATATATATATATATATATATATATATATATATATATATATATATATATATATATATATATATATATATATATATATATATATATATATATATATATATATATATATATATATATATATATATATATATATATATATATACGTGAAATGCGCTTGCATTCATACGTGCTCATAAGTTTTGTCTAATTTTTTCACCATACGTGTTTCCCCCTTGCAATGGGGTGGAACCAGAAGTTTTGAATTTGTCAACCTTTATTTTCCAGCAAGCGTTAACGGGATGAGGTTATTAGCCCGACGTCTTGCCCATAGATGCTCAAGGTAAGCCTACGGTATCTGTACGGTTTCACCCGTACAAGTACTAGCCATATTCAACGTTGCTTAATTTCGTTGATGACAAGCAAACATGCTGTGCATGCTTACATGCTTACCGTCCCGTCTTCCAGCCACTCATTCACGGCGTCAACTTCTCGCTGGAGAATCGGGGAATCTGAGTCTCGGACCATAAACTTGTCGACAAGATTATCGCCCATCGTCGCGAACCTCCACACTCTTCCGACAGAGTAAGTGATATTTCCAAATACTGCAAGAAATAATAATAATAATAATAATAATAATAATAATAATAATAATAATAATAATAATAATAATAATAATAATAATAATAATGTATTTATATTTCACACTGGGGTCAAGCCAAGAACCTCTATAGTGAAAGACGCCGGCGCTACCAACTACCGAGAGGTCTTGGGGAACCGAGACAGAAACGTATTTTTATATTCCTCACCATAATTGTGTGTCTCTATTTCCTGTCATAATGATAGTGCTGCACAGCAATAAATACTTGATGGAACATTTCTGATATGTTCCCAGTTTAATCGAAAATGAGCCCAAGTTTTAGCAGAATTTCTTATTTTTATTTTTAAAACGCAAAGCGTTGTTAGATTACCAGTTTAAATGAAAATGTCCTTGCCCATAATAACATTTTTGTTTAAGTTAAATCATATTTTTATTGTTTTTGCTGGACCACAGAAAACTTTTGTATGTCTTTTTTTTAAATTTCTTGTGACTGGTGGTACGAAGTTGTGGTGGGGATGCTACATGAAAATAGGTGGGACTTTAAACTAATCGTTCATCAACTCTGGCCCTTTAAACTAAACGTTCATCGACTCTGGCCCTTTTGTGCTACCAGTGATAAGCAAAAAACGAAAAAGAAGTAAATACAACTGTGAACTAGTTGAGCAGTTATAGAAATTATCAAAACAAACCAAAACAGTGGCAACAAGATTAATATTCATTCTGCTTATGATAGTACGACTCGGTATTGGTGATTCTTGCAATAGTTCAAAATGATCACTTCATACGGTCAAAGAAAGTTCCATCTTTCTCATTCAGAAGGTCACGAGAACAATTTAAATTTTTTAAGATTGGATGTCAACTGCCTAATCGCATTTCCGCAGCACGGTTCCCATTAACTTACCCGGAAGCCTTTCAATATCACAGAGGTCAAAATGAGGATGTTTGCAAGCCAGGTCACACATCCATCTAGTGATGTTGGGATTACTCTTGTCGGTTCGGTAGTAGAGCCGGGTAACCCAGCCTGGGTACACTTCCTTGATTCGAGGCAGTATCATGTTCATCCCATCGTAGTATCCACTTGGGTAGGGACCGTAGATAGAATAACTCACCACCTGAAACAGAAAAGCAACTGAAAAGTTGCATTTTGGGAATATTGCTCTGAAATTTCAAGTAATGGGATGTCTATTTAGGACGGGTTAGATACAGAAGAAATCAGTGGTTAGGAAGAATAACAAACAGCAATGCTGCCTTTTGGAAGAACAGTGGCCGACGTGGAAACAACAAATCTAATGCAAAAAGAAAAAAGAATCCAATAAAATGTTTATTGGAACGGTTGGCCTACACATTTTTTTTAAAGACGGAGATTAATATGAATAACCAGCAAAGAATTTGCAGCCTTATATGAATAACAATTATAATTCAAATGCAATAAACTCAACTATTGTGTTCAGACTGTAGACTCCTACGTGGTGTCCTGGATGAGTTACCCTGCAACATGGTTAAATCCGCAACAAGGTAAAATTACTTAAATAGGAAAGATAATACAAGGATTTTTCCATCATTTCATTCAAGTCTTGTCAACAGGTAAAGTGGAAAATGTTAGAAAATTTAAATAATTGAGAATATCTTAGCCTCACGCCCCTCCAGACCTGGCCCTATCACTAAAGAATAATTTGGCCTCTTTTCAGGAATTTTATGTTATTATTTTACCCCAACCATACCACCGTTTATTTTGTAGGTAAATAGGATGGAAGTTTCACGAACTGGTATACGAAGTTACTTGTTCGTTTAGCACACCAACAATAGAACTTCAAAAAGTGAAGATTGATACTCTAGATCAAGGAGGAAAAACGGTATTTGATGATGGAGTTTCGGACTTATTACAAAAGATAAGTTTGTAGCCCTGACGAAAAGTCAACCATACTAGGATAAAAGAATTTGGGTTAAGATCTGACAAATACAACTGGGAAGAAAAGGTTTGTGAAGAAATTAGGAAAATGAATTCTTAACATTTGGATAATGATAATGATACACCCTTCTTAATCTTTTGCCCTGTGAAAAAGACCAGATTATAATCACACCACATGTTTCTATAAAAAAAATAGTATTTGTAAATTTAGCAATAGAAATTTCTCAGTCAAACATTTCGAAAATGACAATTTTCTTACCTTTTGATTTGGACCTCTCAAAGTGGCCCAGTCACCACACGTGGATGGCCCATATCGAGTCTTTATTTCCTTGAGTATTGCCTGTGCTGCAAACGCAGACGAAACATTTGGACAAGCGTCTGGCACACTGGCGTGGATTGATCTTGTGCAGGAGCACTTGCCAAGCTTAAATGAGACTTTACATGAAACCATAGTTTCGTTGTTCTGTTCAGAGATCGACAGCTGATGCTCTAACGACTTCAGTCTCATTAGGCGTAATTGTTGATCATCGTTCTTGTATATCAGACACATCAACAAGGCAGAAGAGATAAATGGAACGAAGGATCGTCCTTTTACAGCAAATAATCTGGGCATATTTCTGTAGAAATAGGAATTATTATTATTATTATTATTATTATTATTATTATTATTATTATTATTATTATTATTATTATTATTATTATTATTATTATTATTATTATTACCAAGGTGAAGTTCAAAAAGCAGGAAAGCAAAGTGAGATCAGAACAAAGCTAGCATATTGATATGTTTTTAGCTGGGAGATCTAGTTTAACCAATGGGTTACACTGGGGAGGCACGCAGCTTACCTTGGATGACACAAATTTGAACTCTGGCCTTGAGGTCAGGTAAAAACATATACATCAAAACACGGCTGAGGGCCTACTTCAAAAGGGGAGTGATTAGGTAACCTCTTGGGTTTAACTTAATTAATCACATTTACAAAAGAAAACACATATCAGAAGAATGGTAGCATAACTGGGACAGGCAAACAAGGTCCCATAGTACAAGATGAAAGAAGCAAATGAATGGGAGTTGTTTGAAGAGAGAGAATGGGAGCCCGCCCCAAAAGGGTGCCGTAAATGGTGTAGTGGGGTCACTATGCACACAAGATGATGCACAGAACCACACCTGACTAACTCCTAATTTGTAATTGAAACACCTATGGTTGCTTAACCGAAAATAGCGCTGTAATTAAGGAATCAAGGAATTAAACAGGAGGTGCCTAATCTGAACTCAATTCCAATAACTCGAATTTTAACAATTATATTACACTTCACTTCAATGCTTTGCAAATTAAACAGCACAACTATAAAAAAGCAATACAGGTCTCACTTTAGGAATATCGCACTATGAAAAAGGAAAAACAAAAATACTTATAGGCTGACAGGGACGTGACTGGCTAAAAGAACCTTAAGTCCAGCACTTCACCTTAAGCAGGAGATGATGTTCCTTGTCTTCAGGAGGGCCAGCGATGGGAAGGGAAAGTGAATAAGGTCACAGTAAAAGTTTACTATGGCTCCCAAGAGCCACGTTGTACAGAAGGGGCAGTTCAATAGAGCAAGGGAAAGGACAGGAGTCCTGGATGAACGTCCGACCAATTCTAAGACTGAGGGTGTCTGTCCGAGGTCTTTTATAGCTTCCAGGGATTATGATCCTGCTCTTCGTAGATGGCACTGGTGTCAGTATGACTGTGTGTCACTGCAGGCATGGAGGGCCGCGTGGGTCAAGTTCCAAGATAGCATCGAGCACATGGTCAGTCCTTTGCCTCTGCCAGCTGACTTGGTTCTTCGTTGGGGGAGTGGGTTCCGTTCACAGCTAGCACCCTGCTGGCCGTGAGTTCGAATCTCTGACCGGCTAATGAAGAATAAGAGGAATTTATTTCTGGTGATAGAAATTAATTTCTCGCTATAATGTGGTTCGGATCCCACAATAAGCTGTAGGTCCCGTTGCTAGGTAACAAATTGGTTCTTAGCCACGTAAAGTAAATCTAATCCATCGGGCCAGCCCTAGGAGAGCTGTTAATCAGCCCAATGGTCTGGTTAAACTAAGATATACATAACTTTTGCCAGCTGACTTGCCTCGGGTGAGGATTTGCATTCCTACTGGATCAGCACCTGGAATTTAAGGTCTCCGGCAGTCACTTGAACAAGGAAAGGAGACTAAAGTATTCTCTCCCAAAGGCAGTGGTGAGAGAGGGTCTGTCGGGGCGAATTTTGCCTACAGTGTTCTTTGCGATAAAACAAAGCAATTGAACATTATATTGTTAACAGATGAGATGGCATGAGAGTTTCACTCTTTACACCTCCCCCACTTAGTTGACGTTTACACCCTTAGTCGGGTTGAAATGGCCACAATTATTTTATCTCATCAGGCAACCTATACCCTCTTCACAACCTTTGGGGTACATTATTCTAAAATATAATATTTCTGAGAAAGATCAAAGTCAATTATAAACAAAAGAAATCACTTATGACATTTAGTCTACTTTGCAGAATTAATTTATGCAGCTGACAACAGTAATAATTGTACTTTTTAAGAAAAATTATATTAACCAGCATTTAATGAATATAAAATGAAATAAGATAATTACTTAATTGGTAACAAAACCAAATCTAACTAAGAGGTTAACATGGTTATACTTGAATACTCCATGCACTTATTAGTAAAAGTCTTCAGTCATAAGGTGATGTGGTTAATTTACCTTGAGGAGGCAGTACAACGAAGTATTCATGAACTTCAATTAGGTGGTGCCACGATACCTAATAACGATGGCTCAGTGCCATTCAGGGCACCATAAATGTAAGTGCCAGGAGGCACATTTTATAAGCACATGAAATGTATCAGTACGTAGTATTGGCTATGGAGCCACATGTTACGAATTACTAGGCAAAGAACAGTAATGAACAGGAATTATCTCACTTTGGGAGTCATTTATAAGGCAGACCGATGACATTGCACTAACCTCACAGGTGCCTTGTGGCACTTCTCTAAGTACATGGTGCACAAGTATGTGTGTAATTTACTGTACACAGGTTTGCAAGTCTGGGACTCAAGACTTATATTACAAGGGAAGAACAAAAAAAAAAAAGTGATGGTAGATGCAAAAGTAAGTAATGCCTGTTAAGGAGAAGTTACGATTAATATGCCAAATTATATTCCTTAGCCTATAAAAAATGGCTAGGTTCATTCTTTAGCCCACAGGGCCTTAAAAGATAGTCAGAGGGCACAACTCCTCTGGCAGGAGCATCTGCCAATATCTACGGTAATAACCCCGTGCCAGGTTGGCACTCATATGGTAAGGGCCTAATGGCTCTGTTATTTACAATTTAAAATATACCATGGTCTTATAGGCATGGAAGGGAAGTCAAGGGACTTATATTACTTGAATATCTGGCAATTTGCACCCTGCATTGGCAGAGTGAGAAGCAAGGTCAAAGTGAGGGGACATTATAAGGCTTCACAAATGGATTCATGAATTGGCAAGGTTGCCAAACCTTTAAATTAAGAGATTTGGTAAAGAAACAAAAAAAAATTATCAAAGAGGTAATAGAGAAAATTACAAGAAGGAATTACAAGGTTATAAGGAAATCTCGGGAACGAACCTGGCATCCTCCTCTGGATAGAGGTGCCAAAGTTCATCATAAAATAAAGGTGAAGCACTGTGTCAGATTGGAACTAGTGTGAGGAGAGTTCATCGACTCGGGTAAGACCAGGTAAATGGTTCAAACTGCTTAACACTAAAGAACAATGACTAAGGCTCTAAGGAATATATACATGGTATTGTGCTTGGGCACCAGTGGCAGAGAGCAACTCTGCTCAGTTAGTGTTTGCGTTTACAGCGCTTTATCTTCCAGCTGTAGCCATGGAGGCTTAACCCCTTGAGGCAGGTAGCCTACCAGTTACTTCTTCTGGGAAGCGCTGAGTTAGGCGAGGACCTAGAGTCCTTTATTGGGTGAAGGGTAAAACCTTCAGGAATCAGGAGTTTTTCAACGTCCATGGGGGACGGAGACTGGCACTGCTCAGGCCCTCGAGTGGCACTGGCAGGTAAATTGAGGCGAGTTTGGGATCTCCAAGGAGGAGATCTAGGGTGTGCTCTGGCACTGGCACTAAAGCAGGGCCTGGCACCTGAATTAATTCTGAAATTTCTCCGATGTCCGCAATGGATGGAACGTGGCACTGTCCAGGACACTCGAGTGGCACTGGCAGAGGTTTGGATTCAAGTCTGGGATCTCCGGGAGGGAGATTCAGGATGTGCCGTGCCACTGGCATTTGAATTGAATTGTGTAAAGGCTCATCACTCGAGGCGGGTGGCACCGGCAGGAGATTTTCATCAGGAGAGCCTGAGGAGGCATGGTAAGGTACAGGGCCCCTGGATGGCCTGTAGGAGGGCTGTAGATGGGGTTCCTGTCCTAGAAGGACCTTGTCTTCCCAAATCAGGTGGGAGTTTTTCGAAGATGCCATGGCAATGGTGGGCATCTGGGAGGTTTTGGCACTGATTGGCACTATTGTATAACCTGATTGTAAGAGGAATGGGTCCCTCCTCTCTCCGGACTGACTCTAGAAAGTGAGACCAAAATGGTGCCACAGGTTGTGAATCTGGGGAGCCACCAAGGCAGGAAGTAGTAAAGGAAGGCCAAAAAGTATCCTCAGTTTGCAAGGCTGGGGAGCTGCCCGGGCATGAGATAGGAGAGGAGATGAGAAACCTGACAGGCTCAGTAACGGAACTGCTGTCGGAAACAGGGATCATTTCTGCGATGGATGCAGTGCCATCTGGCACTGGCGGAGAGTCTTCTATGCCAGAGGCTTGCTCTGCCTTGTCTGAGGCACAGGAGGATGGAGTTAAATGTGTAAGAGGTTCCTCAGGTCCTGGCAATGAAGCAGGCTCAGGCCCAAGGATCGAAGGGGGGGATGTCAGCGACGTCAGAGTCAATAGTGCCAGAATATGAGGCTGGGGAGGGCCCAACGAACGATGGGGACGGAGCCCTTCACAGGTCTGGCAGAGGCACTGACTTGGGGCAAAGTGCTAGCTTGTTTGCCGGAGGAGAAGGCAGTGCGGGTGTCGGCTCTGGCTCTCTCTCAGGCCTGGGCCCATTAAGCAAGCAGCACAGGTCTAATTTCTTTGGCAGTGGGATTTGTGTCCAGGGAAGATAATCCTTCAAGAGGTCACGGCCTAGGATGATGTTTTAAGTTTCGTGAATTCTCTCCATCACTCCTAGGTGGCACAGTGTTATTATGCGGTCCGTTTCACCTATGGGCGTTCTCAACCCTTAGGAGGCCAGCCCTATAAGAGCTGATTAGTCAACTCAGTGGTCTGGTTAAACTATTTTAATAATAATAATCAACCCTTAGGAGGATTGTGGGAACGGTATAGGTGATGCCATCTATCCTCTTGAAGGTCATTCCTTCATCCTCTCTATCTAGGGTGCCCTTGGGTAGCGCTTGTTGCACAATGAGGGAGACCTTGACTTTTATTTTGGCTAGGGGTGTTACTGAGAGGGACTCATCGTCAGGGAGAACAACAAGGGTGAATCTTCTTGCTAGGGTGCTCTGTAAAGTGCCATATGATGATACAGACCTCTTTGGACACTTGAGGGAATGTTTGGAATGCCCACGCATTCTACATATAGTGCAGAAGGGCGGCATCCACCTCTTACCAGCAAGTGTAGGCGGTGGCACTGGGTATGGAGGAGGGTCAGGGTTAGACATTGGCAGAGTGGTCCTTCTAGGGAACTTCCAGCAGTTCTTGATGTAGCCGTAGGCTTTGCACACATAGCAATATGCCTTACTGAAATCCCTTTTGGAGGGATGCTTCTGATGGGCTTGGCTTTTGGCATGCCTCTCAGGATGTCTTTCTAGCCAACCAGTTAGCATCCCATTCAGATATTCTCGCAACTCGTAGCCAGTATAGCCACATCCTTGACCGCACCACTTATATACAACAACTGCCTGTTCGTAGGTGGTCATTTTGTTGCTTTGCTAAGGGTTGAATACTTCAACTGTTCTGGATGATGTACTGTGGATGGGTTATCAATGCAAGAGTGGCATTGCATGGAAAGGCAGTGCCTCTAGGTTGTGCGGTACAGGCACAGCTGAATAAGTAATGAGTGGCCATGCCAGAAAGGGCTCAGAATAGAAATGGCACACTGAGCAAGAAGAATATTTAGGACTCCAGCTATAATAAGAGTGTCCCCTTTCGGTAAGGTGGCACTGGCACTAAGTGCGATGATGCTCTAAAGAACTAGTAGAAAATGGGTGAGTTCTGCAGGGCAGATATGGATGGCACTGGGCCAGATATTATGGGCAGTAATTTGGGTGAGTGCCAGCGAATACTGTGAGAGTGCCCCTTATGCACAGTGATGATGGCTGCAGGGTTGGCACTGGGGTGCCAGGGGTCCAGAGGGCCAGTTAGGTGGCATCCGCGGTATGGATTGCGGCACTCTGGGTGTAGACTCATTCCTTGGGAATCGAACATGAGGCTAAGGCTTGTTCAAGAGAACATTTGGGCACTTTGGAGTGAGAGGTTAGGGCTTTGGTTCGAATAAACGTCTTGTGGCCCTTTAAGGCTGTTCAATTAGAACAGGGTTTTGGTTTGCCCCGAAGGACGTGGGGTTTGTTAACAGGGAACTGGCTTGGTTTGTCCCAGAGGACGTAGGGTTTGTTCACTAGGAATTGGTTTAGTTTGTCCCAGAGGATGCAGGGTTTGTATGCAGGGAACTGGTTTGCTTTGTCTCGGAGGATGTAGGGTTTTTGGGTTTGCTTCTTGCATGGAAAAGACTGGCTATAGTGTGAAGTCAAAGGTGTTCCGTAGAATGTGGGTTCCCACTCAGAGAACATGGGGTTTGGTTGTTCAAAACAACGTAATTTTGGTTTTATTTGCACATGCACAAGAACAGCTACAGCGCGAAGTTAAGGCATTCTGGAGAACTCGAGGGTTTGTGCATGTTGAATGCAGTGATTTGTATTCCAACGAACTTAGAGTTTGTGTGTGTTGAACACTTCAGGGTGTCTTATAAGACTTAGGTTGTTTGTATGAACAATTTCAGGGTGTCTCAAAAGACTCAGGGTTGTTTGTGATGAATGGATTCAATATGTCTGAATAGACTCAAAGTTGTTCATAATGAACAGGTTCAGGATGTCCAAAAGACTCGAGGTTGTTCGGGTGAATGGATTCAGTATGTCTAGAAAAGACTCAAGGTTGTTCGAATGAACACATTCAATATGTCTAAAAGACTCAAGGTTGCTTGAATGTACACATTCAGGAAGTCACGTAAGGACTTTGGATTGTCTGAATTGAACGGGGATAAGCAGTCCCTTAAGGACTTGGATGAAGTCCTTGAAATGGACTTGGTTGTTCGAATGCATGGATATAGTCTCAAAATGGACTTGGGTGTTCGAATGAACGGATATAAAGTCTCGTGGACTTGGGTGTTCGATGTGAATGGATATAAAGTCTTATATGGACTTGGATGCTCGAATAAACGGATATAAAGTCTCGTGGACTTGGGTGTTCGATGTGAATGGATATAAAGTCTTATATGGATGTGGGTGTTCGAATGAACAGATATAAAGTCTCATGGGCTTGGGTGCTCTATGTGAAGTTAAGTATACCTTAGTTTAAACAGACCACTGAGCTGATTAACAGCTCTCCTAGGGCTGGCCCGAAGGATTGGACTTATTTTATGTGGCTAAGAACCAATTGGTTACCTAACAAAGCGACCTACAGCTTATTGTGGAGTCCAAACCACATTATACCAAGAAATTAATTTCTATCACCAGAAATAAATTCCTCTAATTCATTTGCCGGCTGGAGACTCGAACTTGGGCCCAGCAGAGTGCCAGCCGAGAACTATACCGACACGTCCAACGAGGAACTGGGTGTTCAATGTGAATGGATATAAAGTCTTATATGGACTTAGTTTTAGTACAATGGTTAATGCAAGCCTTAAATAATGAGATGCAGAGAATCGTCGGAACTAGCTGATGTGGTTAAAATAACAAGGCTTAAGTAGAACTGAATACCACTCAGTATGGCTTTGAATTTACTTCCTCAGATAAATAAATACATTGCTTAAAATTACCATGCAAGAGGCGGGCTAGACTGCCAAAAGAGATTTTACATGCTTAAGGGAAGTATTTTACATTACTCTACGACCTGATTTGGGCATGTGATTGATGTGTTTACATTAGTGAGACCTATGGGTCAGGGACAATAGCATGTGAGATAAGTCTGCTTGGGTAGATGGCGAGACAGCTCCAAGGTTGTCTGCGTTTGCCTAGCGAAGACCTGGTTTGAACGAAACTTTACGTAAAGTTTAACGAGACGACCGAAGGATTTTGGAAGATTTCCTCTTGTCTGGGAAATGCATGAACGGGAAATGAACTGAATGAAATGGAATTTACCATTGTGCATTGCTCTATAGAGGAATTTAAACAAATGCAAATACTAAAAAAAAAATTTTGGCTCGGGTTGTCTGAAAGTTTTATGGCTTTATGAGATTTACTCGATAAGGAAGAATGATATATTTGCCTAACGAATTCCTAACCTCTACAAGAGAGAGAGAGAGAGAGAGAGAGAGAGAGAGAGAGAGAGAGAGAGAGAGAGAGAGAGAGAGAGATGGGAAAAATCTTAACTCCAGCGATACAAAAATTGCTGGACAGGGTAGCCCTCATGGCTTCTAATGTATGCCTAACTAGGTTTTCAAATGGAAAAATTGTTCAAATCACATGGGAAAGAAATACCCGCACTATTTCCTGTTACAACACTTCGTAATTCACTTTTCACTTTTCCTAGTTAGCCTATCATGAAAGTCATGCAAGCTATCATGCATTAGCCATTAAAAGCTTGTGTAAAGGTCAATAACTCTCTCTTCTCTATTACTAGGTTGCATGCACGTGGCCTAACAATTCCTAACTCTATTTCAGTCACGATTTTCCTCGCGCCTAACAAAAATGAAAATAACAAAACACTACTTATTGTGGAACTGGGTCGCTTGTGCTCTTATAAGGGAATTTACACTAATAAAAAGGTTCATTTTTAGTCTTGCAATCAGCATTTTAGCAATCCTATTAGGCTGATAATTGCAATTGCAATGCGTCGTCACTGATGTTTTTAGCTGTGAGATCTAGTTTGACCAATGGGTTACGCTGGCGATATACGCTACGCAACTTACCTTGGATAACACAAATTTGAACTCTGGCCTTGAGGTCAGGTAAAAACATACACATCAAAACACGGCTGAGGACCTACTTCAAAAGGGGACTGATTAGGTAAACTCTTGGGTTTAACAATAATTAATTATATTTGCAAAAGAAAACACATATCAGAAGAATGGTAGCGTAACTAAGACTAGGCAAACAAGGTCCTGTAAGACAAGATGAAAGAAGCAAATCAATGGGAATTGCTTGAAGAGACACAATGGGAGCCCACTTCGAAAGGGTGCCATATATGGTGCAGTGGGGTCAGGCAAACAAGGTCCTGTAAGACAAGATGAAAGAAGCAAATGAATGGGAATTGCTTGAAGAGACACAATGGGAGCCCAATTCGAAAGGGTGCCATATATGGTGCAGTGGGGTCGCTATGCACACAAGATGATGCACATATCCACAGCTAACTAACTCCTAATCTGAAATTCAAACACCTATGGATACACAGCCGAAAATAGCACTTTAATTAAGGAATTGAGGAATTACACAGAAGGGCCTAGTCTGAACGCGATTCCGATAGCTCGAATTTTAACGATTACATTACACTTCACTTAAGTGTTTTGCAAATTAAACAGCACAACAATAAAAACCAATACAGGTCTCACTGTAGGAATATTGTACTATGAAAAAGAAAAACAGCTATAGGCTGACAGGGACGTGACTGGCTAAAATAACCATAAATTCAGCACTTTAGCTTGGAGATGATGTCCTTATCTTCAGGGGGTGCCAGTGATGGGGAGGGTAAGTGAAAGGTCACAGTAAAAGTTTACTATGGCTCCCGACAGCCACGTTGTCCAGAAGGGGCAGTTCAATAGAGCAAGGGAAAGGACAGGAGTCCTGGATGAGCATCCAACCAATTCTAAGACCGAGTGTGTCTGTCCGAGGTCTTTTATAGCTTCCGGGGATTATGATCCTGCTCTTCGTAGATGGCGCTGGTGTCAGTATGACTGTGTGTCACTGCAGGCATGGAGGGCCACGTGGGTCACGTTCCAAGATAGCTACGAGCACATGTTCAATCCTTTGCCTCTGCCAGCTGACTTGCCTTGGGCGAGGATTTGCATTCCTACTGGATCAGCACGTGGAATTTAAGGTCTCTGGCAGTCACTTGAACAAGGAAAAGAGATTAAAGTATTCTCCCCCAAAGGCAGTGGTGAGGAAGAGGTCTGTCGGGGCGAATTTTGCCTAGTGTGTTCTTTGCGATAAAATAAATAAAGCAATAGAATATTCTTTATATTACATCATTGACAGACGAGATTTCATGTGAGTTTTACTCTTTACAATATGAAAATGGAAGATAATAAAACAAGGTTGGTGAATGATGCTGCTGTGAACGTATACCGCTGCCAATACTGCACATTCATAAGTTACACTATGAGTAGTATACAAGAATGGATATATCAATACAGACGGGAGTCAGAAAACATCCGTCTATGGCCCTCGTGTACAGAAATACACATTTACCTGCAGGTATGCATAAAATACCAGAAACATCATTATAAATTGCTATTAGGAATGACTTTGACTCAAATACTAGTCATGAGTGTAGTGTTACACAGGCAGAAACTAAATAATTTATCCACAACTGATGTCTGAATGTTAATTTAAGGCATATAAATGGATGATGCATATCTCCTGGAGGTATCAAAATTGTAAGCTACCGTCATTTGACATTTCCAAAGTGAATCTTTTTCATAATCATGAGACTAATTGATATACTTAAATTTTTGTTCCCTGGTGAGATACACACACCAGAACCATAATGCATTGGGTGGAATGATTTTTTTTAATATTCTGCTTTTAAAAATTGTCATATTCAAACTGCTTACAACTGGAGAAAAAAGGATCATCCGTGGCCATACCGAGATTTGAAGTGCAAAATTCCTCGAATTAAAATATACATGTTTTTTTTCAAATATATTGATAAATTTAATTAAAGTGTTCTTTAATGGTATATACACCCATCTGGCCTGCAAGGGTAACAGATGAAAATTCTAGCTGTTCATTAAAAGGTACCTTTTGGATTTGTGATACCACATCAAAACTCACAAGCTTGGACTCATAATTGATCTGTAAATTCTTTAAGTCATTTACCAACTCTACTTTGTTCTCTATATTAGCATCATAAATTGTGCTAACTAATGGGTTAATAATATCAACATTTGGTATTTTGCTACACTGCATGAAGGGTATCCATGCTAGTCCTCAGTTCTTTGGATCCTCTGGGAGGAGTGATGTTCCTCATCACTAGGTTAGCTAGTTCCTCGCTGGGTGAGCGGGTTCCGTTCTCAACTACCACTCTGTTGGTCGTGAGTTCGAATCTCCGACCGGCCAGTGAAGAACAAGAGGAATTTGTTTCTGGTGATAGAAATTCATTTCTCGCTATAATGTGGTTCGGATTCCACAATAAGCTGTAGGTCCCGTTGTTAGGTAACCAATTGGTTCTTAGCCACGTAAAAATAAATCTAATCCTTCGGGCCAGCCGTAGGAGAGCTGTTAATCAGCTCAGTGGTCTGGTTAAATTAAGATAAACTTAACTTTTTAACTAGGTTAGCTACCAGGTTGGGGTAACTGAAGACTATTGTATGTGGTACATTTGTGTTGATTTATTGAAATCTTTCGATTTCCTATCTTTAGGTAGGTTAGTGTGGTCAGTTTTGTGGTAAATTGTTAGAGGATAATTATGATAAAAACGATAGAGAACATAAGGAAAAAACGGATGGGTTCGAGACACGGATCAATAAAAATGAACACCACAACAGGAAAATTTGACAAAACAAATTCACTATTATATTTTCCACAAGCAGGAAGCAGGCACCTTTCAGTGGATCATCACTAATGTAGTAAACAAGAACCCCAATGGAAGATTATCCTTTAAAATCTTTACCTGGCCCAACCTGGTAGCCAATCTTAAGATGACAAGGAGCACTGTCCCTGGGGGATCCAAAGATCTGAGGTCCAGTGAGGGGAATTTACACACAAAATTACCCATAATAACCCCAACTGATTTCTTAATCCATTGCACGTTACTCTCGTCTTCTTTTAAAACCCTTTTTACTATCGATCCAAGTAACTGACACATACTGTATATCATTAAAAAGGACTTGATCATCTTCAGTCACTATAATTCGCTGGGATGGTCAACGGTTACATGGCGCTATCTTTGTTTTGAAATTTTCGTGTACTTAGCCTGCTAGGATATTTCTTGCTGTCTTGGGAATTATCACTGAAGGGGATTTTTATAAGTGATAAATGGATCAGTGGGTAGACTGTCGACTGAGTTGTCGGAAGGTAACTGTGCCGAGGGATTGAGACCCGGAAGTACCAATCCATTTATCACTAAAATTCCCTTTCAGTGATAATTCCCATCAGGGATTTTCCCGAAGTAGCGTGAAGTAGATATTAAACGACATTTGTAGCTTCATGATTGTATATAAATCATGGTGTGATAAAAATTTCATAATAAGAGCTGCATGTTCCAAATGTACCAATGAGCTATCATGGTGGAGGTGGCTTAATGCCGAAGCTAAGTATAATTTCCCCGCTGTCGACGTGTAAACAAGTATAGCAGATTTGCCATTAACTTATACCTCTCTTGATGGCTCAGTGGGTAGACCATTGACTGGAGTTGTTAGAAAGTAACTGTGTCGTGGGATAGAAACCCGGCAGTATCAATCCACTTATCACTCATAAAATTCCACTTCCATGATAATTCCCCACCGAAGATATTCCCTAAGTAGCGTGAATTAGATATTAAATGACATTTGTAGCTTCATGATTGTATATAAATCACGGTGTGATAAAAATTTCATAATAAGAGCTGCGTGTTCCAAACATACCAACAGGCTAGCATGGTGGAGGTGGTTTAATGCCGAAGCTAAGTATAATTTCCCCGCTCTCAACAGGTAAACAAGTACAGCAGATTCGGCATTAGCTTATACCTCCCTTGATGGCTCAGTGGGTAGACTGTTGACTGGAGTTGTTGGAAAGTAACTGTGTCCAGGGATAGAGACCCGGCAGTACCAATCCATTTATCACTTGTAAAATTCCCTTTGTGATAAATCCCCATCGGGGATATTCCTGAAGTAGTGTGAATTAGATATTAAACGACATTTGTAGCTTCATGATTGTATAAAAATCACTGTGTGATAAAAATTTCATAATA
>JANJGK010000031.1:5833843-5841343 GCA_039081455.1 Macrobrachium rosenbergii | reverse complement strand
ATCATCCATCCTCTAAAAAAAATTGTGATGCATACATCATGGAAAAAGAAATTCATGCATTAAGGATAACTGTATGTATAACAATTACAGAGGCTGTACAGAAAATATTAAGCCAGTGTGTTAGACCAGAAATATTGTTTTATAGTATTGTGGCTAACCAAAGAAGAAATATAAATGCTACCATAGGTGATTCCTTTGGTAACATAAAAGAGAGATCAGTGGCCACCCGTACTCATGCCTCTTCTGAGGCTGCGCCAGTAATTTCTGGCAGTTCCACCTCTTTGGGGGCTGCACAAGTAAATTTCTTGGCACTCTTGCCTCTTCAGAGGCTGTGCTAGTTGTCTCTGGTGCTCCTGCCTCTTTGGAGGCTGTGCCAGATATGCCTAGCACTCCCACCTCTTTGGAGGTTGCACCAGATATATCTGGTGTATCGGCCTCTTTGGAGGCTGTGCCAGCTGTGGCTGGCACTCCTGCCTAGGAGGCTTCACTTTCTGTATCCAGTGCATGTGTCTCTCTGGAGCCTACACCAAATGTGACTGGTGCTCCAAATGCTTCAGAGGATGCACCAATTGTATCTGACACTCCCACCTCTCCTCAAGCAGCGCCAGCTTTGCCTGGTGCTCCTGAGCTTGAAATTTCCATAATGAAGGTGACATCAAAGGTGCCCAACACCTGTGATACTAGAGAGGCTTTGCCATCCAGTTATCAAGGTCAATAGTTGTGAAGCCGCAGATCCCTGGTTAGTGGCAAATGAGTTTGCGACTCATTTTGCTAATGTTGCAAAGAAAAATAATGAGAGACCCTATTCTGATCAAAGAAGGATAATGGAACAGGTAAAAATTGATTTGAATACATCAAGGAATGAACAATACAACGTCCCTTTTACTGTGAGGGAATTTGAATTAGCCTTAAGTAAGCGTAGTAAATCAGCTCCTGGACTGGATGGTATAACATACTCAATGATTAAGCATATAGCTGGAAATGTCAGTGTTCATATTAAACATTAGTAACAGAATTTTCCAGGAACATATCTTCCTTAATCTATGGGAGATGTTAAAATTACTACCATTTGTGAAATCATGGAAAGACCTTTTCAAGACAGAGAATTACCAGCCCATTGCTCTGACATCGTGTCTATGTAAGATCATGGAAAAAATGGTGAATACAGGTTTGATGTGGTACTTGGAATGGGCAAATATTTTTCTGCTGCTCAGTGTGGTTTTTGAAGTATGCACACCACAACTGATATATTGGTTTGAATGGAGCCTTCAGTATGTGAAGCTTTTGCGAACAAACAGCATCACATCACTGTTTTCTTTCATCTTGAGAAGGCTTATAAAACATGGAGACACGGCATTCTGAGGGTTCTTTAACCTGAGAGGGAATTTGCCGCTTTTTATAATTTTTTTTAAAAAATTTGGCTATTCAGGTTCAGGTTGGAGCAACAGTGTCAGATGTATTCAACCAAGAAGAAGGACTGCCACAAGGAAGTGTTCTAAGAGTAACCTTGTTAGCCTTAGCAATCAGTGGGATATCCAAAATAATTCCCCAAGATGAAACCTATACTCATTTTGATGATGACCTTTCAGTGTCTTTTGCAGCAATACAGATGGCGGTGGCTGATAATATAGTAAAGTGGGGCGAGGTGAATGGTTTTAGGTTTCAGGTAGTAAAATAGTAATCATACACTTTTGCCATACAAGAGGATTCCATCCTGATCTAGATCTGTTCATAATGGGCAGAGAATTCAGTCGATTGGTGATACAAGGTTTCTTGGGTTGATAGCAAGCTGACTTGGATTCCACATCTGAAATATATTAAGACAAAATGCTTGAAAGCAATGGATATGTTGAAAGTTCAGACCCACACTTCCTGGGGTGCTAACCAAATTAAAATTTTAAGACTATACAGAGCCTTAGTCTTTTCAAAATTGACTTGTGGGTGTGAAGTGTACACCTTAGCAAAGCTTAATAACCTCAAAATGCTTAATTCAATTCACTATGGAGGAATAAGATTGGCTACAGGAATATTTAAGTCACCTCCCACTGACAGCATGCTTCTTGATGCTGGTGAGCTGAGTCTGGCTCTTCATTACCAACTTCTGTTGGTTCAGAGCTGGTAAAGAATTCAAAGGCTCCCTAATCAGAGGCTCCCAAAGTCCTCAACCACCATTTGTATCAGAAATGAAAGGCACTGGCAATTTGATGAAAATAACCCCAACCAACTGCAACCAGTTGTTTTGAGAGTAAAACATATAACCCATTAATCAGACATGTCATGGATGGAAAAGTCCATTAAACATGCCAAGGAAAAGGATTTTACTGGCTAGATTTTTGGTTAGCCCCCCCTGGAACCTTCCAGAGGTAAAATGTAAATATTTTAATTCGACAAAAGCAGAAATGTCTAGTGAGGCAATGGAATCAATATTTTTAGATCATTCATCCCAACATGATAACTCTCTTGCAGTTTTCACAGATGGCTGAAAGTCGGATACTAGAGTCGGCTTTGGAGTGGTCTTTCCTGATGTAGAAAGAATCAGGAGATTATCATCTGTAGCATCTATTTATAAAGCAGAACTGCATGCAGTTTTAAAGGCCTTAAAAGAAATTTTAGCTCTGAATGGAAATAGTTTTATCATATATTGTGACTCAAGAAGTGTTCTTCAGTCTTTAGAATTTTTAACTCTACAAACCCATTGATTTTAGAAATACTGGAATGGCTGATGCTAGTGAAGAGAAGAGGTGAAGAGAAGAGATAAAGACTGGGTGTTTTTTCATGTAGGGGTGGTTAGGAACGGCCAAGCTGATCAACTTTCTAAGTCAGCAGTCACTTCCCCAGCACCGAGGAGATGCATACTACCAGGGATGCATATCATCTTGTAGGTCAGAAAATTAGAAAGCTTTGGCAGTCCCTTCGAGAAAATATATGCCAAGGAGACAAGAAACGTTGTGCAGACTAAGGATTGTACATGAAAGACTCACTCATGGGTTCTGGAACTCAGGTGAAAACCCAAACATTCTGCGAGGACTGTATTTTCCCCTTGACATTGAGAGATTTGCTGGTCGAATGTCCCAGTCTTAGTAATCTAAGACATAGGTTCCTCTCTTGGGGACGTGATAGAGATACACATTTTATCATTGCTACGATTCTTGGGAAGGATTGTAATATACAGCAATTATGTATCTCTGTTAGAGCGGCGGGCCTCAACAAATTCTGAATCATATACTGTACATATATAGTATGTGTGTTTGTATGTATATATATATATATATATATATATATATATATATATATATATATATATATATATATATATATATATATATATATATATTATATATTGGACTGGCAAAATGACCATTCGGCTATTTGGCCGGGGCTGATGCACTCATCATTCATAATTATTCCCTTTGGGGTAAAATATGACAAAAGTGCATGAAATTGAGTGATATATGCTGCCCAGTATTTTTAAGTATAAAAAAAGTCATGTCTGTTAAATAGATAAAGCTTCATATACATACATTACGTGTATATATATATATATATATATATATATATATATATATATATATATATATATATATATATATATATATATAATATTTGTGTGTGCAGTCATATATATATATATATATATATATATATATATATATATATATATATATATATATATATATATATATATATATATATATATATATATATATATATATATATATATATATATATATAAATTTTGAACCTTTGACTAAGTGTGATGGAAATGACTCATAAAAATCTTTTAATTCATGAACAGACTGTGACAAGCGTTCAGACGTTGGGAGTCGTTGTAAGCACAGCTGTTAAACTGTTTCCTAAATTCCACTCTAATTAATGACCAGTTGGAAGTTATGACATCGCATGAAAATAGGGAATGAATGGCGAAAATGATAAATGGCAGGACTGGCATTTAAATAAATCATGCCGGATATATTAGCAAGATATGTTGAGCCCCTGGAAGGCCATGTATTTGCTTAAATTAAAAAAATTAAAAAAAGAAATTTAATGAAAACACTGTACCAGATCTCGCGTTTGGGATGAGAAGAATCCTCACTGGTTTTCATTACTTTACTCTGCCATTAAAAGGAAACTTGGCATTTCATAGAGCCTGCTAATAGTACCTTATTCCTCCGCAAAAGGAGTGATCAACATGTTAACGTCACTAAAGTCCACAGAGGGGGGAGGGGGGCTGCGGTGGTTAGTGCCGTCATGGCATCTAATACGGTGCACTGCAGGCATTACTTAAGATTGTTTGCAGTATCCCTTCGGCCCCTAACTACAGTCCCTTTCATCCCTTTCACTATACCTCCGTTCATATTCTCTTTCCTCCTTCTCCAAACAATTGTTTCAACATTATTTTCAGCGATGAATGACTTCATAGTTCTCAGCGCTTGGCCTTTGGCCCAGAGTTTATATTCCAACTCCGACGCCACTAAAATATGGTAAGCTTTTTGGTTTTCACTTTCGTGTCCGAAGGGCCTTCCCGGATGATGAGAATATTTGCTAATACGGCTGCCACACCATTAATCTAAAAGTTCTGAAATGTCCGTCATCCCACACTCAAAAATTACCAGCAAAAATGACAGTGCTCTCTTTCTTTATTCCTATCTTTCTTTGTTCTTATCACGTGGAAAATCATTTTCTAACTGAAGATTATATGCATAGTAGTATGCCTGCGTCATCAGAAATAATGGTATCGTGAGACACGGCAGATAAACTCCAGTCATGTAGCATAGATGAGCTGCTTGCTCACATAGAAGCCAGTGTAGTGAGAAACTGGGCCTGGGCTCGAAGACGGTAGGTTAGAACGTAGTGTTTGTTATACTTAGATAATCATTGTTACACACAGACGCATATATGAATAAGTAATGCATTTTATACACAATATATATATATATATATATATATATATATATATATATATATATATATATATTATATACGTAGATAGATAGATAGATACAATTTACTGGTCACTTTTCTACCAGATACGTATGTATTATTATTATTATTATTATTATTATTATTATTATTATTATTATTATTATTATTATTATTATTATTTCAGCAGATGAAGCCTATTCACATGGAACAAGCACTCAGAGGCCCATTAACTTGAAATTAAAGCTTCCAAAGGATTGATGGTTTCACCTCCCACCGAAGACCCCACACTGCAGCAGTGACTGATCATGATACAGAGTGATTTTTCATATATTAGATATATAAATATCCCATAAAAAGAGCTCTAAGACTGGCACTCTGTAAAAGTTCAGCAGACAAATTGGGATGATGTTGTTAGGACACATCTTACTCAGCGGATGTTCCATTGGCTTATAGTGGTTGCACATCCATGTACTGCCACGACATAAATGTCTGAATATTGAAAAATATTAAATCAATCATTTTTCGGTAATTGCGAAAGTTATTGAGCAGATATTAATGTCTCCCAATTTCAATCTGAAAAAAAATTAATATTTCCCAATTTCAGTTTGAACAAATTCATTAACACATTTAATTGGATCTATATTTGTTATCCATTATCATGATTATCATAATTATTGACAATACGCGACAGCCTCCAATTCGTCTCTTTTTAAAAATGAGATTTTGGAGCGACCAACTATAGAAAATAGATGACCTCAGTCTTAACCTATTTTTTATCTCATACATGAGGGTCACGTTTGGAGTTAAATGCAGAGTCAGCGGGTTTGGACAAAGATAGAAAGAATTTCTATTTTGTGAAGATTTCTTTTTTATTAAGGCTGTGAACATAACGTTATTAAGGTAGGAAAAAAAATTAGCTCTAAAAGTCCCAACATTCTTTATTTTTTAGTCTCCAGAAAAAGAAAGCTATTGAGGTGGCTTTTTGTCTGTTTGTCCTCTCTCAGATCTTAGAAACTACTGAGCTAGAGGGCTGCAAATTGTTATGCTGATCATCCACCCTCCAATCATCAAACGTACCAAATTGCAGCCCTCTAGCCTCAATAGTTTTTATTTTAGTTAAGGTTAAAGTTATCCATGACCGTGCGTCTGGCAACGGTATTGGTGCCAACAACACAGGCCAACACCGGGCCGTGGCTGAAAGTTTCTTGGGCCGCAGCTGAGAGTTTCATGGGCCGAGGCTGAGACTTTCATAAAGCATTATTGGCCGTACAGACACCTCGATTGGGCCGAAGAAACTACGGCGCATTTTTTACTCGTTTATTCTAGTTCTTGTTCTTTCGGGTTTTGGGGAGTTTAGTGGCATTTTGTCGATCTTCAAGTTGCCTTTCGCGATGAATTCAATTCAGCGCAAACAGCCTGAACATTAATCCTTTTCGTTCTTATTTGTTCCCACGTCTAGGCTACGGTTCGATCAACTAGTGTGTTTTGGCAATAAAAAAAATATTTAAAATACTCAAGTTACCCATTTATTTATTCTTTCTGTTGGACACAACTACAGTCCGCGTGTGCTAAATATCACGCTTAGACTTGCCATCACCAAGCCAACCCAGAATCTCTCGCCGCTGGCCCTTTATTAATTAAGCAGAGTAAAATTATGTATGAACTTGAGTGCGGTGCGTAACATGCCTCGGTTTGGGGACAGCAGTCTCGGTCCTCTCTTAAGCTACCTTCAAATCTGACTATTATGAAAAAAAAGTAAAAAAATTAGCCGATGTTTCTTCTGCACAATCGCGTTTTCTGTAAAGCGTACAATGCTGTATGAAACGCTCAGCCACGGCCCATCAAACTCTCAGCCGGCAGTGGTGGCCTGTGTCATTGCGTTGCCAGACGCACGATCATAGCTAACTTTAACCTTAGATGAAATAAAAAAAGACTGATGCTAGATGGCTTCAATTTGGTAGGTTTGATGATTGGAGTGTGAATGATCAACATACCAATTTGCAGCCCTCTAGCCTCAGTAGTTGTTAAGATCTGAGGGCGGACAGGAAAAGTGCGGTCGTACAGACACATAGCCATCTCAATAGTTTTCTTTCACAGAAAACTAAAAAGTATCCCTGATAAACTGAGCTGATGGCGTCAGGAGATTTAAAGAGGACGAAAGCCTCGCAAAGCAATTCAATCGTCTTACTGTATAAGCCACAAGGTACTGTATATCCACTTATTCATTTTTCCAGTATGTAACACAGATAGCGTACGGATAATAAGCTCCACGTTCAACTATGAAAACATCTTGCAAAAGAAACGCAGAGCAATGTAATGTGCTTAATATACTATCGAGAGGTTGCAGCTGCAAATCAGTTGTATATAGCCGTCATTTCCGATGGAACAGGTACTTCACAATAGTGTTTTATATTCTCCGTACATAATATTCCTTCATAATTAATGTACACCACTCAGCGTGACTCCTGGCTATTACTGTATGCATCGCATACTATATTAAGGTTATTGCTGGTATTTATGATTACATATTCATAACCAGCGCAATTTTAATCAGTGTGCAACGAGGTCCGTAGATCA
>JANJGK010000031.1:5811343-5823843 GCA_039081455.1 Macrobrachium rosenbergii | reverse complement strand
TCTTTATGATCATTTCTGTTAACAGATGCTGTTAGGGTACAGCAATTTATCTACTTAAATACAAACATATTTATTTATAACTCACTGGCACGTCTAGAGCAAGCTGATAGCTCAGATGATGAGAAGAAGGTCGAGTGTAGTTATAACTGAACATTAGGTGATTAAAAAAAAAAACGGAGAAAGTAAATATCGATGAAAAGACTGAAATTATTCTTTTTTACAAATGCCATGTTTGGGAGATCTATCTGCTTCTGTAAAGAAAAGGTTTCTGGTCCCTAAGGAAATGAGCAATAGTATATATGCATTTATGTTGGGTTTCTTTGCATTTAGTAATTCAATCGCTCCCTCTCTTTTTCTTTGCATTTAGTAATTCAATCGCTCCCTCTCTTCAGGCCTGTGATGGGTGGTGTCCTTGGGTCTATATATCACGTCTGGGAACTTCCTTACCCCTTGATCAACAAAACTTTCTTATCTCCTTATAAACAAAACTTGGTAGGAAACTATTATCATCAAAAACTTTTTGTAAAAACGCTAGTTCTTCATGAAGTGAAACATAACTCGAACATATATTACAGAATCTGTAAACTAAACTTTTTATGGAGTGAGTTTTGATGGAGTGAGTTTTGAATATAGTAGGATAATAACTGAAAAAGAAAATAGTTCCTAGTCCCGAAGGTATGTTGACAAGATTGCCATTCTCAGAGGCACGTCGTATGTCAGACAATTTCTTAACTAGCTGAATACTAAGCAATAAAAGCTATAGAATTTATAATCGAATAAGAACAACAAGACAAAACTCCTTTACTCGATATCTTGATAAAACAGGTCTGAGGTATCACTCTCTCGTTTCTGTTCCGAAAAATCAACGTTTTCGGAACTAGGAAACTACTTTCTACAGTCAGTCTCTTAATGTATTCAAAACTAGTTCCATAAAACCTTATATTTTGTTGAGTTATTTATAATTCGTTTTCTTGAGGAGCTAGTATTTTTACAAATTTCCACAAAATTTGTTTATAAAGAGATAAGGACGTTCCTAGATTTGATGTAGAGAGCAACGAAACTAGCAACCACAGCCCCGAATGTGGAGTTTGACTGCAAAATACCATGTACAGGACGGAGCGTATCAAAAATAAATTGTAAGCCTAAAGAACTCCCTTAACAAATACTGCCCACACACGCAAATTTCGAATCCGTTTTTTTGTAACAACACAACGGTATTGGAAATCTCCTCCCCTTCAAAGACAGACTTCCTGATCCGAATGCGTGCCTGAATTGTTTATATGTTTAATTGCCCCCAACTGCCCGAGTCGGGTATTTGAGTAGTTCATCAGGACTCTCAAAACCAGATAGTGTCAGCAGGAGGGGAAAAAAAACCTTTAAAAAATAGGGAGATATCTATAAGTAAGGCCCAAGTATTTTCGAAATGCCAAATAAGGATAGGTATAAAAAATTATAAATTTTAGACCCTTGCTCGAACTTAAGTGACTTAAGGACTTCTGAATCCATAACCAATAAAACTCTTAAACCTGATCTTGACTTTGATCAGTTTTCCTTTACATGCACTGAGAAAATGCTAATTTTTCCGTGTTTTTCTTTCAGATAAAAGTGATACTAAGAGTATTAGTGAGAGCAAGTTTTAATATTCACTTCTAATATTTTCACTAGTCAGTAATGACATTATTGGACATCGTATTAAAAACAAAAATAGTAATAATAGAGCGTCCATTCATTGATGAAATATATCTACCGGTCCCAAAGTCGCAATGTTTTCTTTAAGACCATTCTTAACTTCACTTCAATTGCCTTTTGTGCAAACGGGGGATGATCCATGTTACCGAGAACTCACGTGCTTGCCGTTGAAGGGATTCTCATTAATTTTAATGCTGCGTGCGTGCATGAGGCGACACCATTCAAACTTCTCATTTCACTCCAAGAGAGTATGTGGGCAGCTTAAGCCGAAAAAAGTAACAGAGATGCGCTCTGTCTGTCTGTCTGTCTGTCTGTCTGTCTCTCTCTCTCTCTCTCTCTCTCTCAACATTTAGCCGTTTCAACTAACGGGGAATGACACTCTCTCTCTCTCTCTCTCTCTCTCTCTCTCAACATTTAGCTGTTCCAACTAACAGGGAATGACTCTCTCTCTCTGTCTCTCTCTCTCTCTCTCTCTCTCATTTAGCTGTTTCAACTAACAGGGAATGACTCTCTCTCTCTCTCTCTCTCTCTCTCTCAATATTTAGCTGTTTCACCTAACCAGGGAATGACTCTCTCTCTCTCTCTCTCTCCCTCTCAACATTTAGCTGTTTCACCTAATAGGGAATGTCTCTCTCTCTCCTCTCTCTCTCTCTCTCTCAACATTTAGCTGTTTCACCTAACACGGGATGACTCTCTCTCTCTCTCTCTCTCTCTCAACATTTAGCTGTTTTCACCGAACAGGGAATGTCTCTCTCTCTCTCTCTCTCTCTCTCAACATTTAGCTGTTTCACTCAACAGGGTAATAACACACACTCTCTCTCTCTCTCTCTCTCTCTCTCTCAACATTTAGCTGTTTCACTCAACAGGGTATAACACACACTCTCTCTCTCTCTCTCTCTCTCTCTCTCTCTCAACATTTAGCTGTTTCACCTAACAGGGGATGATTGTATGAAAAGCAAAACTCGGTCAGTCCCACATTCTTACATAAACGTTAAACCTTCAGAGAACCTTCGGTGTAGAAAAACAATCAAAGCATTAGTCGCAGCATCCCTCTGCATAAAAGACACATCAGCACCTTGTCGAACACCTGTGCACACCTGAGTCGTTCATTCCTTTCTCGCACATATTTCCACACTTCGTCGATATCTGCGCATCTTTCTAAAACCTTTCGCAGGGCCTACCCGACTCCTTTCTACCACTTTTCCCGCCCTATCCCAAAACGCCTCTGAATAATACATTCCTTCCACCAACCCTATCGTTGTAAAATATTTTGATCCATCCTTACACAAACAGACACACACACAGCATATATGTATAACTAAAACACGAAAATATGGAACGTGATGAATATATCAATAAAGATAAAATCACGAAGGAAACGGAAACACTGGAGTGCTGCAAGGCCTTTCGACAGCTAGGTCCTTTACTTAGCAGACTGCTTCCCACTCCTCCTTCCTGTTGCCATATGCCCTTACGGTGCGACATCTGTTGGGTCTTCCATTAGTTACTTGTTCAACTGCTTCTCGGTGTTTCATAGTCACCGGATTCGTGTTCACTCTCTGGATGGCTAAGGGATCGGCCTTTTTGTGCACGATTAGTACTAAAAAATAACGGAGAAATGTCAAAATATTGAATAAAAGGTAACAGAACAAAAACTGTGCCTATTATTTTCCGTTTTTATAACATTGTTCCGATTTTGTTCAATTAAAGGGGGTGGTCGGAGTTTATGTATAATATATATATATATATATTATATAATACTCGTAATATATATATATATATATATATACTGTATATATATATATATAATAATACTCGTAATATATATATATATATATATATATATAATACTCGTAATATATATATATTATATATATATATAATACTCGTATATATATATATATATATATATATATAAATATATATATACATATACATACATTTATGTATGTATGTATATATATATTATATATATACACATACACATATGCATTATGAATATATAAATATACACACACACACACACACACACACACATATATATATATATAACTATATGTCAAAAGTGAATTGTGCTGATGTCTACTCGCGCCCCACTATATTTGTATGTACTTCAAATATACTTAGCTGTGCCGAGAGTTTGCTGGAGGCCATTATAAGTGTATGTATTACAATATTCGTAAATATTAATGGAACAAAAGCTGAATGATTCGACAAGACCCAGCAATGGAAGCTTTCCAGTCGTCACAGTTCGTGTCTAATATTGTATCAATATTGACGAAGTGCTCCCGGATTTTGTATGACCTCTCTAGGACTCACTAAGGCAGGTCGGCCAGATGATAGGCACTCTGGGGCATGATATGTTAGAATCTTGCTTCCATGTTTTACCAAGAGTACGTATGTGAGCAGTAGAAATCAATCCTCTTTGTTATATTCATCTCTCGCAAATAGCCGTGCCAAGTAACTCTCTGGTTTTCCATTGTTCAACCACCCTATCAAGACTTCTTATTATTATTATTATTATTATTATTATTATTATTATTATTATTATTATTATTATTTATTATTATTATTATTATTTATTATTATTATTATTCAACCACCCTATCAAGACTCCTTTATTATTATTATTATTATTAATTATTATTATTATTATTATTATTATTATTATTATTATTATTATTATTATTTCGGTAGATGAAACCTATTCACATGGAAAAAGCCCACAGTGGACCATTGACCTTGAAATTTTAGCTTCCAAAGAATGTTGGTTTCAACCTCCCACCGCAGACCCCACACTGCAGCAGTAACTGATCATGATACAGAGCCAGTGATTTTTCATTGGCCCGGGGGAGGACACGAACCCGCAATATCTGAGTGTGCATGTCACGACACTAACCACTATACCAGCGGACCTTTGGGAGCCTAAGTGAGAAAATATTCCGATTTCTATGGAGTAATTATTATAAACTATGTAGTAAAATGCAATTCGTGTCATAGATCCAGTGAGTTAAGAAAATATTATAATATGCTGTTTATTTCACACCCCAGAAATATCAAGACACTATGAAATCACGGTTGCCGAATCTTTAATCTGGAAGGCTCTAAATGTAAGAAATCTAAGTGGCCATTAAAGGAAATATTTTTTGTACCACATCTTCAATTGCTAAATTGCTACATTAACCTTCCAATTTGTTTTTATGCCTCATAAAAAAAGCGTATCTGAAATTCGATAAATAAATATATATATATATATATATATATGTGTGTGTGTGTGTGTGTGTGTGTGTGTGGGTGTGTGCGTGTATAAAATTATTACAGATATATTCAGCATGTTGAAAGTCATTGCTCCATGGCTATAATGTCGCAGCGATGAAATCGGGACTGCAATAGACAGATTTTGGATTCTGTTAAAAATAAATCTTTAATTCATCAAGTAATATACGCCTCAGCTGAAAATTTTGAAACAGACCCGGAACAAGTCATTCACGAAGAAGCATTGTGATGCACTGGTGGGTTACATAATAGAAATACATATATGACGCGCGCGCGCACACACACACACACACACATACACAATATATATGTGTGTGTGTGTGGGTGTGTGTGCGTGTGTGTAAAATATAAGTTTTATATATACATACATATATATATATATATATATATATTAATATAATATATATGTATATATATGCTATATATGTACTATAATTATATATTATATATATATATATATTGTATGTATATATATATTATATATATATATCTCATGCATGTTTGTTCATATAGTTAGACACTCCAGATGTCGGGCACAATAATTTTCATCGTGTGCGTTTGTTGACGTATGTATGATTACGCTTCTGAGTAAAGCGTTTCATGTTTATAAAATCATAATTGCTTAAAAAATTATTCCAAACAGTAAAGAGGTAGTTATATTGATTATTACATTAACGTACGTTTTTACTTTAAAAAATCAGATCACTACCTTGACTTTCTGGAGTATTTTTCAACAAAACGATCAGAAGAGACAAATAATCAGCTTACTGCCTTTGAACGTTAGGGTTAATCGAAATGAAAACTAAACAAGTAAAAAATACGTAGATGTGTGTGTATATATATATATATACTATATACATATATATATATATATAATATATTATATACATATAATATAACATATATATATATATATATATATACATATATATATATATATATATATATACATATAATATATATATATATATATTATATATATATATATATATATATAACTTTACACATCATGAAGTTGACATTAAAAAAGGAGCAGCCAGCTGGTCTTTTCCACCGTCCACAGACCTATTAGCCTTTCTTATTTAGATGAAGGGATAATTTTCGTAAAGAAAAGCTTTTCGACGATTCACATGATCTTATCTTTTCTCTAACCACTGTCTAAAAAGCAAGATACATTATGCCATTAAAACAAGGGAAAAAAAGAAAGTGGATAATCACATGACTTTTGATTTCACTTTCAAAAATCCTGTTTATAAAAACGACATTGGAAAAGAGGTCAAAAACGAACCCATCATGGAATTCATTGTTGCAACAATTGTGGTGCCGTTTTTGTAGGGGAAACCGGAAGCCACCCTCGATTAACGTATCTAGAATCACAAGACCCGTCCGTCAGTGGCAGCGGCAAAAACTCTGCAGCTGTCACACGTTGGGATTTCAACCACAGAATGACCAAAGAAAGGTACATTAGTATTAAGAGGCGATTAGAGGAGGGAGGATCATACTACAGCTTTGCAGTTGGAAGCAATTTCTTTAATATTTTACATGCGATCAATGCCAGCCATACCCTTAGAAATACTAATCTCTTAACATTCGCTCTGGAAGATAACGCTCCAGTCCTACTCCCTAGATTTATGGAGTCCCAAATACTTGACCTCTTTGGCCCACACCGGGAATAATGACCTCCATGCTCTCCATACCCTTGTTCCGTGAGCAACGGGACGGGGAGAATAAACATAACAAACTACACTGAGCAAATAGTAAAAAGATCAAACAGTTACCTGGTATGTTAGGGATTATCAGTTACCTGATATGACGTATTTGTCTCTGTCAGTAAGAGTATCATCCAGTTTCATTCACTCTGATGACGATTAGGAAGTATTTAGGATTTAGATGTATTTCCACCAAAGTTAAGTATATCTTAGTTTAACCAAACCACTGAGCTGATTAACAGCTCTCCTAGGGCTGGCCCGAAGGATTAGACTTATTTTACGTGGCTAAGAACCAACTGGTTACCTAGCAACGGGACCCTACAGCTTATCTAGGAATCCGAACCACATTATGACGAGAAATGAATTTCTATCATCAGAAATAAATTCCTCTAATTCTTCACTGGCCGGTCGGAGAGTTGAACGCTGGGCCAACAGCGTGCTAGCCGAGAGATCCACCCCCCTCTAACGAAGACACTGTGTATTTCCACCAAGGACTCAATATGCAATATACAAGGGGTGGGGTGGTTGTCACTTACCCTTATCTTCAAAGTTACTGTATTTTCACAGGTTTCAAGAAACTGGTTGTTTAGGAGCATATTGCTTGGAAGTAAATCGCTCTTAAAATATTTGGAAGCTCGGTAGCCTAACAGCAGGACGTAATAGCAGCTCAAACTGGTTGGAACATCAACGTTCCAACAGAACACCTGGCATTATCAACATGTGTTAAAATGTTTGTACAAGATATAATGTGTGACTTGCTTTAAGGATCACCTGAGACTGGTTAAAATAGCACACCTGTTGTTATCAACAAGTGTTACAACTATAATTGGAAAAAATAGTAAATGGTTCTCTGGTGTCAATGCTGAAAAGAGGACAGCTACAGTAAGGTGCAAGTGGCACAAGAGGCTAATGGCACTAGCAGAGAAGAAAAGAATTATATATTTGATGGCTAGACTGCTGCAGTAACTGAGATGGGGGTTTTGACTAGCAACATCCTAATATATATATATATATATATATATCTCACACACATCGACCCACAGATGGTAGCTATCTCTAAATTCAGTGAAGAGATCTCTACCAACTGGGCTGTCACGTGAGGTATAAGTTGATAAAGACTCAACCGCACACACACTATCACCACCGAGTGCGGGTAGCGGGTATTGGTAGTTAGCGTCAACATCAACCCACCTCCACCCTGACAACCAATTAGTGAGTTTGAAACACGTAGCTATTTATGAATATTCATCACATAACCGTGACATTTTATATATACACAAACATTAAGGTATAAATTCTAAGTAGCTATTTATGAATATATATAATCACCGTGACACATTTTATACACAAACATCAAGCTTAAATGAAAAATTTGTAGGTTAATATTTGTGTATACAAAATGTCACGTGTGATGTGATGTGTATTCATAAAAAGCTACGTGTTTCAAATGTATCAAGTCAGCTTTGATGGTGTAGGTGGGTTGATGCTTACACTAACCACATTTAATACCCGTGATATGTACGGTTGAATCGGTAGTAACTTATACCTCTCTTGACAGCCCAGTTGGTAGAGCACTCGTTACTGAAGTCAGAGATAGCAACTGCCGGTGGGTCGAGTCCTTCAGGTTAATAACACAAATCAATTGTAATTCCACTTCGGTGTTATTTCAGCGGAAGAGCGAAAAGGATATTAAGTAAAATTGTAGCTTAATATATATATATACTATATATATATATTGTGTTTTTGTGTGCATAGTTTGTCATTAATATTGAATATGATGTTTCACATTTCGAGTAGTTTGTCACAAAAGTCCATTCATATCAAATTCCCTTTGCCTTAGGAATAATTTAAACCCAAAGGAAAATTATAAATAATGAACGTAAGTGCCTTGATCAGAATTCGAATCCGTGGTTTTTAGGATTGGTAGCATTTAAAACAGTAGTCTTAATGCCATCAGCCAACAAGAAAGACCTCAGCTTTGCTGTAACACTTTCCTGTGAAACTTTGGTTCAGGAATTAGAAACTAAGTTAACCTTTTTCCAAAATAATGGCTTAGTACTTAGTTTATACATGGGGCCATTTATATTTGTATTTCAGTTTTCTACTAATTCTGCTCACACGAAGTTGTACACTTTAAATCATTAAGGTACAAAGAGTTCACTACATCAAATTTTCCTGTCCTTATGTTTGAACTGTAGTTAAGGTATGCTGTATTGTAATTCCCTTTTGGTTCCGCTAAGAATATACATAAGTCACTTACTAGACATTCTTATTAGATTACTGTTCAGGAATAAAAGGCACGAACGTATAATGTAATCCCTTTGTGGAAGTGAAAACTAATCAATTCTTTTTGCACTGTAATCAATCTCTCTCTCTCTCTCTCTCTCCCTCTCTCTCTCTCTCTCTCTCTCTCTCTCTCTCTTATATATATATATATATATAATATATATTGTATATGTTAAGGAGAGAGAGGGAGAGTACTGTGCAAAAAGAATTCAGTAGTTTTTACTTGCACAAAGGGATTTCATATACGTTCGTACCTTTTATTCCTAAACAGTAATCTAATAATAATGTCTAGTAAGTGACATGTATATTCTTAACGGAACCAAAAGGGAATTACATAGCGTACCTTGACTACAGTTCGAACACAGGGGACAGGTAAATTTTGATGTAGTGACCTCTTTGTACCTTAATGATTTAAAGTACACAACTTTCGTGAGCAGAATTAGTAGAAAACTGGAATACAAATATAAATGCCCCGCATGTATAAACTAAGTACTAAGCCATTACTTTGGCTTAGAAGGGAAAGATTTTGTTTGCTTCATGATAGGCGTTATTGTACGAATTGATCAAGTTTACAGATGCCGTACATGTAACTTTATACACAGTTCTACGTTAAGGAATTTGATATTGTAAAGTTAGTGAGTTATAATTTATTATGTTATGTTAAAAACGTCCACAAAACCAATATAAAAATATATATATTATGTATCATGAGTTGAAGTTAGCCATATAGGAAAGTGCTTTGTCACTTTTTTTTCTTATTGTGATGAAGGGGTGGAAGGCTAACTCCTTGCGG
The DNA here is from genome assembly GCA_039081455.1 of Macrobrachium rosenbergii. NCBI lineage: Eukaryota > Metazoa > Arthropoda > Malacostraca > Decapoda > Palaemonidae > Macrobrachium > Macrobrachium rosenbergii. The sequence goes on along the minus strand of JANJGK010000031.1, from coordinate 5,814,090 downwards.
CAATTCACATTAATAGTAGGAAAGAAGTAAAAAGGGCGCATGGGAGTATAGACTAAATATTTCTTATTAAAAAAAGACATCTATTCTCATACAGTATTAATGAATGAGTTTAAATTAGGACTGAGGGGTTGGTTCAGTTTTTTTTATGAACACGTATCATAGAAAGACATCATTGGCCTAGGGCGTATACCAAACTGTCTGTATCACATGGAAATATTGTTATAAGATTTTTACTGTATGATTTGGTCTTATAACAGCCTACAAATAGCGTTGATGGGGTCTAACAGTGAAATGAATAAGCCCTACACATAATATATTCATATTCTGATCAGAGCATCTGAGATGCTTCCCAGATGAAATACAGCAGCAAACTGCCACGAAATTGGAGCTAAACTGTCAACACGTGCAATTACCTGTCATCCTTTCTGGTGAGTGGACTGTCTACGTCCTCAAACTGTTGTCTACACGTAAGTTTTAATGGCAGTTTCGATGAACTGACAGAAGAAATGACAGGTAAACTTGATCTTGAATACACAGCCTTAGGTTGCTGAATTCTGTAATAGCCAATGGGTGTGTTGGGAGGAGAGTGAGAAAGAGAGTGAAAGGAGAAGAAGAGAGAGAAGGGAGGTGTTAGGGAGGAGAAAACGTGAGAGAGAGAGAGAGAGAGATAGTTTATTGAATGTCATTCAGAGTTTTTCCGGGCAGTGCTGGGTTGGTCAGTTAGTTATATATATAAAAGTGAATGTTTGCATATTTGTTTGGACTCAATAGAAACCCGAACTGCTTGACAGACCCAAACAGAATTTTGCACATGGGCTCTATGTCACCCCAGAAAGGTTTTATAACTCGAAATGAAACCCTTAACCCATGACAGACATACACACACACAGACAAAACAAATTAAATTTTTGTTTTTAAGTCACCTTTTCATTCAGTGCTGTATGGGTTAATTCCCATTTTTCACCTTGATGCTCCACCTTGTCTTCCAGGAGCTGTCAGACACATGATTAACCTACAAAAATAAATCCAAATCCCCTATTAACATTAATTTATCAGGATTTACATGAATTTTTATCATAATTTATGAGAATTGTATTAACAAGTGTTTATTACCTCGATAAAATCAACATTGAAAACCTGCAGTGGTTTAAATGAGGTTTGGGAATTAATTATTGGCAACCAGATGGTGAGGAGCAAGAGAAAGAGGATAAAAGTGGTTGCCAGTTAACCATATGCACAGGTCTTCCTGAGTCTATCTCAGCACATTATAAATTTGATCGAAGAATTATGTGTAACGTTTTTTCATGCAATCACGAACATAGAATATGCAATGACAAAACGAAAGCATCAACTTAAATTCGGTGATTCACACACTTTTATTTGAAATGGACACCTGGGCAACTACATCAACCTGTGAACAGCAAGACTGGAAGAGTAACTACCAGTCAATTGCACCTATTGCTGCATTCGCGTCATTTAGAAAAAGAAATGTTTGTTTATGGGTTATTTTATTAGAATGATATGTATTCATTTCTCTTTTATCAACAGTAAATAACCGTTTACCTTACATTCCTCCGCGAAGGGAATGTTTTTATTTATGATATCCCTTATTACGTCATTACCATAGGTACGGATTGACACCGTCAGGTACTCACCAAGTATTACTTCGTGCGGGTTGATATAGTTGCCGTACGAAACATTCAATAGCGGTAATTTTTTGCTGTCATTCCGTTGTAACCTTATACCCAAATGCTACGTTCATAATTTGATGCCATTGTAAAGTTAATGAGTTGTAATTTATCATTTTATGCTGAAACCATCCCTAAAACCACTATAAAGTATATGTATCACGAGTTGAAATTAAGCCCTACTGGAAAATGTTTTGCAACTTTTTTCCTTAATTCACCAAAAATCCCTAAACAGAGTTGCCTGAATTTTTCGTTTGTTCAATACAAAATTAAAATAAATTGCTTTTCTTTTGATATTATTCATTACTTATTTGTATTTGGTGTGGTATGATAAAGGGCAGTGAAACAAAGGCAAAATGTACGAACGAGTTGTAGGTTCTAGGTAAGTGACACCTGTTGGTTACTATTTTTCAAAAAAAATCACAAAAACTAGGTACATTGAAATATCTAATTTTTTATTTACACAATGAGGAAAATTCAATACTTTTCGCTTGTAATGAATTCCGCTTGACTGATGAGGACGGTAGAAGACTAGCTGCTGCAGCAGTTCACTTAATAACAGGAAAGGAGCGAAAAGGCGTAAAAGAGTATAGTCTAAATATTTCTAATTTAAAAAAGGCACATAGTATAATACCATGTTAATGAATGAGGTTTGAATGAGAGAGAGAGAGAGAGATGAGAGAGAGAGAGAGAGGTGGTATTAGGGAAAAGAGAGAGGGAGGAGAGAAAGAGAGAGATGAGAGAGAGAGAGAGTTTATAAGGTTGTAATTCAGAGTTTTCCCAGGCAGCGCCGGGTTTGGTCAGCTATTGTGTGTGTATATATATATGTATGTGTGTGTGTGGTGTGTGTGTGTAATATATATACATATATATATATATATATATATATATTGTGTGTGTGTGTGTGTGTGTGTGCGTCTGTGTACATATATATGTGTGTCTAAGTATGGTCAAGTCACTTTTTTTTTTTTTTTTTTAGTCCTTGGACAGTATAGTGCGTCTGTTGGTCTGGTGCGGACTGAGGTCCATAGCCTACTCGGCTTCCTATACTGGAATCAT
>JANJGK010000031.1:5774911-5811243 GCA_039081455.1 Macrobrachium rosenbergii | reverse complement strand
GGGGCCGTGATTGGCTACTCGGAGTAGCTAAATTCCGCATTCCTGATATTAATGACGTCTCTGACGTACGATAATTAATGACAAACATAGAATTCCGACCTTCCTGCAGGTTGAATCCCTATTAATTATTTATTTAAATGAAATTTTAATGGAAACATTTTAAGCTTTAATAAAGAAAAGCACAAAGTTCCAACCAACATACCTTCAGTAGGTATTATGGCTATTGGTAAAGTTTGAGATAACCTTTTTATTATAATTTTATTATAAAAATATACAAAGCACCAATGAATTAGACGTAACTGTAACAGCCACAAAGTTTTCCTAAAATCACAAATTGCGCAAGCAGTCAAATCTCGCCCGGTTTATCCTCATTCTTGAAGCGTTGACCTTTAGGAAGGTTTTAGCCTCCCAAGTAGGAAATCGCCGCGGGACTGCATGAGTGAGCATCATCAAACGCAAGCAACCGTTGTTTATACTCGTGCGCTGAAACTTTACCTTGTTTATTCCTATTAAGCTTCTCCTTTCTGTACAAACTTCAATGTTATTGTCCTTCACACAACCCACGGGTGAATAGTACGTGACAGTAGTTAGTAGGCTCATATGGGCACCAGAAGAGTTGGAAAACCCAGACTTACTTGGATGAGAACTGTGAGAAGGAAGACCAGAGAGCCCTTGTTTCGCGGTGTTGGAGGCGATTATTATTATTATTATTATTATTATTATTATTATTATTATTACGAAGAGACTAATGATCTTGGTCTCTCCTGCACTGGGATTTTTCCATTCAGCTGAGGAAGTAAGAATATGTCTTTGTCTGTTGTTTTGTAGTTTCCTTGGACCCACCCCCTCTGAGGAGTTGCCTATTATTATATTAATTATAATTCAAAATGTGCAGACATTCATATGGAACAAGTCAAAAAACCAATAACTTGCAAAGCAAGTTTCCTCAGTAGAATATTCATACTTGAAAAGTGATAGAGAGAGAGAGAAAGAGCAGCAGAGAAACGAGAAAAACAAAACAACATAAATAAACGAACAGGTGACTATTTACATAAACAGTGCAGCAGCGAAAAGTGGGAGGCGTAGGAATGTTTTGTTATCTCTTACTTCGTACTATGTCCACGTATTTCTTGTCGGTGTTGTTCATTTATTATTGTCTTCATTGTAAACGTTTTTATGTTTTTATTTTTTTGTCGTTGTTCTTTGCCTCCTTTTCGTTACCTTGAAGTCTGTCGCAACTGGCTCCAGCCTTTGTTGGCGATAATGTCATGAATTCATAATGCAAATGTGAAACAAAGCGTTTTGTATATAATACTTATAACTTACGATGCCGGCCTTACTTTAATTAACTTCCCATGCATGGGGCAATCACTTATATTTCTTTGCTTGCCATCGATCTTACGGGTGACCTTAGATTCAATCCTACCTAGAGGGTCAATACCATGTGCTGCTTCTTAAATTAGAGCAGTGCTTCAAGCTGGGATAAGGAAGTTTATCTTAAAGCTCTAACAACGAAGGCGTTAAAAAATAATTAACGAACTGTCAGAAATACCTCAGTTTTGAAGAGGCAGGTTTAGCCATTTTGACTGTGTGACCTCTCCAAGAAGAGCCTGGGGAAACGTGAACTCCCAAAATATTGTTTTCTCCAAAAACTCAAGAACTTGTGGAAGAGACAGAAAGAGAGGCAAAAAGTTTCATGAGGGTAATGGATTTGACTATGGGCTATCTCGGATGGTCAAATATTTTATCTTGTATTTTGCAGATCAGTAATTGTACTTTAAAGTTTTGTGCATCAGTGTTGTCTAAGAAGCCGTAAATAAACAGCCAAAGGGATTATATTTTTGGCGCGTTGCTAAGAGTTGCACAATGATTTTGATAGAATGCCCATATTTACAGGATCCGATGCAGATAACCTCACATCACAGTCAGTTGATGATCAGATGGCAGCAAGAACAAGCGACAGTGCTTATAATATACTAACTAGCACGTGTACTATACAGCTAGGAAAACTTTCACACACTGTACACAAATACGTAAGTGGGAAAGTGTTTGTATAAGTAATAAGATTATCTCGGAATAGTGGCAATGCGGTCCAAACTATTTCTTCGGCATTTCGTGGAAATCCAGATCACGGACTAAATCTAGAACCAGAGTTGGATCCCAATTAGGTTTCAGGGGCTGTCAGAGGCTGTCAGACACAGACCAAACATCCTTTCCGCCAAGTTTTGGTGGTCACATTGCCTCATAACCGGCAGGAGGAAATAGCAGTTAAGGTTGAAGGGGTTATAATGTGAATATTTAGCGATTGATTTTCATAAGATATACTTGGAAGGTCAAGAGAGAAATGAAGGTCATTTTAGTTTAAGTTTTGTTGACTGTTTTATGCTTAGACCTGTGGCGGTTTTTCTCTTTTTTGTGAAACTTGGGAAATACCTGACATATTCTAAAACAGTTTTTAAAGGGCAGTCCACTGAATTTTATGCTGTTCTTGAATCATCTTGTCACCGCAAAGAAGTTCAGCATGGTCTACATTGGATGAATATAAAATCGTAAAGACGGCAGCAAGAAAAAAATCGCATAACAGATGGTATGGAGGTGGGGTACAAGGTGCCACCTTAATCTAAAACAAAAAGGATTAACAACAGTATAATCAGAGACTTGCGGCACGTCACGGCTGAGGCAATGCAAGTTGAACGGCTTGCCATTGCGTAATCGTTTCATAAATTACAGCAACAGGGAAGCATCTTCCCAACGACTTATTAATAACGCCGACCTTTGAAGTACACTTTTCCTATATTTCTCTGACTGTCTAACTATCAATCTATCTTATCTATCATATATATATATATCTATATCTGTATGTATATATATATATATATATATATATATATATATATATATATATATATATATATATATATATATATATATATATATATATATATATATATATATTACACATAGTATATCTTCTTCTTCTTTCTACCTTATTAGTCCCACTGTATAGCAGGGTCGGCCGCTCGAGTCAACTTTCTCCATCTATTTCTGTTCCTTGAATCTTCTCCCCGAGTCCCACCTCACCCATATCCCTCTCACCACATCCATCCATCTGATCCGCTGACGCCCCACACTCCTTCCCCCTCCCCATCACTGGTATGTTCTTAGAGAGAGAGAGAGATAATATATACTGTATATTATATATATATATATATATATATATATATATATATATATATATATATATATATATATATATATATATATATATATGATTATAATCACTTTTGTACGTGATTCATTTATCACTAATTACCACAGGTGAAAAATAAGAGACAGGGTGTAGGTCCTGACTGGTTTCGACTTTATTTTCAAGCCATTGACGAAGGACTGATAGGGTATTAGAAGTCACAAATGTATATACTACAGGAACAGTACTGACGCACATACACAACCGTTAGAGACTACATATCCACCCAGAGGCCGGTGTCAAGGTAGGAGTGGCCTTCAAAACTCATCTATATATATATATATATATATATATATAGATAGATAGATAGATAGATAGATAGATAGATAGATAGATAGATAGATAGATATAGATTAGTGTTATTACCAAGTCGTTGGGAAGATGCTTCCGTGTTGCTGTAATCTGTGAAATGATTACGCAATGACAGGACGCTCAACTTGAATTGTTGTATTGCTGAAAGTTCGTTAATTATTTCCATCACCTCCGCTGTTAGAGCTTCATGTTAAACTTCTTCCTCATCCCATCTTGAAGCATTGCGCTGACTCTAGAAGCAGTACCTTTTGTTGACCTTCTAGATAGGATTGAATCCAAGGTAATCCATAACATCAATGACAGGCAGAGAAACATATATCTATATATCTATCTATCTATATATATATATATATATATATATATATATATATATATATATATATATATATATATATATATATATATATATATGTATTGTGTGTGTGTGTGTGTGTGTACATAACGAACAAACACAGGACTTTTCTCAATGATAAGAACAGAGCCGTTATAAATTATAACAAAAAGTAGCCGCTTTTCTCTCATCCAGAAAGGGAAAACATTGAAAGCATTACGAGTGTCCTTTATGGAATATGAAATTAATCTCTATTGTTCTCATCCATGTAGTATTATTGTGACATGTGACGTTTGCAAAAATGTTAAAATAGAACCTATAATCACCGCTTTTCCATAGAAATTCCCTAAGCAAGAAGTGAGCAACTATCTGCTCCTAGTACCTAAGTTAGTTCACGATATAATGAGGAATTCCTGCTATTTTTTTTAGCATTAAATGAGAAAATCTCCTTTTTTGGAGCTAACGGTAAATGTTTGCAGCCGATACCGTTATACCCTATTGACTTGAAATGAGAATAGAATTTAGGCCAAAGGCCAAGTACTGAGGTCATTCACGCTGAAACGGAAATTGACAGTAAAAGGTTAGAAAGGTGTAACAGGAGGTGAACCTGGAAGTTGCACTATGAATCAATTGTTAGAAGAGGGTGGAAAGTAAGATGGAAGAAAGAGAACATGAAAGGAAGTACAGTAAAAAGAACGAAAGGGGTTGCAGCTAGGGGCCGAAGGCACACTGCAAAGAACCTTAAGCAATGCCTACAGTGCACCACATGAGGTGCACTGACGGCACTGCCTTCCTACGGGGCTTGTACCCTATTGTAGTTGCTGAGCAGTACAAGCAGCCAATCACAATTGGCATAAGTAATGTCGGCTGCGGATTTTTACTGTCAGCGCAAAAAAACAAGCTAGTCTTTTAAATGCTGTTGATTATTCGAAAACATGTAAGAGCAGTTAGCAGCTGCAAGGTGATAACTAATGTCTAAGTGAAACTGCAAGTTTCTGCACAGCAATTGATTGCTAGTGATCGAGAGAAAAAATATATTTACAATATGTATGCCTAGTAAAGTTGAAATCACTAACCGTTTTGTACCAAATACAAATTACCACACGTATTGCTGTTAACTGTAAAAGGGCGTAAGCAGGTCACAAACTTTCTACATTTAGATTTACGTGAACAATGGGGGTACCTTCTTGTACTCCGTAATTCATGTTCACGCGTCTCAACAGACAGCTGTCCACGTCAAATCTGGCCCGCATGCAGGAGATGAGTCGCTCATAAAGGCGATGTTGTAACCTTATAAGCACTGCTTTGGTCTCGAGTCATTTGAAGCTCATAGCAACTTGTTTTTTTTTTTTTTTTCATATATAACAGATAGTTTCTTGCGCTTTCAAATGAGAAGTATTTGTAATAATGCGAGGTGTTTTTAATTCCTTAATAAATGTGTAACATCTTGTGTATTTCAGTTTAAGCGACTAAGAGTGCTTTTAATGTTCAAACGATTTTTGTCGTTCAGTCTTTGGCAATGTTCGTTATCATTTTTATAAAATTCTGTTTAAATACACTGTTTGTGCTGTACTACTTGGAGATCTTAGCGAATAGTTTTTCATTTGTTAACTGACGGATTTTTTGATGTGCAACAATAATTATTCGTAGGGTTGTGATCCTTTTCTTACCGTAACTGTAATAAGTAATTTAACCACGTTTAAATGGTCAAGCATTTACAGTGATTTTAAAGCAATCTTGTTGTTAGAGCTCCTGCAATGCTTCCCCACTACATTGTGGCTACTTCATATTGAGTTGTTCAGGATATGCTTCAACTGTTCTCCTGTTGTAATCTGTAAAAAGAACTTCCCTCCGGTCTGTTCTGAAATAACAGATAGTGTTTGTTGTACTTGTTACATGAACTGCACCACTAGGTATGCAGTGCGTTGGTGTTTTTGGCAGGTATAGTTGCGCTGTGAGTGTGTATGTGAAGATTCAAGGGTTGAGGTTTAACGTTTCCTATACTGAGTTAGACGAAACAGTTTAATTTACGCGTGTTAAAACTATGCAAATCTTAGGTATGAATGTCTGCAGGAGGAAGTGATTTCGAAGGCTGCCAGATGTTAAGGGTATCGGCGGCCTGTAATTTTGGTGATATTGGCTCAAATTCGTGAAAATGAGTTATCGTCATATTTCCACAGATCTGGGTCCTGGCCATTGCCACGCGTAAGATAATATCGATACGAAGCCTTTTAAATGGTTTAAAGGCCAATTTAAAGGCCACACCCAAGTAGAGAATTAAAGGTCTGGCTAGGGGTGGTTTTACTGTTTCATTTTGCACTCATTCTTCAAGTATTTGTATTTCTTTTCATTGCGTATTCTTTCGTATGCCGTACAATATGTTTTCCTGATAGAGATGGCAACTCTTCCCATGCCTGAATAACGCCAGCCAGTTGTCCCGAGAGAGAATTCTTATATTTTTTTATGTAACCGTATGTTTGTTATTTTCAGTCGATTGCAACACTTCCTCGGACTTTTGGACATCAGTTCTTTATTATATATATTACCAACATGCCAAAAAAGAAGTTTAGTAAGCGAAGGGAATATCAAAACTTATCTGGAAGCTAAAAGTATAAACACAGCTAATGTTGTGGCTTCTCACATGTCGCCACCAACCACGTGTGCTGAGGAGATGCCAAGTACTTCCTATTACGAAGCTCCCAGTAAAATCTACTATTCCCTTGAACAAATATATCAAGATGATGATGATGATGGCACCGACGACTTTGTTTTGAAGTTATCTGATGATGAGGAGGGGGAGGAGGAAGATAATGAGCATTTTCAAGATGTAATTGCTGTCCCTGACGTAGCAGGTGATGTCGCTGTTTCATCAGGAGCCAACCTAAGAAGTTTTTTATTGAGAAGCTATATAACTGAAAAAGAAGATCTTCTAAGGGTAAGCAATGATGGAGAAACAGTTTCATTACCCTTGAGAGTTCTAAAAGACGCTTTCAGTTCGACGTATTGCGGGCAGTGTGACTGCAATATAACACTCGAAATTGATAAAAACAGTTTTGATGTTGACTTGAAACTAGTGTCAGTGTGAGGTACCGTCTGTTTTTCAATATACCAAAGTGCAAGCTAGTGAAAGTGTGAAAACAGAACATATCGGTGAAACAACAGCTTCATTTATATATCAAAACATGATAAATGGGGGAGGCTTGGCAGCCTTGAATAACACTCGAATTGCCTTAGGTGCCAAACCTTTAGCAAACAGCACGTACGAACGTTATAAAGAGTATATTGAACGGATTGCTGACCAGACCTTCAAGGAATCCATGAAAGAAGTTGATAGAGCAATATTTGATTATTATGAAAGCATTGGGGTCAAACCAGATGAACATGGTAATTTACCTATCGAGGTAATATATGATGGCACCTGGATGAAAAGGGGACATCAATCCCCTATTGGCATAGGAGTTGTTACCGAGGCTTACACTGGCTTTGTTCTTGATGGCGAAGTTTTCAGTAAGATATGTAATTCCTGCAGTACTTTGAATAATAAACTGAAAACAAATGAAGTAACAAAAGAACAATATGATGCAGCTTATGAAAAACATATACAGTCTGGAGAATGCAAAAAAAATTTTGACCAAGCTTCTGGAAATATGGAAGCTGCTGGTGCTATCGCATTGTGGCAAAGATCACTAGACAGGAAATTCATATATAAAGTATTTGTTGGTGATGGGGATTCGACAGCATATAAAGGAGTATGCAGTTTGAATGAGGGCACTGGTCCTTATGGCACTCCATACCCAGTGCTCAAGGAAGAATGCATAAACCATGTTCAGAAGAGGATTGTCTTTCGTCTTATGGCCTTGAGAAAGAAATATGTTTCGAAATATGTAACAACAACAAACAAAGTTATGTTTAGGAGTGAGCTTGGAGGACTCAATAAATTGAGTGATAGCACGGTGATAAAAATTGGAAAATATTTTGGCATTGCAGTAAGAAATGGAGCTAAAGATCCCACTGACCCTTTAGTTACTATGAAAAAAAATATAATGGGAATCTTTTTACATCTGACTAGTGATGATAAAAATCATGATCATTCTCAGTGTCCTGTTGGCAAAAATAGCTGGTGTTTTTACAATCGTGATTTGGCAATGAATGTATCTCCCAGGAGTCACAAGAAGATGAAAGTAAAACTCCAACTTACAGAGGAGCAAAAGATCCCAGTTCGCCAAATATTTGAAGAGCTTTCCTCTGATGATTTACTGCAAAGATGTGCGAAAGGTCGTACTCAAAACCTAAATGAATCGTTCAACAGTAAAATATGGGCAAAGTGTCCAAAGGTCAGACTTCATGGGAAGGATACTGCGACCTTTGCTTTTCATGTTGCTGCAGCGGAGCATAATATTGGCTATGCAGCAAGTTCATTGCTGCCTGTTATGAGAAAAATGACAGGAGAAAGCCTGAAAGGCCTTCAAATGAAAGAGAAGAGCAGGAAACGAATGTCTGCTATGCATTCAAGAAAGCAAAAGAAGCAAAGAACATCAAAAGAAGGATATGAAGGAGGAGCTCATTAGCCTCCTAAAAACCTGGCAGAACAAGAGTAGAGTGGCGTTCTATGATAACCCCCCCAAAATAATATAAACTATTTTCTTTAAGTGATAAATGTTTTTTTTTTTAGAGGGAATAATATCTCTTATAAAAAAGAGGGGAGCAGGTGTCATGTAGGTTTTTCTAAGAAACTTTATATGCTTCTAAAAGCAAAATAAATGGTTAGCAAAACTTTAACTGCGTTTTTCTCAAAACATACTTTTTCTACATTCAAATTCTAAAAACTCCCTTATTTATGAATGGATTTTAAAAATCTAAAAAGCAATTTGAACAAAGATAGTGAGAGAACACATCGGCAAATTTATTTTTCTTTTTTCTGTCAAAAAAATTTTTTTACTAAGATTTAATATATAATTTTATGGTATTTTTTATTGTATTTTTTAAAATATTTTTTTTAAAATAGCATACATCACATATTAGATTTTTGAGTTTGCCGTTTTATTTGATAGGAACTAAACTTTCTGCTATTACTTTTGTTTTTAAATTGAATGATAAATAAAGAAGGAGATGTACTTTAAAAAACAAAATAAAAAGTTATGTTTAAAAGAAAAATATTCGTTAAAAAAAAAGTTTTTATCCAATTCACCTGAAATTTTGTATGCATATTCGGACAAACTAGAGGTAAAACCTGTGGAAGTTTGAACACCGTCACTCAAAATTAATCTCCGACCCCGCCGATACCCTTAAGTGGTCGCCCTGGGGTAGCCACATCCCTCCCCCCTCCCCCCCTTGAACCTTACACCTCATGATACCATGCTATTCCTTTAGTGACATGGCTTGTCGTATAAATCTCTTCCAGCTAAGCTTCGAGTTCTTCAAGTCGTATTTTTAGCGTAGAAGAGAAACTTTTCAAGATGAATATGACTTCTGCTCAAATTGGAACAACTCTCGATATCGGTCCACAAAAAAAGAAAGAGCAAAGCCAAATGGCAAGAGGGACAATCAGAACACGCCTGCTCTTCATTGGTTTTTGAGGAGAGAGAATGCGATAAGGGCTCTTTGAAGTGTGATATATGCCATTAGACTGCTCAGTTCATTTCAGCTCATTTATGAAGGTTGGGATAGGATAGGGGATGGTTGAATGAGGGCTTGGGAGGGCTGCGTAAGGATATCTAGAACGACTTTGGAATGAAATTACGAAGAATGATTATATAACACAGGAGACCCGGTTCTGGTAAGTTGTTCTCACATCATCTTCGCTCTTGAATTTAAACCTTTTTGAACTTTTGACTTTCAGTCTTCACTTTATAAGGCTGGCAATTTTGGTGTAATTTGGTTTACAGTCTTCATCATCATCATCATCATCAGGGTATTTTTCTATAGGTCCTTCCATTAGATTGCACGTCGCTGATGGAAGTATTTTTATTCACGAAGGTAGTCTTTAAAACCACTATTTGGTTTAGTATACAGGAAAGGTTGAGTTTTACGGTGCAAGTCATGAAAGTATTAGAAATCAGTCTTTCTCCACCGAGGATTTCAGTCACTTGAAAAAGGTTGGTTTGCGATATTTTTTCCAGAAAACTGGAATGTACGTTCTCGTAAAATCCAAAAAAAAAAAAAACATACGACAAACGTCTTCAAAAACTATGAGGATGAATTTGATATGTCCACCAAAACACAGAAAGTGGGAGAGATTAGCGTAGCCCAAAGACAATTTCATTCACAACATACATACATATATATATATATATATATATATATATATATATATATATATATATATATATATATATATATATATATTTATATATATGTGTGTGTGTATTATACCATATGTATGTATATATTTATATTTATGTGTATGTATACTAATCTGAGCCTGGTTGAATCTGAGAATCCAATCAATAGGTATGTCACGCAAATCGGACGTAGTCGTATTGCTCGTTGCAGAAAACGGCACAAACATTGATTTATTTCTTGTTTTGTTCATATTTTTCTTTGAGCAAAACAGTGCCATGAATCACTGTCCTGCATGTCTGCCCCTGAGAGTAATGCCCTTTTGTAGCCCAAGCCTGAAGGAAACAATAAAGAGGAAAAGGAAGGAGGAAAGTTGGGGCTTAACCGTTAAGGAAGCGACAGACCTGCCTCTTAAAAGGAGGAAGATTGTAAGTCAGGAAAAATGCAAAAGTAGGAGGAAAATTCCAAAGCTTGACAGTAGAGGGGAACAAGCAGTCACCTAACCATGCAAATCCAAGGAATAACAGCAACTCCCACAGGGTAAATGTGGGAACAGGTGGCCTTGCAGTGTTACAAGGCTGCTTGATGGGAGAAGGAAATATCCCCTTGAGGTTAAAAGGGGACGGTGGCTGAAATGGCGTTACACCACCAAAGATACCTTGTGGAGATTGTAAATACTAGAGTAAACCAATTGAATTAGTCTTGCATTCCCTCTCTTAAGCCTAATTTTGAACCCCGGCTACTTCTGTGTATCTCGATTGCAAAGAGACGTGTAATCTCGGGGCCACAGAGATTATTACCGAGATTAGTCACGCATTTATACACTGTTGATGTTTTTGTAATATACTGTTCTTGTTGCTTTTGTTTTACAGACCACAAAAGTGTGCTTGGTCTAGGATATTTGGACCAGCCCTGGTGCGTGCTGTCAGAAAACATTAATCAGAAATTGGTGCTGTATCAAATGCGTAGTGTAAAAACTGAATAGCAATCAATACAGTTTAGGACTAATGGATTAACTAGTAGTCATAGTGGTTACAAATAAATGGCCCCAGAACAACTTCCATTAATTGCTCGTGAGTTATATCGCAGCCATGCCGCGCCAGATCACGCAAACAGATCCAAATGTGTCCTTGAGTCATGCGCGTATACCCTGCGCTCGGAAAACAAAGAGCTGCTTTTACCCTTCTTCCCTCGTACAAGGGAGTGTACCTGCTCGGAAGGGCTGAGCTGGACATTTCCAGCGTTTTCCGGTGACTGCCAGGCTATTCATCCAAGAAATGCCTCCTTAGTTTTCTTCTCACTTCTCTCGATAGGACCTAATGGGAAAACTTATTTGTGAAAGGAATCTTTCGTGGAAAGGTTGTAAAAACGGCATTGTAGCAAAGTCATCTTTTTGTTTCATACACAGCAATACACGCGTGCGTTATTACCCAACAAAAACTAACGTCTTGCCCTAGGTTGGTATAGAAGGATTTGCAAACAGGTCGTCGAAGCTTATGAAAATGTACAAAGTAATCAAACTTCCTACGAATTAGTTTGTCCGGCTCAAGCCTCAAGGTCGTACGTTACCAGAAATGTATTTACGAGTCCAGGATGCGAGGACAATTTTGTGGCAACGATTCAGACATTTGGAGTTTGACGGGGAAAAAGAGGTTCGAAAAGGCGTTATTTTTAACGTCTCTCCAGCAATCGACAGTGCTGATATATATATATATATATATATATATATATATATATATATATATATATATATATATATATATATATATGTGTGTGTGTGTGTGTGTGTGTGTGTGTGTGTTTATTGTACACACTCAATACTGACGTTCACAGTTATACTGTACATCTGTGGATGTGCATTTACATAAACTATGTGCATGCATGTCTTTGTGCATATATGCGTTTGTGCACACGCACGCACGCACACACACACACACACACTATATATATATATATATATATATATATATATATATATATATATATATATATATATATATATATATATATATAAATATTGGATGCTGATACTATACACAGATGGCATCTACTATTGTATCCCTGCACGTCTCTATATTTCTGGATCTCTTTTTCTCCTAAAAGTTAAAACTTTTAAGGATTAAATGAAAATTGTCTTTATATTGTCCTATTCATTCTCTTGTACCGAGACTTGTTTCAGCTATATTACCTCATGGCTGTCGTCAGGGGTGCACTAGAGCTACACTGCAACCACACTCCAATGTGTAGATGAGTCCAGTAAGAAACAAAAATTAAAGATTAAAGCATTTTAGGCCGCTGCAGTGAGATGCTCACTGCTGCCTTAACCACAAGCCTTCACTGAATATCCGTGTTTATTCAAATTGTTCTCGCCTCCAGCAGAAGAGAGTCCCATGGCAAATCATCAAGGAGCTTAATCGGAGCCCCAGGGAGCCAGTCATCTGAGGCTTCTTGGACTGTCATCCTGGTTTGTGAAATTTACTAGTTAATTTTCACTTTTATTTGGATTCCTGTTTATAACATATGATTTTTTCTTTACTATCTCATTTATATATTGGAGTGTAGTTATAATGTGGATCTGAAACAACTTTCAGCATAAGAATTTCTATCTTTAACTTGAGCTTTAGCTTTGAAAAGAGATAAAATATAGAGAATTATTGTCTTAGAATAGTGTCCCAATTGTGCGTCAACATTCAATGAAAATAGTCACAAGAAAGGCTGCGCCTAATTATATATATATATATATATATAGAGAGAGAGAGAGAGAGAGAGAGAGAGAGAGAGGAGAGAGAGAGAAGAGAGAGAGAGAGTGAGTAGTCTTGTCAGGAATTTCAAAATGAATCACGAAAGATTAGGAACTACCCAGCTTCGTGAATAAAAAGAAAATTAACATTAGGTCGCTGATTAAATGATTAGCAAAGCAGTACACGCAATTAGTGAATAGATTGTAAGCTGATAAATGCAATTATATAAAAAATCGTTTCTGATTCGATGTCAGTTACTTAACGATAAGGGATAGAGTCTAAATTCGAAATCCTCATTCATTTAATAATTTCATCCGTCCATTTGTGTGTTTTTATCTATTCCGCAACATATTTTCTCTTGTCCGTTTTTCTCACAGGGACTTGTTAATAAATTTGGGCTTATTTCTCAAAAATGCGCAAATAATAGTAATAGCAACGAGAATGATGTTATCCCTATGGCAGAGGGCAAGATGACGGCGGAGAGAAATAAATTTTAAGTAAATTTAGGAGGTAGCCATATGATATTAAAATTAGGGTGGAATTCTAATAGTGTCTTACTTCAGGCGGCCACTCACCTCTGTACTGGATCAGCACGTCGATTACATAGAACTGTATACTGTGTGTGTGTGTGTGTGTATGTATATATATATATATATATATATATATATATATATATATATATATATATACTGTATACACATATAAATGTATATATACATATACTGTATATATATAATTATTATTATTAATGTGGCAGTGATCAGTGTCCTTTTTCGGGAGCCGCCCCCTGCCAGAAGAAACAGCTCTTGGGATGAGGTAGCTAGCCATATAGTTTCCCCTGCCGTCAGCAGATGTTGGAGGCCATTTATAGCTAGGTGGGCTAGTAGGCAGTAGGCCAAAAGCGAACCATGGACCTAGGAAATGTGGGTGAAGATCTGTACTATTATCGTCACATTCATTATTCCCTTGTCGACTTCCCAGTGAATTATAAGAATGGAGGTTAGCTGACTGTGGTGTATTATTACATCCCGGGCGGAATTGGAATATAGGATTTAGGCCAAAGGCAAAGCGCTGGGACCTATGAGCTCATTCAGCGCTGAAAGGGAAATCGACATTAGGAAGGTTTGAAAGGTGTACAGGAGGAAAACCTCACAGTTGCACTATTTAACAATTGTTAGGAGAGGATGGAAAGAAAGATGGAAGGAAGGAAATATGATGGAGGTACAGTGAAAGGAATGGAAGGGCCGAAGGGACGCTGCAAAGACCCTTAAGTAATGCCTGCTGTGCACTGACGGCACTACCCATCTACGGGGCAGCCTGGGTGGAGAATATAGGGATAGAACCCTATTGAGAACCAGAGGGCTTACACCCATGGAACCATGTTCTGTAAGAGAAAAAATCCAAGCACCTTTTTCCCTTTCAGATGGGGTAGCGCCGGCAAGTTTATAAGAATGGGGTTGCTAACCCAATGTCCTTTTTCTTGACTCCACCTAAACACTTGTGGGCGGTTGTCCAGGAATCTAACCACGAACCAGACAAATGTGAGGCCGGTTCGCTACCACTGAAAAAAGGCGCCTATGCATGTGAAACATGTGCTCATGTGTTCATTATTTCCATTATATATATATATATATATATATATATATATATATATATATGTATGTATGTATGTATGTATGTATGTATGTATGTATATATATATATATATATATATATATATATATATATATATATATATATATATATATAATGTGTGGGTGTATTTATGTATGCATGTTGCAGTTGCCTGGTTTAGCTGAAACAGAATCACACCATCGGTGTTTTATATTTCTGTTATTTATAGAGTCATGAATTTGGATCCTGTTATTTTGTGCAGTTGGCCTACTGTTATTTAATGTTATGCTTCAAACACCATCGCATTATCGTTTCTTGTCTGCCAGAAAATATAATTTGAAGAACATTTTACTACCAAGTGACATCTATCTCCATGACTGAAAACTATACAGTAACATTATAAAGCGCATATTCAATAGAACTCAAGTGTTTTTTGCTTTTCGTGGATACATGCGAGACCGTTCCAGACTTCCCAGCAAGTATTCAACAAAGGTACAAACATGTGCGCCCGTGCAAGCATGCATGTTTACATTTAGCCGTCTGAAAGATTATAGGGACCGTTAACTACACGTTTTGCATCTGTTGAGTATGTTAAATTATTTACCATTATAAACTTTCTTTCAGCAACAGTTATGCTTAAAATATATTAACAATAGGAGTCAACTTCTTGCGGCTGGCAGACATCACCACTGTCTAGGGTTCAAGGACTTTGCGAGTGAACCGGTATCGAGGCCTAGGCAGCTAGACCGCCTAGTCACTAGTGCCTCACTGACAGTGACTCGTGCTGATATCTCAGTCGTGAAGTCCCGTTGTGGAATACTTACGGACTGTGAACGGAAACCTCTCAAGACGGATGTTTAGTCAAAGTGCTGAAGTCAGTAAACGTTGAACCTCGTGTCTGAGAGTGCTTAAGTTTTTTAACAAGACGTGTAAAGATACTACGTTCTCCTGTGTTTCGATTATAGACTGGTAAGTAGACTGACTCGATGTAAAGGTCATTATGTACGTTTGCACAAGGGAAAAATCAACCACCATGAAGAAGCTTCCTCTGCCTTTAACTGGCTGAGAGGCAATTGTTGAAAGCACACGCATAGCGTATTAGAATAGAGGCGTGGCAAATGTGGGATACTGTAAATGAAAACGGCTGCATACATAAGGTAAAAACAGAAAATAGCATATACAAGCCATGGAATGCAAACTGCAAGAAGATGATTCTTGGAGCATGTTTCCTGGTCCAAGAAAGCAGTGGGCAATTCATTGCTTTTACTAATCCCGTTGAATTCAGTTATTACTGTAACACCGCAACACGAAGAAAGGGCTGCCCCAACATGACCCTTATTCTAAGGCTTCCCTCTTTTATTAAGGTCTTCTTGTACCGCAGTTGCCTCATTACGTTACATGAACATTTACTCGAGCGATATGTGCATCGTACGTGAATAATATGAACATATACTTAAATATGTGCATAGTGAATAATATACGTATATATATTTACATGTTTGTAAGCACTACCTTCATAAGTTAACAGTTCAGGAGAAGTCAAAGAAAATTAATAACCTCACTGGTGATTCACCTGGTGATTCAACTTTATGCAACAGTAATCATCTTATTTTTAAGGTTAACCTATTATGAAGAAAGAACTACTGTACTGTACATACCTCAACACGTTTCAAGTCTGTTTATACCTCTCTCTCTCTCTCTCTTCTCCTCTCTCTCTCACTCTCTCTCTCTCTCTCTCTCTCTCTCTCTCTCTCTCTCTCTCTCTCTCTCTCTATATATATATATATATATATATATATATATATATATATATATATATATATATATATATATAAAATATTTATATATAATATATATATATATATATATATATATATATATATATATATATTCTACATGTTTCTTTCTCTCATATTAGGTTAACCTAAAAAAAGGATGATTGCTATATCGTAAAATCGTCTCTCCAGGTGAATCACCAACTTGGTTATTAATTTCCTTTTATTTTCCTGATCTGGTAACATGATGAAGATATGTGCCCACAAATGTGTGTCCGCATAAAATTAAAATTGCATGTGTGAATGTGTTATGTATGTACTGTACATATGTAAATGACGCTAATAATGTCCAGGAATTCATTGATTCATATGATTCTTGAAACTGGCGTGACAGTTCCTAATATCATGGGCTCCAGAAAGCAACGAACACGAAAAATGCTCTTCCAATCCATAAATATTTATAGATAAATATATTTCAGTGTTCCGATACCTAACATCTTTAAAACTGGATACATTTGTGAATGTTACCATCGGTATTAACTAATTAAAAAAGTACTGTACTTAAGCAAATATTCGTAACGACGTAATTGAACTTTCGTAATGAGGTAACTATGGTGCAAGGGGATATTGTAAATAAAGGTGGAAGCCTTTGGAAAATGGCCATGCCATGCCAGACCTTTCTTCTTGTGTGTTGTAGTAATAATTGAATTCAGTGGGATTAGTAAAAGCATGGACTTCCCCTTCTTATTTTCTTGGAGCAGGAAACGCGCTTCCAGAATCCTCTTCTTGCAGTCTGCATTTTTATGGCTCTCTCTCTCTCTCTCTCTCTCTCTCTCTCTCTCTCTCTCTCTCTCTCTCTCTCTCTCTCTCTCTCTCTCATAACTGGTGTTTATGCGTATTTCATAAATTCCATATATACCATTATTATTATTATTGTGTTCTGTCCTGTTAAAGTTTACCCGTTTACAATTTAAATGCTTGTTTTTTTTTTATGCTCGTGCGTTTGTATCCGCTCTGCTATTATATGGCCGCGGAGTAGTGTTATTATTAACACTCCTACGTGGTTCTTCGCTGTTTAACTTAAATTATCTAAACTCCTCTTTAAAATCAATGTTTTCCCTTTATTCAAGAAACCTGTAAAACTGCTTTCCTTTGGCATTCGATATATTCATAGATCATCATTTAACATCCTTCACTTTTAATGTTTTCTTTATATAAAACTATATTTATCAACTCATGCTCACTCCACAGTGGTTCCTGTGCACAGACAACAATGACTGCAAGTCTCTACAGCTGTGAAGCAACGCCATTTCGCGCCGTAAATTATAGTTATTTAAGCCGCCATTAGTATGTACGACGATAATCCTCTGTTGTTAAGAGCACTGTGGCGTGCTTTCTTCGCGTCTCGCGTTGCAAGGTGGCGTGTCTGTCATTGTAGGTGTTTCTTTTGCTTTTCATTTTTCTTCATCCTTTTATCCTTATGCACCGATTATGTGAAAGAGGGATTGAGGGTCATATATATATAGGCTATATATACATATTTATATTAAAGGAACGCTTAAGGCACATTCCTTTATAACCCTTTAGGCTTCTCTTGGTTTAACTAGAGAATGTGAAGGGTATGGGCTTAACAACTTCATTTCAGAAGAGCTACAGTGAAGCCCATCTAAGGAAAAAAGGCACTATATATATATATATATATATATATATATATATATATATATATATATATATATATATATATATATATATATATATGTGTGTGTGTTGTGTGTGTGTGTGTGTGTGTGTGTGTGGTGTGTGTGTGTTTGTGAGGTGTATTTGCGTCTATGAGCATTTGAAGTGTCTTAGGCGCATTATGCACGGCTTAAAAAAGCATACAAGGATAAGATGTGGGAAAACCTGGCTTAGATTTTTGTGTCGCTTCTCTTTAGTAACCTAAGAAAGGAACAGAGTTAATATGTTCCTTGTTGCTGGTGTACCGTCCCTTCATTGTGTGGTTCGTATTTGTATATTGACCCATTTATTTATAAGGTATTTTCATTCTCTCTCTCTCTCTCTCTCTCTCTCTTCTCTCTCTCTCTCTCTCTCTCTCTCTCTCTCTCTCTCTCTCTCTCTCTCTCTCTCTCTAATTAAGTAAATAACCTTCTTAGAGATGATGGCTATGTAGGCTGTTGTCATCTATGTATATTTTTTGCCAGTGAATTGAATTTAGCATCGAATGCATATTTAGACATCATCATCTTGACCATTTATCGTAAGTAGTTTGCAAGTGAAATCGTGCCATTTGGGACTTATGAATCATGTGAGTTTGCACTTGTGTGCGTGTTCGTGTTATCGATTCATCGGTATCTGTATATTAGAGCTCTCTCGTTGCCTTTGACGATATGGATTGACCTCCACATATACCGGAAAATTTAACTTCACGGTAACCAATACTTTTTTTGTATAATTATGTATCCATGGGTCTTTAATGAATATAACCAGTGAGAAAAAAATTAATATAATAGGCGAAAAAATAATTCGCCTTAAAAATATAAATGTTTTGAGACAATATAATTTGGTTATAGGGCATTTAAACATTACCACTGATCATTTTGATATCCGTTTCAGATGAATTCAGTCTCGTCATTCTCAGAAATCGCTTAATATATATTTAGAGAGAATAAAGAGAATTTTGCATAAATGCGCTTGATGACTGTAAGCCAAATTGTCTCGCTTACATGCAAAATAATCATACGTCAAAGTAGTCGTACGGTTGTTCTTTAGGTCTTCATTTCGTACATTAGTACGAAAAATTCCTTTCACCGAAGTATATGTTAATTACTTTGCACATTTATTATTATAACAGAGCAAACCGTGCAAGGCAGCATACATTTGTCCGATATGCGCATACGTGCCATGATCGTATGCTGAATTGTCCTGTACGCTAGTAAAATAAATCGTACCGTCAAAGGAAGCACACGTATGGTTCATCTTGCGGCACTTTTTTTTTCTTATATACCTCACGACGGCTTTCTCGTCAGCCCCCCCCCCCCCACACTTCACCCACCCCAACCCCACCCCTCCCTCACCTTCAACACAAAACACCGCGGCACCGCCTCGCCACCACAGCTATGTCCGCTACTTTCTAGGAAAGGTTTTGCCTCTTGCTTCATATTCATTATTCGAGAGAAAGCGAGAAGACGAGTCCCTTGCTCATAATTCTGTCGCAATTTAGATCGGTAAATTCTAAAAGTCCCGGGACTTGTTTTTGTAATCCCCGTTTTATAAAAAAAAAAAAAAAAAGTTTTGTGAGCGGTAGTCTTCTTTGCATGTGATAAGAACCTGCACAATTCTCTGGACAGTTGCCAGTTAATCATTTTTGAATTCAGCTTTCCTCAAAATGTATTGACAATATTATAGTAACATTTTTACATGTTCGTGATTCAGCCTACGTGAATATTTTATTATTTTGAATCGATATACGACATCCTTTGTTGTTGCCAAGAAAACAAGCATTAAACAAGAGCAGCAAATCTTTCTTATTGCTAACACTTCACGAGTTATTTTAACTCTCTCTCTCTCTCTCTCTCTCTCTCTCTCTTCTCTCTCTCTCTCTCTCTCTCTCTCTCTCACACACACACACACACACACACACACACACACACACACACACACACACACACACACACACACACACATGGAGAGCGACTTCAAAATCACGGTTATAAATAGCATTGTCTATTCTCTAGACCTTGATACTTATTGTAACCCCAGAGTGGTTCACTCTCTCTCTCTCTTCTCGTAAACCGGACGCCGAGGGACAAATATGCGCGTTCTCTCGAACTTAGTTTTCCCCCGTTAACCTTACCAGTGAATTTTGCCCGTAATTGTTAGTCGACTGTTGCAGGCTGCAGCTGGGGGTGGAGGAAGAGAAAATAACTGTGGGCTTGAGTGGTCATTGGTCCGGTAAAATGTATACCATCTGAATGGAAGGGCCTCGGCGAGGTAGGCTAATCCTCACCTAACTGGAGTGAAACCATTTATCAGATGTTCATCAGAATCTCTCGTTTAGGTGATTATCTCTGTCGATCTTAGACCAACCTTTTTATTTTAATGCCAGTTTATTTTGCCCTCCAAAAATCCCTGGAATCCAACTGGGCGTGCACTCACACCGTTATTCCATGACGTCAGCATCCTCTTGATCTCGAGTGTCGCTGTGTCGAGTCGAAGTCACTTGTTTTAGTTAAGTTGTTGGCGCACTGGTGATTCATTTCTGCTTAAGGAACTCAAGTGTTCATGTGATTTAAGTTTTAGGTGAGATATTAAGTATATTTTATTCAAAATCTCATGCGTAAAAGACCTGGGGAGTTTGGAATGTATTTTGTATAGTCTTCCGGTTAGGCCATGTAAGTTTGTAACGGTACTAGCATGATTTAAAAGCATTTTCACATGGTTAAACTGTAATTTATGTATGGTATTACTGTGTGGGAAAAAGGAGTAAATCTGAGATGTGCACATGACCTGTACCAGTTCACCCATCTCGCCATATTTTTCCCTAACTCAACTTACTAAAGTATTCTGGGGCAGAAGGAACTAAAAAGTAATTTATTTCCTTTCATATTTCTAAGCATTCAGTGGAAAACCATATCCAAAAATATTTAGAACTATTTGTATTTTAAGTATATTAAGAAAAACCTTTAAGCTTACATTGTCGAGACCTTTGAGGGTTTTTCCTCTCTCTCTCTCTCTCTCTCTCTCTCTCTCTCTCTCTCTCTCTCTCTCTCTCTCTCTCTCCTGCGTCATACTCTTGCTGGGTATCTCGGGAGCCTCTGTTCATCTGTGGCAATTTTCCGTTCTGTCTCGTCCCTCCCACTCATGTAATTTTGTACAGTACTTAAACAGTTCTTTCCTCCTGTCGTCTGTCTTTGTTTAAATCTTATTCTCTTCCTTTCAACGGGATTGTTAATCGAAATTGATTTTATTTTTTAATATTGATGACAGAAGCGTAAGCATAAAACATTCTGGCAAATTGTTAATAAGTGACGTTTACCCGTTAGTATTTGGTCAGTTACCCCTTGGAGACTAAGGGTAGCCTCAAAGCTTGTTACTTTTCGAAGTAGGCGTCCTCGGCAGTGGGGCTGAATTTATAGATTCAAAGGGAAATATTACTATTTAAGATATGCTGACGTTTTAAGTGCCTTTGTCGTCTGCTTTTGAGTGATCATTGCGGATTTTACTTAGCACAGCAAATTCCTTGATTCCGATCTGTATTAATTGGTCAAGTTAAAATATTGAGCTTTCAGTAGTATATTGACCGTTCCTTTGTCATTTAGCTTGATTTAAGTAAGTTTCAAGTTCACGCCATATATTGATCCAGTATAGTTCGTGTTATTAAAGTGGATACAATTTATATGAATTCAGCTCGTCCAGAACTAGTAAAAGTTAGTTCAATGTGTGCTGCAGAGGTTTATCGGCTCGTACATGTACTTAAATGCCATTTTTTCGTTATTACGTGTGAAAGAAGTTACAAAATTACAGTAGGCCATTGAACTGTGAAGAAATTACGGGAGTAGGGGGTCTTGAAAACAATATTTATGTAAAAACTGCGAATGTAAACCATTTTCCTGTAAAGCAGTAAAAATGAACACATTTTGAAAATGGATCACCATATTTCCAATGAAGACAGTACGTAACTAGACCATGAAAGGTACTCCAGTTACCTTCATAAAGTAAGGCGTACCCACGTCTTTTGAAAGGGATTTGACGTGCAAAATTCAGCCGAGACTTGACATCGTGGCAAGTTCGGAATCCAAAAACCAGGTAGAAAACGGTGAGAATTCTCAAGGTGTCCAGCCGATGGCGATGTTCTTTGTTGTGTTGGCATGTTGGCGTGAGAAATTTTGTCATGCTAGGGAGTCGTAAAGCTTTTTAACTCCGCAGAGGGTATGTTTCTGTTTTGATTTGTGAGTTATTTTTTATTTATTTTTGTCTAATTGGTTACTTCTTTACAGAAAAATGATCTATATTCGTAATTTTTTTTAAAAAGGTGTCTGTTTTCTTTTCCTCTCTGTAGGATAATTTTCAATTTGCATGGTGTCTTCATAGAGAATTATCCACTTTTATAAATCGTGTGGAATTTTACGGATTTTTACTGAAGGCGAGTGTCAATAAACTATAAAAATTTTTGGAGAGAGATCAGTGTAACTTCTAGCGTTAGAACAGCTTAGGTCATCGACGGTAACTTTTGGAGGCAGGCGCGGGGGTGGGGTGATTGATTGCTCAGTCTGGGTGGAGGTTTGCGGTCTTGAAATGCATTTGTTTTGAGAAGTCGCGTTTCTATTTGTCTCTAGACCTATTTCAGTCGTCTTCCCCGGAGAATGTCCTACCTGTCAAATACTCGTCGGTGCCGAGGAGGATGACATGACAGGCAAGGAACTTCCTGGTTGTCATGCAACTTTCTTCTTAGGTGGCTTTGCGTGTCTAGCGAAGACGGACGTCGTAAGGAGCACAAGAGAGACGAGAGAGAAAGAGTGTTGTCGAAGCGGTTTTCTTTTTTTACCGGAGGAAATTTATCCGTACGACGGTTTCTAGACCGTGAATGCAGGCTACTTACCTGTATTGATTTTCATGCATTGCGCAGTTTGCCTGTAAATAGTTTCCTAACGGTTATCATATACATGAACTCATTTTATGTTCGCTTGTAATAACTTGGCGTTTTCACTTTATTTTCTCGGTAACTTAAGAAAGTAGGTCTTTAAAGCGAGTAAGGTAATAGTTGCAGGATTTTCATCGTTTATAAAATTCAAAAAAACATAAAAAAACATGTTACGGATTAGGCCTAATAGAGAAGTTAAGGTACATAATAAATTTAGGCAATGAAAGTCTTATTAAATACTGTAGAAATGATCGATAAATGAATAAATAAACTAGCTATATCTGCAAGGTGGTCTTGCTCTGATAATTGCATTCTACAGATTAAGAAACTTTAAAAGTAGTGACCCACCCCCTCACCAATTGTGTTCTCAAAAACCCCATATAATCGAGTACTTGATTCTATCTTTTTTCAAATATTTGTTTTTATGCAATTATATAAATTGACTGGTCTATTTCATAATATGCAATAGTTTTTGAAATGCTCGTAGGTTTGATAAAAGGAGTTTTCTTGAACTTAAGAACCGTAGAATTGTTCAAAATAAAATAAAACCGTTTGTTGCTCTGCTCACAAAAAAGAAGGCTATATGGACCTAAGCATTGTATTACTTACCTGGTTGTTGGCCGGTTGTGTTGGGTCAAATTCTGGGTGGAGGAGGGCATGGGCCTAGCTTCCATATCCCTAAAAACTCGCTAAGAACAGAAAGATTTATACCTTCTAGAGCCGCTTGTAAAGAAAAAAAACCTGCTTAGACAACATAGTTTGTTATTCTTATACGTATTAGTGATTATTGATATATATATATATATATATATATATATATATATATATATATATATATATGAATGTCTTTTCCTGTAATACTACAGTGTAATATGAAAATAAGAAGGCCCATAAAACACTATTTAAACGTTGAAACCATATATTTCGGGCACTTGTTTCTGTGCCCCTGTTCACTGGTAGAATATGGACAGGTGGAAAGTTACAATGGTATATATACAAAAACATGAAGGTGTGGCCTTAGGCCTCCGATGTTAAGGAGGTGGCGTTTCTTAAGGAGGAGGAGATTGACCAAATTCCCTAGTGGTTTTTGGCCTCATTAGCTCCCGTTTGGCGATGGATCTGGCGGTCGCGTTTCTTGGGTCATCTTCTTCAAAAGGGGTGCGAGGATTAAGGTGTCAATGGCGTCCGATTTCCAATGTCCTCCTGACAGATTCATATTGCTGGTTTGATTGATGATAGCAGATTCCAGCATCTTTCTTTTGTACGGACAGCTACTCTTGAAAACCAACTCCGCCCCACTCCAGTTAATGACATGCCCTGTATTTCTAATATGTAGGAAAATTCCCGAACTTCCGAAGCGTAACGTACTGATCTTTTGTGCTCTGTTATTCTTTGCGAGAGCGATCTACCTGTCTCGCCTACATAAATGTCATGACAATTACTACACGGTATCTTGTAAACTCCGGCTTCTTCCCTTTTGTTATTTAAGTATACGTTAACGAGCGAACTCCCGATGGATTTGGGATAATGGAAAATGAAAGGATTATTAGAGCTGAGTTGCTCGTTGGCCTTTTGGATGTTTTCATCGTATGGAAGCTTTATTTTGTTGTTGAAATCTATTTGTCTGTTGTGAGTGGGACCTCTGTAGTATATTTTATTTGCTTTATTAATAGCCCTCTCGATAATGTGTGGTGGATAGAGCAGTTGCGTTAGGTGTTGGCGGATCGTGTTAAATTCTTGATCCATTTACTCATTTGAACATATCCTAAGTCCTCTGAGGAATAGGTTGCACCCTACCATGATTTTTACGGAGACGTCGTGGTAGCTTAAGAAATGAATGTAGGAGACAGCGAAGGTGGGTTTTCTATATACTGTAAATGCATACCTGTTCTGTTTTCTTATGATCAGTACATCTAGGAACGGCAGTTTTCCGTCCTTTTCCCATTCTGTTTTAAATTTTATGGTCGGAACTAGCGAATTTAGCCTATTAAAAAATTCCTTAAAGTCCCCCCAGCTATTGTCCCAGAAAGTAAAGATATCATCTACGTATCTAAGCCAGATCATGTTATGGGGTTTGATAGACGACAAAAGTTCTGTTTCGAAATATTCCATGTACAAGTTTGCTAGAAGGGGTGATAGGGGACTTCCCATGCTACAGCCAAATTTTTGTTTGTAAAAATTACCATTGAAAGAAAACACGTTGTTAGTTACACAGAGGTTGATAAGTTTTAAAGTTTTATCTATGCCAAGAGGAAAATGGTCTTCATATGGTTGTAACTTCCTCTCTAAGAAAAACAACACGTCGGCAATCGGGACTTTAGTAAATAATGAATCGACGTCTAGACTGAGCAGTTTGATGTTGTTTGAGGGGATGTTTAAACTATTAAATTTTTGTATGAAATCTTCTGCATGTTTGACGTGGGAGGATGAGAAGGTTCCTAGAAAGGGTGATAACAAGTCTGCGAGCCATTTTGATAATTTGTACATGAAAGAGCCCCTGCTAGATATTATGGGGCGTAAAAGAATCCCATCTTTATGTGTTTTCGGGAGGCCGTAAAAATAGGGGAGAGAGGGGTTGATTACCTTGAATGTCTCTAGTAATTCTATGTCTTTTTTATTGCCCCCTATGGTTCTAACTGATTTGTTAAACTGAGCAGCAATATTTGTTGTGGGATCTTTCGTTAATTTGTCGTAGGTCTCCGCATCGTTTAGAAGTTCTTGAACTTTATTGATGTATGTCTCCTTGTCTAACAGAACTATTTTCCCGTCTTTGTCAGATTTTGTGATGATGATATCCCCCCTTTTTCTTAAGCTAACTAATGCATTTTGGAATCTTTTCGGGAGCGAATTTTTGTTGTTATTTTGCTCCAAGACATTTAGCAAAATGCCTTTGAGACATGCCTCTTTCTTGTCATAGTTGTTTTTTGCAAAATGTTTATCAAAAGCAACTAGGAAATTAAGATTACTCTCGGGACCAGGTTTTAGAGCGAATGAAACTCCAAGATTTAAAACGGTCTGTTCTTCTGCAGTGAGGGGATGGTTAGAGAGATTCAGCACATTATTGGGAAGGCCAAGATTATTCCATACGCTGTTCCTAATCAGTCTTTTTAATTTGTAGCACAAATTTCTGGAGTGGGACTCACTGTTTTCAATAGCACCTGATAGCACAAAATATGAAAGATATCTGTACATACCATCATCCCTGCACATGAGGCGAAGTGACGTGGAACATCACAGTTTACGCCAGTTTTTCGGCTTCAACCCAGCTGTCAAGCACATCTTCAGACGGTACGAACGGCTAGTACATGGGTTACACAAGAGGAAGAATCAGAGAAATTTTCTACAAGAATGCCTACAGGAACAAGTTTCTCCCAAAATGTACGGTTTCACGCGTTGGACATCGGCGTCAGACCCATTTCCGGACTCCATCCGCACATTCCTCCAAGACAGAATACAAGCCACACACCAAGACATCTATGTGATTAGAAGAAAAATAAGTGAGCTAGCCACGTCACTTCGCCTCATGTGCAGGGATGATGGTATGTACAGATATCTTTCATATTTTGTGCTATCAGGTGCTATTGAAAACAGTGAGTCCCACTCCAGAAATTTGTGCTACAAATTAAAAAGACTGATTAGGAACAGCGTATGGAATAATCTTGGCCTTCCCAATAATGTGCTGAATCTCTCTAACCATCCCCTCACTGCAGAAGAACAGACCGTTTTAAATCTTGGAGTTTCATTCGCTCTAAAACCTGGTCCCGAGAGTAATCTTAATTTCCTAGTTGCTTTTGATAAACATTTTGCAAAAAACAACTATGACAAGAAAGAGGCATGTCTCAAAGGCATTTTGCTAAATGTCTTGGAGCAAAATAACAACAAAAATTCGCTCCCGAAAAGATTCCAAAATGCATTAGTTAGCTTAAGAAAAAGGGGGGATATCATCATCACAAAATCTGACAAAGACGGGAAAATAGTTCTGTTAGACAAGGAGACATACATCAATAAAGTTCAAGAACTTCTAAACGATGCGGAGACCTACGACAAATTAACGAAAGATCCCACAACAAATATTGCTGCTCAGTTTAACAAATCAGTTAGAACCATAGGGGGCAATAAAAAAGACATAGAATTACTAGAGACATTCAAGGTAATCAACCCCTCTCTCCCCTATTTTTACGGGCTCCCGAAAACACATAAAGATGGGATTCCTTTACGCCCCATAATATCTAGCAGGGGCTCTTTCATGTACAAATTATCAAAATGGCTCGCAGACTTGTTATCACCCTTTCTAGGAACCTTCTCATCCTCCCACGTCAAACATGCAGAAGATTTCATACAAAAATTTAATAGTTTAAACATCCCCTCAAACAACATCAAACTGCTCAGTCTAGACGTCGATTCATTATTTACTAAAGTCCCGATTGCCGACGTGTTGTTTTTCTTAGAGAGGAAGTTACAACCATATGAAGACCATTTTCCTCTTGGCATAGATAAAACTTTAAAACTTATCAACCTCTGTGTAACTAACAACGTGTTTTCTTTCAATGGTAATTTTTACAAACAAAAATTTGGCTGTAGCATGGGAAGTCCCCTATCACCCCTTCTAGCAAACTTGTACATGGAATATTTCGAAACAGAACTTTTGTCGTCTATCAAAACCCATAACATGATCTGGCTTAGATACGTAGATGATATCTTTACTTTCTGGGACAATAGCTGGGGGGACTTTAAGGAATTTTTTAATAGGCTAAATTCGCTAGTTCCGACCATAAAATTTAAAACAGAATGGGAAAAGGACGGAAAACTGCCGTTCCTAGATGTACTGATCATAAGAAAACAGAACAGGTATGCATTTACAGTATATAGAAAACCCACCTTCGCTGTCTCCTACATTCATTTCTTAAGCTACCACGACGTCTCCGTAAAAATCATGGTAGGGTGCAACCTATTCCTCAGAGGACTTAGGATATGTTCAAATGAGTACCTGGATCAAGAATTTAACACGATCCGCCAACACCTAACGCAACTGCTCTATCCACCACACATTATCGAGAGGGCTATTAATAAAGCAAATAAAATATACTACAGAGGTCCCACTCACAACAGACAAATAGATTTCAACAACAAAATAAAGCTTCCATACGATGAAAACATCCAAAAGGCCACCGAGCAACTCAGCTCTAATAATCCTTTCATTTTCCATTATCCCAAATCCATCGGGAGTTCGCTCGTTAACGTATACTTAAATAACAAAAGGGAAGAAGCCGGAGTTTACAAGATACCGTGTAGTAATTGTCATGACATTTATGTAGGCGAGACAGGTAGATCGCTCTCGCAAAGAATAACAGAGCACAAAAGATCAGTACGTTACGCTTCGGAAAGTTCGGGAATTTTCCTACATATTAGAAATACAGGGCATGTCATTAACTGGAGTGGGGCGGAGTTGGTTTTCAAGAGTAGCTGTCCGTACAAAAGAAAGATGCTGGAATCTGCTATCATCAATCAAACCAGCAATATGAACCTGTCAGGAGGACATTGGAAATCGGACGCCATTGACACCTTAATCCTCGCACCCCTTTTGAAGAAGATGACCCAAGAAACGCGACCGCCAGATCCATCGCCAAACGGGAGCTAATGAGGCCAAAAACCACTAGGGAATTTGGTCAATCTCCTCCTCCTTAAGAAACGCCACCTCCTTAACATCGGAGGCCTAAGGCCACACCTTCATGTTTTTGTATATATACCATTGTAACTTTCCACCTGTCCATATTCTACCAGTGAACAGGGGCACAGAAACAAGTGCCCGAAATATATGGTTTCAACGTTTAAATAGTGTTTTATGGGCCTTCTTATTTTCATATTACACTGTAGTATTACAGGAAAAGACATTCATTTTTGCCCATTATGGAACATCACAGTTTACGCCAGTTTTTCGGCTTCAACCCAGCTGTCAAGCACATCTTCAGACGGTACGAACGGCTAGTACATGGGTTACACAAGAGGAAGAATCAGAGAAATTTTCTACAAGAATGCCTACAGGAACAAGTTTCTCCCAAAATGTACGGTTTCACGCGTTGGACATCGGCGTCAGACCCATTTCCGGACTCCATCCGCACATTCCTCCAAGACAGAATACAAGCCACACACCAAGACATCTATGTGATTAGAAGAAAAATAAGTGAGCTAGCCACGTCACTTCGCCTCATGTGCAGGGATGATGGTATGTACAGATATCTTTCATATTTTGTGCTATCAGGTGCTATTGAAAACAGTGAGTCCCACTCCAGAAATTTGTGCTACAAATTAAAAAGACTGATTAGGAACAGCGTATGGAATAATCTTGGCCTTCCCAATAATGTGCTGAATCTCTCTAACCATCCCCTCACTGCAGAAGAACAGACCGTTTTAAATCTTGGAGTTTCATTCGCTCTAAAACCTGGTCCCGAGAGTAATCTTAATTTCCTAGTTGCTTTTGATAAACATTTTGCAAAAAACAACTATGACAAGAAAGAGGCATGTCTCAAAGGCATTTTGCTAAATGTCTTGGAGCAAAATAACAACAAAAATTCGCTCCCGAAAAGATTCCAAAATGCATTAGTTAGCTTAAGAAAAAGGGGGGATATCATCATCACAAAATCTGACAAAGACGGGAAAATAGTTCTGTTAGACAAGGAGACATACATCAATAAAGTTCAAGAACTTCTAAACGATGCGGAGACCTACGACAAATTAACGAAAGAGCCCACAACAAATATTGCTGCTCAGTTTAACAAATCAGTTAGAACCATAGGGGGCAATAAAAAAGACATAGAATTACTAGAGACATTCAAGGTAATCAACCCCTCTCTCCCCTATTTTTACGGCCTCCCGAAAACACATAAAGATGGGATTCCTTTACGCCCCATAATATCTAGCAGGGGCTCTTTCATGTACAAATTATCAAAATGGCTCGCAGACTTGTTATCACCCTTTCTAGGAACCTTCTCATCCTCCCACGTCAAACATGCAGAAGATTTCATACAAAAATTTAATAGTTTAAACATCCCCTCAAACAACATCAAACTGCTCAGTCTAGACGTCGATTCATTATTTACTAAAGTCCCGATTGCCGACGTGTTGTTTTTCTTAGAGAGGAAGTTACAACCATATGAAGACCATTTTCCTCTTGGCATAGATAAAACTTTAAAACTTATCAACCTCTGTGTAACTAACAACGTGTTTTCTTTCAATGGTAATTTTTACAAACAAAAATTTGGCTGTAGCATGGGAAGTCCCCTATCACCCCTTCTAGCAAACTTGTACATGGAATATTTTGAAACAGAACTTTTGTCGTCTATCAAAACCCATAACATGATCTGGCTTAGATACGTAGATGATATCTTTACTTTCTGGGACAATAGCTGGGGGGACTTTAAGGAATTTTTTAATAGGCTAAATTCGCTAGTTCCGACCATAAAATTTAAAACAGAATGGGAAAAGGACGGAAAACTGCCGTTCCTAGATGTACTGATCATAAGAAAACAGAACAGGTATGCATTTACGATCATAAGAAAACAGAACAGGTATGCATTTACAGTATATAGAAAACCCACCTTCGCTGTCTCCTACATTCATTTCTTAAGCTACCACGACGTCTCCGTAAAAATCATGGTAGGGTGCAACCTATTCCTCAGAGGACTTAGGATATGTTCAAATGAGTACCTGGATCAAGAATTTAACACGATCCGCCAACACCTAACGCAACTGCTCTATCCACCACACATTATCGAGAGGGCTATTAATAAAGCAAATAAAATATACTACAGAGGTCCCACTCACAACAGACAAATAGATTTCAACAACAAAATAAAGCTTCCATACGATGAAAACATCCAAAAGGCCAACGAGCAACTCAGCTCTAATAATCCTTTCATTTTCCATTATCCCAAATCCATCGGGAGTTCGCTCGTTAACGTATACTTAAATAACAAAAGGGAAGAAGCCGGAGTTTACAAGATACCGTGTAGTAATTGTCATGACATTTATGTAGGCGAGACAGGTAGATCGCTCTCGCAAAGAATAACAGAGCACAAAAGATCAGTACGTTACGCTTCGGAAAGTTCGGGAATTTTCCTACATATTAGAAATACAGGGCATGTCATTAACTGGAGTGGGGCGGAGTTGGTTTTCAAGAGTAGCTGTCCGTACAAAAGAAAGATGCTGGAATCTGCTATCATCAATCAAACCAGCAATATGAACCTGTCAGGAGGACATTGGAAATCGGACGCCATTGACACCTTAATCCTCGCACCCCTTTTGAAGAAGATGACCCAAGAAACGCGACCGCCAGATCCATCGCCAAACGGGAGCTAATGAGGCCAAAAACCACTAGGGAATTTGGTCAATCTCCTCCTCCTTAAGAAACGCCACCTCCTTAACATCGGAGGCCTAAGGCCACACCTTCATGTTTTTGTATATATACCATTGTAACTTTCCACCTGTCCATATTCTACCAGTGAACAGGGGCACAGAAACAAGTGCCCGAAATATATGGTTTCAACGTTTAAATAGTGTTTTATGGGCCTTCTTATTTTCATATTACACTGTAGTATTACAGGAAAAGACATTCATTTTTGCCCATTATGGAACATCACAGTTTACGCCAGTTTTTCGGCTTCAACCCAGCTGTCAAGCACATCTTCAGACGGTACGAACGGCTAGTACATGGGTTACACAAGAGGAAGAATCAGAGAAATTTTCTACAAGAAAGCCTACAGGAACAAGTTTCTCCCAAAATGTACGGTTTCACGCGTTGGACATCGGCGTCAGACCCATTTCTGGACTCCATCCGCACATTCCTCCAAGACAGAATACAAGCCACACACCAAGACATCTATGTGATTAGAAGAAAAATAAGTGAGCTAGCCACGTCACTTCGCCTCATGTGCAGGGATGATGGTATGTACAGATATCTTTCATATTTTGTGCTATCAGGTGCTATTGAGAACAGTGAGTCCCACTCCAGAAATTTGTGCTACAAATTAAAAAGACTGATTAGGAACAGCGTATGGAATAATCTTGGCCTTCCCAATAATGTGCTGAATCTCTCTAACCATCCCCTCACTGCAGAAGAACAGACCGTTTTAAATCTTGGAGTTTCATTCGCTCTAAAACCTGGTCCCGAGAGTAATCTTAATTTCCTAGTTGCTTTTGATAAACATTTTGCAAAAAACAACTATGACAAGAAAGAGGCATGTCTCAAAGGCATTTTGCTAAATGTCTTGGAGCAAAATAACAACAAAAATTCGCTCCCGAAAAGATTCCAAAATGCATTAGTTAGCTTAAGAAAAAGGGGGGATATCATCATCACAAAATCTGACAAAGACGGGAAAATAGTTCTGTTAGACAAGGAGACATACATCAATAAAGTTCAAGAACTTCTAAACGATGCGGAGACCTATGACAAATTAACGAAAGATCCCACAACAAATATTGCTGCTCAGTTTAACAAATCAGTTAGAACCATAGGGGGCAATAAAAAAGACATAGAATTACTAGAGACATTCAAGGTAATCAACCCCTCTCTCCCCTATTTTTACGGCCTCCCGAAAACCCACAAAGATGGGATTCCTTTACGCCCCATAATATCTAGCAGGGGCTCTTTCATGTACAAATTATAAAAATGGCTCGCAGACTTGTTATCACCCTTTCTAGGAACCTTCTCATCCTCCCACGTCAAACATGCAGAGGATTTCATACAAAAATTTAATAGTTTAAACATCCCCTCAAACAACATCAAACTGCTCAGTCTAGACGTCGATTCATTATTTACTAAAGTCCCGATTGCCGACGTGTTGTCTTTCTTAGAGAGGAAGTTACAACCATATGAAGACCATTTTCCTCTTGGCATAGATAAAACTTTAAAACTTATCAACCTCTGTGTAACTAACAACGTGTTTTCTTTCAATGGTAATTTTTACAAACAAAAATTTGGCTGTAGCATGGGAAGTCCCCTATCACCCCTTCTAGCAAACTTGTACATGGAATATTTCGAAACAGAACTTTTGTCGTCTATCAAACCCCATAATATGATCTGGCTTAGATACGTAGATGATATCTTTACTTTCTGGGACAATAGCTGGGGGGACTTTAATGAATTTTTTAATAGGCTAAATTCGCTAATTCCGACCATAAAATTTAAAACAGAATGGGAAAAGGACGGAAAACTGCCGTTCCTAGATGTACTGATCATAAGAAAACAGAACAGGTATGCATTTACAGTATATAGAAAACCCACCTTCGCTGTCTCCTACATTCATTGCTTAAGCTACCATGACGTCTCCGTAAAAATCA
Source organism: Macrobrachium rosenbergii (assembly GCA_039081455.1). Lineage (NCBI taxonomy): Eukaryota > Metazoa > Arthropoda > Malacostraca > Decapoda > Palaemonidae > Macrobrachium > Macrobrachium rosenbergii. The sequence goes on along the minus strand of JANJGK010000031.1, from coordinate 5,777,969 downwards.
TGGTAGGGTGCAACCTATTCCTCAGAGGACTTAGGATATGTTCAAATGAGTACCTGGATCAAGAATTTAACACGATCCGCCAACACCTAACGCAACTGCTCTATCCACCACACATTATCGAGAGGGCTATTAATAAAGCGAATAAAATATACTACAGAGGTCCCACTCACAACAGACAAATAGATTTCAACAACAAAATAAAGCTTCCATACGATGAAAACATCCAAAAGGCCTCCGAGCAACTCAGTTCTAATAATCCTTTCATTTTCCATTATCCCAAATCCATCGGGAGTTCGCTCGTTAACGTATACTTAAATAACAAAAGGGAAGAAGCCGGAGTTTACAAGATACCGTGTAGTAATTGTCATGACATCTATGTAGGCGAGACAGGTAGATCGCTCTCGCAAAGAATAACAGAGCACAAAAGATCAGTACGTTACGCTTCGGAGAGTTCGGGAATTTTCCTACATATTAGAAATACAGGGCATGTCATTAACTGGAGTGGGGCGGAGTTGGTTTTCAAGAGTAGCTGTCCGTACAAAAGAAAGATGCTGGAATCTGCTATCATCAATCAAACCAACAATATGAACCTGTCAGGAGGACATTGGAAATCAGACGCCATCGACACCTTAATCCTCAGACCCCTCTTGAAGAAGATGACCCAAGAAACGCGACCGCCAGATCCATCGCCAAACGGGAGCTAATGAGGCCAAAAACCACTAGGGAATTTGGTCATTCTCCTCCTTCTTAAGAAACGCCACCTCCTTAACATCGGAGGCCTAAGGCCACACCTTCATGTTTTTGTATATATACCATTGTAACTTTCCACCTGTCCATATTCTACCAGTGAACAGGGGCACAGAAACAAGTGCCCGAAATATATGGTTTCAACGTTTAAATAGTGTTTTATGGGCCTTCTTATTTTCATATTACACTGTAGTATTACAGGAAAAGACATTCATATATATATATATATATATATATATATATATATATATATATATATATATATATATATATATATATATATATATATATATATATAAACACAGGTGCACGCATAAATTTATCACTCGGTACTTCATTGATGGTAACGATTAATGCTTAATTTGATACATCCAGCTCTCCAGAAAGAAACATATCCATACTATATGGAAAGTTCGTAATTGCGAATGAATATGATCTACATCGCATGAAACACTTGAACCTTTCAAGTAATTTTTTTTTCCAGATACTGAGGAATTACGCAAAACAAAGACATCTTTATCTCCGAACTTTAGTCTCTTCATTATCTTTTCGTTCTGATTTCCACATTCACAACTCTTAACGAAAATCCTCCAGAACCTGGCAGCATCCATTGGCTTCATATTGGTTATTTATCTCCCAGAGATGCCAGCACTCTACCCTCAGTCAGAAACTGTCAGCATAATCAATCATTTTCAAGACATTCCTTCTGGAAGGTACCAAAAGAAATACTTCAGTACGAAAGAAAATTTGCCAAATACAGCAATAACATTTAAAGCATTAATATGAAAAGCTTCCTACTGGAAAGAAAAGTAAAATATAATGATGGCAATAGAATTTACCATTATGGAAGCTTGTATGGAGGGATAAGAAAATATATAGCGGGAAAAAGCAAACATTTTAAAGGTTTTTTTCTCTTTCCAAGGACAAGAACGGAAATAATATAGAAAAATGTCTGCCAAGAACATCGTGGAAAAGAGTGAAAAATTACACGATAGAGAGAGGGGGCGGGGGGGGGGGGGGGGGGGGGATGACGGAGCAACAGAAAGAGACGTTAGGGTAAATGAGAAGAAAAGTCTGAAGTAAAAATGATTTTTCTAAAGAATAAATGAAAGGACTGATGGGAAAGTCTAAAAAAAGTAACTATTCACCCTTACTGTGACGAAATTGTTAATCTTCGGATAATATTTGAGTGACTGGTTCTTGAAAACGGCTTTATAATAACTATCACGTTCGTAATTCCTCAAGTGCTTCTGTGTTCCTGACTCGTAGAACCTTCTAAGTTCTGAGAGACGGAGGGCCTGAAGAATTAGAACAGGTAAAGGACACCAAGATGTTAGTTTCAGCAGCCTCTGCTTGAAAGAAAATTATGAATGACACATTTATATCTTTATTCAATATGCTTGCAAGAATCTAATTCGCCTGTTATGTCATTATGTTTGGGTACGTTTTCTTTATCTTTACAATATGAAAATAATTAAGTAAGTTATATACAACTTTATGATGTGAGGAAAAGTATGGCGACATCACACACCTTTACCAGATAAAAAATATTTGAGCGATACTGTTTACGCAGTTACCATATTAAAAAAAGTTTATGTACTCTTTATACATATTCGGCAATTGTTTTAAACAGCTTTACGAACTTTCGTGCGTTAAAAATGTTTGTGTGCGTTTCCATTGCTTGTGTAATGGGAAAAACGGCATCGCCACTTGATAATGATATGGGTACGGTCTCTATATTTAACAGTGAAATGTGTTTTCAACATGGACCCCATGATTTCGATTTTCCAACGGAATCGCTCTGCTGAGGCTTGATGGGGGCGAATTCATTATCAGTGGACGAAGAGAAAAGAGCGATGGTCAAAATGGATGATGGAAAGGAGCAAAGCAACAGAAAAGAGAATAATGGAACAGAAGGGATGGATAATGAGGAAGGAATTTGGAGGCGACGGCTGAATTCCGTTTTCATATCCCCGACGCGTCTCTTGATAAGTGAATTATATCATTTGTAATTATTCGCTATTCAAATGTTAATCATCAAATTGGTCTTTCACGTTCGTCTATGAGGTAGAATAATAACGAAGAACAATTGCATAGTCCTTGGCGCGTCTCACAAGAGGTGAATTGCATAATTTACTACTATTTGGTATTCAAGTAATATACCGGCGCATTAAAACTTCCAGATCATATTTATTTGGTTTTGAGGAATTGAATTTCACAGACCGTTGTTTCTCTTTATTTAATTTTATGTACTAAAGTATCACCAGAGAAAACATTTTCACTTTATATTAATTTTCATACTTCTTGCCCA
>JANJGK010000031.1:5762411-5769911 GCA_039081455.1 Macrobrachium rosenbergii | reverse complement strand
GAGGATGATATAGTTTGACTGGAAAGAAGTAAATCTTCTCTAAAAGATAAAAGTATCTTTAGAAGGATTCAGAGCTTCACTGGATGGAAATAGAAATTCCCTAAAGGGAGAGAAAACATCGCAGTGAGGAGATAAAGGTGGAAATTGCTATGAAAATAGAATTCTTCTCTGTAGGATATGCAGTATCACTATGAGATAAACATCATTTTGAGGAGATAAAACTGCAGTAGATGGAAATAAAACACCACTGCTAGGAGATAAATCATCTCTGGAAAATTTAAAGATTTATAAAAGGTGATACAATTTCTACTATTTTTCCGGGCTCCAAATTAACCTCTACATTAATTTTCATTCTTATTCATTTGCATCATTATCTTTCGGTCGGGGCTATGAAAAGTTATTAGAATGACTCTCTTATCGGCCTCTACACCTAAAAAAAAAAAAAAAAAAAAAAAAAAAAAAACAGTGGCGCATCATCCTGGCTTTCAGGGTCTTTACTGATGAAGATGCTGGCTCAGCATTTGCTGATACTCACTATCCATTAAGTAGACTCAGGGCAGATAACCCTGGAGCAATCCCACGAGTTCCATACATAAGTTAGGAGCTGCAAAATTCAGCATTATACTAATCTAAACTACCTCAATGCAGGAATTAAAAAAAAGTACCATTTAGAATTAAACTGTTTTATTCCTGGCATCCATGTATAGTAATGTAACAAGTATCAAACAACTAGCAATTTAAATGTTTTCTCTGTACTCATTCTGATATCGTGATGTGTTTGTACAGAAAATGAATGAAAGAAGAGAGAGAGAGAGAGAGAGAGAGAGAGAGAGAGAGAGAGAGAGAGAGAGAGAGAGAGAGAGAGAGAGAGAGAGAGAGAGAGAGAGAGAGGAACAAGTGATATTAGAAGGGTCCTCTCTCCCGGAATCCATCCATCAAAAAAGAAAGGGTGAAATAACAGACAGCTGGAAATTTGATTAATTTCTTCTCAGGATCTGATTCTGGAAGCAATCCACAAATAAAAACGACAGAAAGAACTCAATGAAATGGCATATCTCACCTCTCGATTTATGACAAACACCAAATAGTTTAAATATATACCTCTTTATTACCTCTGGTTGTGGGTTTAATTTTTGACCGATCGCAAATTGAACATGAGCTCCTATACTTGTATCGAGGTTTTAATAAGACTCTTTCTTTTGCATGTCAGGAGATTTGACGTTAAACCTCAAAACACAATAGCATCGAAGCTCTCAACATTGCCATGGAAGCCATGCATTAGGGAAGCAGAATGATGCAAGTATCTATAAATGTAATTGGATTTCATCTCCTCAGCATTCGATTAAGGAGTCCATACATAAAAATGGAGCAGCAGAAGATATGTAAATTTAAATCTATTTTTATCTGTTTCGCATTTTCCTTGGAATCTCGCATCAGAAAATGACCATATAAGAGATAACTTTAAATTTAAACTGCTTCCATCTTGCGAGTTGATAAGTTGGTCAAAATCTCTTCTTGACAAAAGATAGCACTTTAGTTTCTTGCAACAGGTTTATTATATTTATGTGGCGCTGCTCTCTTACCCAGATCTTTACAAAATTGAGTGGTATAAAGCATATTGCATATTAAGCAGAAAACCATGGTATATCGTCGTTCTTTCATATTTTCGTGTGACATCATATATATATATATATATATATATATATATATATATATATATATATATATATATATATATATATATATATATATATACATATACACATACACACACCATACGGAATTTTATCCATCAAATAAAAAATATCTTTTTATAAGAAGCCTTGCTTATCGCTGACCTCTAATCACTTTACATTATATTCTCCTAGCGGTGAATGATCGAGTATTTATTATCTGGCGTCATTCCTACCAGGGCCACTAACGTTGGCCCTAGCACTGAAATAGGTAATGTTAATAGTAGTTTGTACTCAGTAATTGGCTCAGTTGCCCTAGAGGGCTAATTATAAAAATTACGGGGTACTGACTACATGTGTTAAGTTACGTTGATGCTATCCTAACTGTTGCTAAACGGTGATATGCAAGCACGAATATATCATTTGATGTTGAGTAGATAAAATATTTTGAAATTTTTGCACATTTTAATGATACTGTTTTGTCATATTCATTATTTTTTTTATTTGCGTCTTATCATATCCATTTTTCTTTTCTTGTTTTTTTATAGATTGCATTCTTGCTATCATCTGTTTAATGGTTTTATCGGTATCCGGACAATTTTTCGAAAGTAATTGTTCGAATCAACTGTTGTTTGAATTAATGATTGTTCGAACTAGGTTATATAATCATTTTTCACTATGAGAATGAAAAGAATTCATTAGTATCAGAGGATATTTATAAACAAAGGAAAAAATAAAATTGACACGAATTTATGTTCTAGATGACAGTATCTCAAATAATAAAACAAGATTAAATGAAAGTGTTGATATATTGAATTTTCTAAAACAAAACATCTGCTAGTTTACAAACTAAAATGATAAGAAACGGCAGGCAAATAATCAATGACATTCCGATATTTCTTTTTCGCTATGTTGAACTCAATTCCACCGGATAACTTTTCGATATTAGTTTCATTCAGCGCCTGTTCTATTCTCAAAGCTGACGAAAATTTCCAGATTCTTGGATGATAGCCAGGGAATTGTTGCAGAAATGCTCGGTGCCACCCTTCAATAATGTTGTTTGTCCTGGGCAAATCTTCTTGTACCCTTTCAAAACAGGACCACATCTGTTAATCAGCCCAGTGGTCTGGTTAAATTAAGATACACTTAACTATTTTTTTTATCTCAATTTTAAACTTAGGTAGGCGACGCGTATTCCTACGACCAGGCCGCCCAATCCAGGTATTTTCATAACAGTCGACTATGGGTAAAGCTTCAGCTGGATATATATTTTCACCCATTAGTGTATTGAATGTTTGAACGACTCTATCTGCAGGAACGAACGCAAGGGCTTCGCTTGAGGCCAAATTCACACACTTTTCTATATAAACAGACACAAATAAAAAAAATAATAAAAAAAAACACCCGTAATGATTATTAGATGGCAATTCTTCCTTAATTGCACTTACTATAGCGGGCGCAAAATCTGTGTTGACAGAATCCACATTTAAAGGTTATGCTATTGTTTTAACAGTTCTAAGAAATTTGGTATATGTTTCTTCTTTCTTATTCGGTAATAACGCCAAAACCAAAGGTATGACATAGCAGTTTTCCATGCCATGAATGGTGTAAAGCTGTTCGAAAATAACTGGCACAGTTTTGAAGGTACCATCCATAAAATAGTGCTTGCATGAAGCAAGCACGCTTAGATTTTTCTGGGTCGAAAACATCAACATTCTGTCTTCTGCTTCTCCAGAATCGAATAGCAGAAAAGGTTCGCCCTTGCTTGTTTCCGTATGTTCCTCAGAAAGTATTAATTCGGTCCGATGATTAACCACAGCTCTTCCACACTGCTCTTCCTGCCTCACTCACTTGATGGATTGATCGCTTTATGCTGCTAGTTTGCGGTAAAGCGGCTGCAACACAACTCAGTTCAGCAGATGCGTTAGAAATAATAAAATGAGGAGACTTTCGCGTTGATTTTTGTCTTCACTTAATCTAAAAACTTGCGTACTTCAACATTTGTCGGATTTCCAGCATGATTATGCTCATCGGAACTAGAACTGATAGAGCCATCCACTGTTATAGGGCGCCCTTTGCACTTTTCAGCAAAATATGTGCATTTCCAGTAGACCTTTGACCTTACTTACTTGTCCTCAACATATAGGAATCCGTCCATTAATAGCATGTCCCTGCCTTTCTCGCTTGGAATAAATTCAGCCATATTTTGCGAAAGGGTGTATCCTTTAAAGTATAAAAAATTCTGTCTTCTTGGAATACAGCTATCAAATTACATTTTCGAAGAACTGTCCGTAAACTGTTGGTTCTAACATTACTAAATCGAACAAGTGGTTTTCGAACAATTATTATCGAACAACTGCTTTCGAACAATTGTTTTCTAAGAGTAATCCGTATTATCGGCTTGTTCCGCACTCATATGTAATCATTCGGGAATATGGTAGTACCAATATTACTGACTTTCAAAGCACTGACAAGTATATAACTCTGATCTTATGACGTGCACATAATATTTTTCCTGCTACGGAGGTCATAAACAGGCGACCCAAGATTCCGACGTAAACAGATTTTCAGAGACAAACGGACACTGTAACTATAGATAGACATATACCATTCATTATAATTAGTTCTGCTATAATGACGGAGACCAACAAATGTAATGATTACGAGGATTTATTGTTGCAATTGTTATGCTTCATTAGAATACATATTTCTACATCTTACTTCGTGACCACACCGTTCATTTTATAGATATTTTTTGATGAGATTTTTTTTACGTTTGGGTGAAGAGATCTACGAGAATTGTGCCATAATTAACGTTTGCCACTACTGCATTAGTTTGCATTATTTCCGTTAAAATAATGTTATAGTACTTTGTTTCTTTTTTTTTATTCTAAGCCCAAGTACGACTACACCTGAGAAACTTTTTTTCATCACGTTACATAATTTATGCCCCTTAAATTTATTTGCTTCCAAGCGTTTAATAAATCTTTTATGTTTTAATTACTATCACTATTTGATACTCCCGTACAGTAAAAAATGAGACAATTCTCAAACATTGGAAAAGTACATTGTGGTCCACTGCCTTTCATGATTATGATCTGGTGATAGACGCGGACGTCATTATCTCTGGGCTATCGACTTGAAGCAAGAAAAAAGATTATTATTATTATTAATATTGTTTTGTTGTTGTTGTTGTTGTTGGGTATGCATTCTGATGTAAGAGAATAACTTGTACCTTAAAATCGAAAGAAATTCAAACCATAAGCGACTACGACACTCCAAGGTTTTAGTAACCATCCGATGAGAGGCTGTATTTTGACTGTCTACTTATATCTATTTATCATTCTTTCTTTATTCCTTTTTTCCCCTTTGTATTCTCTTTACCACATATACGAGCGTCCTTCTCAGAATTTTCCTTCGTATGTTAATAGCAACAACTACATATAGCAAAAGGTTTGGAGCCTTTAGTATTCAAAAATATCTGGTTTAACAAGGATTCCATTTTTCTTCTTATATAATTTTTAAAACAAGATAGGGCGTCTCAGAGAAAATTCAAACTGGCAGAAACTGCTAAATTCATTCTTCAAACTCTGAGACTCTTGACCTTCAAACTTTTCCGGCCTCAGAGCTCTTTTATACTTAGAAGAAGCTTTAGCATCAGCTCGACCAGGTGTACATATTTTAGAGTATCTGAATACTTCAGTTCTTCATAGATGCGAAGGAACTTTAATTTTAATATTTTCACGTGTGTTATAAAGACCTTCAAACTCTTTCGTAAGAGTTTGAAATATTATATACTCATTAGTTGGCGGTTGAGTGGACAATGGATTTCTTTTTCAATTTCTCGGAGTGCAGCCAACTTTGAGCTCGACTGTAGGAAACGCCTCTAAAGTGCCACAGAGAGAGAGAGAGAGAGAGAGAGAGAGAGAGAGAGAGAGAGAGAGAGAGAAACACAAATACCGAATATGTGAAGGTACATGAAGAGATTGCAAAGCAGCGTAATGCACAATATTCTCCTAAATATCAAATAACGATTTTCCATGTAAGAATTCATCCGAAATTAATAAGTAAAATTTCTCATATAAAAATCAAAGCTTTACGTTGGCAGAGCAATATGACAGTTAATGATGAACAACCAACTAATTATATGCCTCTCGGAGCCCACCAGCACGGTTTACAAACAAATGATATTAAGCGTCAGATGTATAATATCATCAGATGTATCTCGTGTTTATTCTTCGTCTCGTATCATTCGCGTATAATTTCTCTGCAAGTAATACACTTTTATGAGCTATGCGGAACTGACGTCACTGTTTCTGCATCATTAAACTTATTATTCTCTTTGCTTCAGAGGTGAGTTGCGGCTTTGGCGAGTTTTCTTCCCAAGCGATGTTTTGCTCCAATGTTTGGATGACTGCTCTCTCTCTCTCTCTCTCTCTCTCTCTCTCTCTCTCTCTCTCTCTCTCTCCATTCTTGATTTCTTTAGTATTTCTTGGAATTCTAAATGTATCCTGTCTCTTTCTCTCTTCATTAGTTAATTCATGTAGACATTATGAATATAGGCACCCCACCACATTCTCTCTCTCTCTCCCTCTCTCTCCTGATACACGCACACACATACACACACACACACACACACACACACACACACACACACACACACACACATATATATATATATATATATATATATATATATATATATATATATATATATATATATATATATATATTCATTGTGAAGAGTATCTGGCTCTTTCTTACTCTGATTTCACTTTCCACAATTTGGTCTTTGTATTCGTTATTGACTGTCTAATCATTCATCTTTCTAGACGGCAAGTGCGCAAAACAGTTTTACAGGACGAGAAAAGAGAGAGAGAGAGAGAGAGAGAGAGAGAGAGAGAGAGAGAGAGATCTAGGCACCGCATATGAAATGTGGGAACGATTTGTATTCAAATATCAATTTGCATTTACACTCCGCACGTAAATTGATTGGGCATTTGTTCGTATACTTGGTTTTTTTACATATATCTTGTTTCTGTTTTTACATCTGTGTTTATTGTATATTACTTAGTAAAAGCAAACATGTGACTGCTAAAATGGGCTGAGTAACAAAGCCTTCTTGTTAGCCTCCAATCATCCTTAAATCTAGGCATTCTAAGAGCTCTCAATATTATAATTTGAAAAGGAAATTGCTGTTTGCAAAGTGATTATTATAAGTGATTCAGTATGTCTCCGTCGCCATTGTTTGTTCTTATTACGTTCATAAATCGCCCTAGACAAGAAACACAACTCAACTGGATAATTTCCATACGGTTCCACTTTTATTACACCAACTAAAGTGAATTAGCAAGCATGCAGATGGCATAGCTATTGTATGTCAGTTCCCTGAACAGTAAATGATGTTCCTGGCAGTTAGTTAATCTATGTAATGGATCGAAATAAGGGTGGAGAAGGGAATGAAGTTAGCTACTTCCATAGATGGCTTGTTATTACCCGGGAGGTTAAATTATTCAGTAACCAAGCACTGTATGGAAGTGTAGTTCTATATATATATATATATATATATATATATATATATATATATATATATATATATATATATATATATATATATATATATATATATATATATATATATTATCCAATTATCTAAAGGCACTCTCTCCCTCTCTCCCTCTCTGTCTCTCTGTCTGTCTCTATCCCTCAAAAATAATTAAAAACACAACACGGGCATTAAGGTCGCTTGAAAAGTTTGTCCAGTTTTTGTTGGAGGAAACAGATTACAAATAGTGCCAAAGGCTAGTTTGAAGGACAAGAAAATATT
>JANJGK010000031.1:5717687-5757311 GCA_039081455.1 Macrobrachium rosenbergii | reverse complement strand
GATTTATGTATATACATATATATAGCTCTTCGTTGGGAGTGTCGGCAGAGCTGTGGACTAGCACTCGGTAGGCCCGAGTTCGAGTCTCCGGCCGGCTGATGAAGAGTTAGAGGAATTTATTTCTGGTGATAGAAATTCATTTGTTGCTGTAATGTGGTTCGGATTCCACAATAAGCTGTAGGTCCCTTGCTAAGTAACCAGTTGGTTCTTAGCCACGTAAAATAAGTCTAATCCTTCGGGCCAGCCCTAGGAGAGCTGTTAATCAGCTCAGTGATCTGGTAAAACTAAGGTATACTTAACTTACATATATATATATTATATATATATATATATATATATATATATATATATATATATATATATATATATATATATATATATATATATATATATATATATATGTATATATATATATATGTATATATATATATATATATATATATATATATATATATATATATATATATATATATATATATATATATATATATATATATATATATATATATATATATACATATATATATATATATATATATATATATATATATATATATATATATATATATATATATATATATATATATATATATGTACACATATGAGTGTGTCTATGTATGTTTGTGTGTATGAAGCTAAACCTTTCGTATGTCACGTGTTTTTACGAATATGGTAGTACTTTTTTAAACCGTGAAAAGGATTTTGTCAACTGTGATCAAAATGATTTTGTGTTTTATTAAAATAACACAAAAAACTGTTTATACATGAGCAGAACATTCTCAACGACCCTTATCATCCCTCCATGTGATTAATTTTCCAAATTGGGAATCCTCTATTAAACTGCCTCCTGAATCACACAACTTAACGCTCTTTAAAAGGTACGCCGTCATTCTTCAGGAAAGTCAGGACCATTAAACCCCAAACCCAAACCCCCTCCTCCCCATTTTTTTTTTTTTTTTTTTTTTTTTTTTACAGTTAAAAGAACTTGACTTTGAATAGGCGAGTCCGTTTCTGTGCTTTTCCAATAAAAAGAACGACCTCTTTGACTGATTCTCCTGATTCCGAATACATCTTTTTTTCTTTTTAAGTGGCAACACTATCACTTTCAGTATGGTCGAGCCACGCTCTTTAGTCCTTTTTTTTTTTCTTGCTTTACTGGGTCCTGGAATAGAAAAGTTCAGCAGGCTCCCCGGACCAATGGCTTATGCTCTCTCTCTCTCTCTCTCTCTCCCTCTCTCTCTCTCTCTCTCTCTCTCTCTCTCTCTCTCTCTCGTGTGACGTGATGGTAGCGTGTCTGGGTCATAACCCAAGCAACCGCGTTCGATCCACGCACTGCACAGCCTTCCTCTGAATCTTTTCAAGAAAGTTATTTAAATAAATAACAAAATTCGTTCCGCAGATTTTAGTAGCATTTATTCAAGTTCACTATAAAACACACAAAGAGAAGAAAGCGAAGACCTTCTTTATTCTGCTAATTACCCGGTTCCGTCAACCACTGACGCTCATATTATTAGTTAACTCCGAGGGTAATGGAGAAGCAAAAGTTGGAAAATATTTTTGGCCAACAAAGATTTGCCTTTTTTCATTTTTTTTTATTTTGGCACCGACGTTGGATGGGTGGATTGATCCTGCCAATCAAACGGTGCCATTGAAATGCATTTCGGGTATTGTGGAATTGCAGAGTTTTATTGGGGAAAGATAGAGAAAGAGAGAGCCAGTGGGGAGGGAGCGGAGAAAAAGAATATATTTTTTTCCTTGATAAATGAGGGGGAATTAAGTAAGGAAGGAAGGGCAAAATGCATTGCATAAATTAATACACAAACGATAATCTACGGAATCATAAGCATAAATACTTATATACACAAATGCACGGACAGGCGAACACACTCACGTGTGTGTGTGTGTGTAAATATATATACGCACACACACACACTATATATATATATATATATATATATATATATATATATATATATATATATATATATACACGTGTGTGTGTGTGCATTTGTGTATATTTATATACAACACTAAGACGTTTCCCTTGACAGAGGATGACTCCAGAAAAAAAAAACTCATTCGTTATTGCCATATTCATAATTTATCTTTGTCTTTCCGCGTATCTATTTATCTATCAATCTATCTAACTATATATCTGCTTGTATTTCCTTCAAATTCGTTTTCTCCTTAGAAAGGGTGACCACACAAGGAGCAACACTTCAAGATCCCAGGATTCATTTGGGATGGGGTTGTAAGCACACTTTTAGTTTTCTGTAAAAGAAAACTATTGTGCCGGCTTTGTCTGTCCGTCAGCACTTTTCTGTCCACACTTTTTCTGTCCGCCCTCAGTTCTTTAAAACTACTAAGGCTAGAGGGCTGCAAATTGGTATGTTGATCATCCATCCTCTAATCATCAAACATGCCAAATTGCAGCCCTCTTGCCTCAGTAGTTTTTTTTATTCTATTTAAGGTTAAATTTAGCCATAATCGTGCATCTGGCAACGATAAAGGACCTGTTAAAGATTCATGGGCCGCGGCTCATAGAGCATTATATCGAGACCACCGAAGATAGCTCTGTTGTCGGTGGCCTTGATTATATACTGTACAGAAAATTCGATTGCACTGAAGAAACTTCGACGCAGTTTTTACTCGTTTCTCAGTTTCGACCGACCCCACTCGATTTACAGTGAAAATGTGTTTGTACGTTAAATTACGCAATGACGTAAGGGCCTATTTCGGTCTAAATCATAATTTTCCTCGTATCCTCTTATCCTCGTATCGACGAACAGATTTTAAAGTGGCTAATTCATTCCCATCTAATCACCATCCCTCATCAGAGACTGCCAATTTGGCTTGTGAAATCTGTTGCTTTCAAAAGGGAAAGGGATTGGAACGTTGAATATCACTGATTCTGCCCGTTACTACTTCCCTCACAACCCGTTACTTTACCCTATCGAAACTTATCACTTGGCTTAATTTTTTTGCTGATCTATCTTTTTTTTTTTTTTGCTTCATTGTGCCCGTACTTCATAATTCCTTCGCGATTTCACTTCATCTATCTATTGCTTTTACACTTAAGCTGTTCATCATTTCATTTTGCTATATTATCAGTTAAATATTAGTTTGAATCCAAATATTCATCTCTTTGTGACTCAGTCATGATTACCGTTCATTTTCAGAATTCTTTATTTATCTATTTATTTATTTATTATTTTTTTTTTTTGTCTATCACAGTCATCCTATTCGACTGGGTGGTTTATAGTGTGGGGTTCCGGGTTGCATCCTGCCTCCGTAGTAGTCCATCACTTTTCTCACTATGTGCGCTGTTTCTGGTAGCACACTTTTCTGCATGAGTCCTGGAGCAACTTCGGCATTTAGTTATTCCAGATTCCTTTTCAGGGGTCTTGGGATCGTGCCTAGTGTTCCTGTGATTATGGGTACAATTTCCACTGGCATATTCCATATTCTTCTTGTTTCGATTTTCAGGTCTTGTTACTTATAATTTTTTTCTCTTTCTGTCTCATTTACTCTGGTGTCCCATGGTACTGCGACATCAATGAGTGATACTTTCTTCTTGAGTTTGTCAATCAACGTCACGCCTGGTCTATTGGCACGTATCTTCCTATCTGTTCTGATACCATAGTACCAGAGGATCTTTGCCTGATCGTTTTCTATCACTCCCTCAGGTTGGTGTTCATACCACTTATTACTGCAATCTAGCAGGTGTTTCTCGCACAGGCACCAGTGGAGGGATTTTGCTACTGAATCATGCCTCTTTCTGTGCAAGCGCCAGACATTCGCTCCTTGTGTGGTTTATGGTCTCGTCTTTCATATTGCACTTCCTGCATATGGGTGAGATGTTATTCCCATCTGTTATTCTTTGGTCATATCTGGTTCTTAGGACCTGATCTTGTGCCGCTGTTGGCATTCCTTCTGTTTCCTTCTTGAGTTCTCCCCTCTGTAGTCATTGCAATGTTCTGTTGGTGGTCAGTTCTTTTGTCTCTTATATACTGTCCGTGCATTGGTTTGTTGTGCTATTCCTCTGTTCTGTTTTTCATTCTCCTGTCTCTGTATATTTCTGGGTCTTCGTCTACTTTTATCAGTACTCCTTCCCATGCACTCCTTAGCCACTCGTCTTCACTGGTTTTCAGATATTGTCCCAGTGCTCTGCTCTCGATGTTGACACAGTCCTCTATGCTTAGTAGACCTCTTCCCCCCCTCCCCACCCTTCCTTTCGTGTTATGTATGGTCTGTCTGTATTTGTTCATGGGTGTAGTACTTTGTGTATTGTCAGGTGTTTTCTATCTTTCTGGCCTATCCTGCGGGGTTCAGCCTTCGTCCACTCCACTACTCTTGCGCTGTATCTGATTACTGGTACTGCCCATGTTGGTTTTGGCTTTCGTCATGTTTCCGGCATTGAGTTTTGACTTGAGCATCGCCTTAAGTCTATGCATATATTCTTTCTTGATCGTGTCCTTCATCTCTTGATGTTTTATATCCTCTCCTTTTACTATTCCCAGGTATTTGTATCCTGTCTCATCTATGTGTTTGATGCTATTCCCATCTGGTAGCTTTATCCCTTTAGTCCTTGTTACTTTGCCGTTTTGTATGTTGACAAAGACGCATTTTTCTATTCCAAACTCCATCCTGATGTCCCCAGATACAATCTTTACAGTCTGGATTAGAGTATCTATTTCCTTGATGCTCTTACCATACAGCTTGATGTCGTTCATGAACATCAGGTGGTTAATTCTGTTGCCTCCTTTCTTGAGTTGGTTCCCAGTATCCATCTTCTGCAGCACTTTTGTCATGAGAATCATGGCTACCTACGAAGGGTAGTGGGGACAATGAGTTGCCTTGAAAGATCCCTCTCCTGATGTTAACCTCTGCTAGTCTTATCCCAGAGCTTGTAAGTACTGTATTCCAGTTGTGCATTGTATTTTTAAGTAAGCTGATGGTGTTTCCCTCTGCCCCATATATTTTCAGGCATTCTATTAGCCACGTGTGCGGTATCGTGTTGAAGGCTTTCTTGTAGTCAATCCATGCCATGCTTAGGTTAGTTCTCCTTCTCTTACTATTCTTCATTACCATTTTGTTTATTAGGAGCTGTTCTTTTGTGCTCCTACACTTCCTTCTGCAGCCTTTCTGCTGGTGGGGGATGGTGTTTGTATCCTCTAGGTAGTTGTATAGCCTTTCACTGATGATACCTGTTAGTAAAGAAGTTAAGTATATCTTAGTTTAACCAGACCACTGAGCTGATTAACAGCTCTCCTAGGGCTGGCCTGAAGGATTAGATTTATTTTACGTTGCTAAGAACCAACTGGTTACCTAGCAACGGGACCTACAGCTTATTGTGGAATCCGAACCACATTATGACAAGAAATTAATTTCTATCACCAGAAATAAATTTCTCTAATTATTCATTGGCCAGTCGGAGAGTCGAACGCTGGGCCAACAGCGTGCTAGCCGAGAGCTCTACCCACCCTTCCATTGAAGAACTACCGGTTAGTAACTTCCACATTATTGGTAGGCAGGTGATAGGCCTGTAGTCACTTGCTATATTTCCCTTGTTCTTGTCTTCCTGTACTAAGGAAGTTCTCCCTGTGGTCATCCATTTGGGCGCATGGTGGTTTGTGATACAATAGTGGAGTTGTTCTGCTATTTGTGGGTGTAGGGCCTTGAAGTTTTTGAGCCAGTATCCGGGGACTTCATCCGGACCTGGGCCTTTCCAGTTGGGCATTTTCTTTAGTTGGTGTCTGACTGTGTCTGTCGTGATCTCGTGAATCTTTGTTTTATTCTCCCCATTTCTTCTGCCTTGATTTCCTGGAGCCATGTTGCATGTTTATTTTGTGATACCGGATTGCTTCATATGTTTTCCCAGTCTCTTACTTGGTTCAGCTTCAGGAATTTCCTGGTGGTTGTCTTCCCCTCTTAGTTGGCTATATAGTCTTTTCTGGTTGGTTCCGAAGAGTTTGTTCCATTGGTATCCTTTATTCCTGTTCATGTACATTGGATCTTATGTGCTTTGGCTTTAAGCCCAGTCCCTTCTCCTGTACTTTGTATATCTCATTTAGTTCCTCTCTTGTTTGCTTGCTTCTTAGCCCCTTTTCTGCCATCTCTTTCAGTTTGCTCAAGTCAGATCTCATCACCATGATTTGTTTTTCTTTTCCAAGGGGGTTGTTGTTTTGGTTTCTGTTAGGTTATTATTATTATTATTTTTATTATTATTATTATTATTATTATTATTATTATTATTATTATTATTATTATTATTATTATTATTATTATTATTATTAAAACCACATAATTGTGGCTTAAAGAACGGTACTTAAAGCAAGCATAAGAAAATATGGCAATAAAAACTTAAACAAGAAACAAAATAGTGAGCCTTAGGCAGCCTACTGTAAACTGCTTTCTGTATTTTACTGATCATCTGTTATCTTTGGTTTAATCTTTTCGTGTTGTACAGTTTCTTTTTAAATGTAGGTGGCAACGTTCACCAAGCTTAAATCTTACAGATTTTGTTTCAGTATACATGCACAAACACACAAAACGCACAAACACTCCTTTCTTTGGAACTTTTCTTTCATACCAACTTACCTCATACACTCTTGTCAGCTAATCAGTCACAATGTTATCTATAGACTTAACATTGGTTAACTTGTTGTTTTTGATTAGGGTTGCTTAAGCCAGAGAGGACACTTACCTATGGAAGGCCTGTGAATGCAGTAGTATCAAAGGGTATAAGAGTCCTTTTGTAGACCTATGGACTTTATTCAATTAACACAGATTTACCATTAAAATGCTAAAAAAATACTTTATAAATTTCACCACGCATACTGTAATTGAGCCTCATCATTACTTCCAACTGGTCTGCCTTTCACTCTGAAATTGAATTCTTAAATCAAAGTAATTCAAGTTTAACTGGTATCCTACTAATCTTATTTATAAAACTATTCGAACATAGCTCGACAAGGTAGTCTGCCAAATAAAACAATATCTGAATGTAGCTAAGCTTAATTTCTGTGCAGATTCCCTTTTATCCGCAATAACAAATCTTTCAAAGATGAGTTTACTAAAATCCTGTCAAAACATCATGGATCTCTAAAGGTTAACTTGATCCCAATGAACCCTTTAACGATTGGATCCATTTTTTAATACAAAGACAGATTATCGCCTCTTATGATGTCTGTTGTTGGTGTTATATAAAAATACTCTTTCCCCAAATGTAAAGTGGGGGGCTTATCTTAGTCCCACCAGACGTCTTTTGAGGGTTCGAATAAATTCTCATAAAGGAGTTAGTTTCCATACTGGGAGCAGACTGTCCAACTCAGATCGGTGTAACATACGAAAGATCTTTTAGACTGATATTGAAACCAAAGACTTTGAAATGATTGGCTAAAATTGCAATGCAAATTAACTTTTAATCCTAGAAACACCGATGATAAAAGAACATGTAACTAGCCTCAATAATCAGTCTACTACTATCCAGTTGTTTTTGTCTTAAATTGTTTTACATCTGTATGTGTTGGTGTGTGTAGGTGTGTGTGTATACTTTTATATCTATATGTATATTCTTTTGCATGTGTGTGAGCGTGTAATATCTTTTTTATCATAGTTTCCTGTCAGATGGTTTCTATCTTATTTAAATATTTTATATATTTGTCCATAATAACTACTTGATTGCTAATAGATTCACAATTTCGTGAAAAACAATCTGAGTAATAAAAATCCACAATTATATAGTAAATATATTACTATGTAATATATTTACATAATATATTTACTATATAATTGTGGATTTTTATTACTCAACTACTTAAATGTCAAATCTTTTGCAAACATTGTTTTTAACTTATCTCCAGATGGTTGTTATCTTGTTACTATGTCATCTCAGTTACCTGACCACCTCGTAGGATAGTTATTAGATGCTTTACTGAGTGGATAATTTTTTGGTGGATGCTCAGTCTAACTCTATTTTCTGTTTTAAAAAGGTCTACTATCTTTATTTTTCTTTTTTAATATTTCTACATTTGGTGGTGAATTATCTATTATATGATGCATTGGATGTAAATATTCACTTCGGTTTAAATTGTATTACTTTTATGGTGTTTAATTGGTTTATAGTGATTTTAAACTCCAACTACATTTAACCGATTTTATATCTTGCCATAGAACCCTGAGGATGTAATTAAGATAATTCCGAAACGTATGAAAAATAAAAGCCCAATGCGTCTTCCTGCCCCTCCAAGATTTGTGATGTATGTATATGTATATGTATATATATATATATATATATATATATATATATATATATATATATATATATATATATATATATATATATATATAATATATATATATATATATATATATATATATATATATATATATATATATATATATATATATATACATATATATACTCGTATATATATATATATATATATATATATATATATATATATATATATATATATATATATATATATATATATATATATATATATATATATATATATAATATATATATATATATATATATATATATATATATATATATACATATATATACTCGTATATATATATATATATATATATATATATATATATATATATATATATATATATATATATATATATATATATATATATATATATATATATATATATTTATACTGTCATAGAGTAATATATGTATGCAAATAAAATACCACGAAAAATATTAAATAAATTATATGTCAAAAAGCCTTTTAAATCAAGAGATGTTGAACAATTCATAAATTTTACTGTCAAAAAAAAGTCGATAACGATATTTGTTACAAATAAATAAAGATACAAAATATTTATTTTCAAAAACTTCTTCTGAACCTATATAAGAGCTTTTAAATATTAAAAATCTAACACATTTTTAGATGTTATGAAAAGATGGCTTAGTGAATTATATTCACAGAAAAAAGGAAATAATGATTCCGCTTAATGTATGCAATAAATCAAGCTTAATGGACCGAAATGAATATAAAGATCCAGATATTAATTATTATAATTTACGTTCTGAGTCATGGCTCTTTGTCATGTCCTTTTTGACTCAAAATACTAAGAAATATGGGGCTAAAAAATATACCTCCCATTTATTACTAAATATTTTCGAGAACTTTTTATATTCTGTTTTTTATGGTCAATAATCCTACGAGTAGCTTCATATTCTTGTTTTTGCACGATTTCCCCAGTGTTTTCCATTTAGAGAGAGAGAGAGAGAGAGAGAAGTAGAATTTTAGAGGAGTAATAACTAGGAGACATAACTCCAAATTCCACTTGAGAGCTGGAGTTGAATTTGTCCATTCACTTGTCAGAGCATATATATATATATATATATATATATATATATATATATATATATATATATATATATATATATATATATATATATATATATATATATATATATATATATATATATATATATATATATATATATATATATATATATATATATATATATATATATATATATATATATATATATATATACATATATATATATATATATATATATATATATATATATATATATATATATATATATATGTGTGTGTGTGTGTGTGTGTGTGTGTGTGTGTGTGTGTGTGTGTGTGTGTGTGTGTGTGTACTGTACATTCTGACTTACAAAGAAAGAATACACACATTCAAACATTTGACGCCTGTAAAGGGAGCAGAATATTTTATACTAGATTAGAATCGAAGTGACATTTCTTTCTTACGTACCACAGTGACTTCTAACGAGTATTTTTCAATCAGTAATGTATTGTGTTCTGCATGTACAAAAATTTTCAATAAATTACAGTTGCGAAGAAATAAAAAACTTAATAAGTTTTCTATTAGTTTTTTTATTGAGTATTAATAACAGCGTTACCATAATTTATCTTTATATAATACTCATATATATATATATATATATATATATATATATATATATATATATATATATATATATATATATATATATACACAAATAATATGTATATTTACACATATAATATATAAATATATATATATATATATATATATATATATATATATATATATATATATATATATACACATATATAGTTAAATTAATGGAACCCTAATATTTATATGTATTTTATAACATGATAAATGATTCATTAAATGAGGTACTTATTATTTCATAATTTTATTTTTTTACTAAAGATTCTGATACGTGCTACACACCAATGATTTTTTTTTATAAAAAAATAATTACAATTCACCGTTGTGCGTAAAAAAGAAATTTCCACCTCTATTATACTTTAGGATAAAATATTCTGCTCTCTTCACAGGTATCAGATAAACATGTTTTGACGTCGGTGTGTCCTTTCATTATAAATCAGAATGTTCCCACTGGAACTAACTCTTTAGGGAACTATTTCTTGAACAATTTAACTGGGCATTGAAATTTCATTGGTATATATTTGTGCATACTAAAGGCAGAATCCAATTGTTTTATAAGATCGATATAATTTTCATCTCAGAGGATCCTGACAATACGAACTGAACAAAATGTTCTCTTCGACTGTCATGATCAAGGATAGTGAACCATATTATATTAAATTCCGTCATGAAAATGATTTCGTTCATGCATTATCACTGTCCTAAAAATCACCCTTTCATATGATTTAATGAATTCTGCTTAATTAATTACACGAGGGAAAAGATCACATTCGAATCAGTTCTAAAAAGTTTTATTGTTTTGGCGCAATAAAGAATGTTTTGATGAATGGGCATATTGCATGAATTGATAATCACGTTTCAACTATTATTCAGAAGCTGGCTATTCAGCCATTGGCTTTGCTTTGAAATTCCTGGTGACTGAAACAGCAATTCAAATTGCCAGCCGAAATGAGTCTATTTTCAAAACTAAAAGAGACAGTAATATTTTTAAACTGAAAGAGATAGTAACTTAGACCACCAGCTGTTTTTGGAATTAGAAATTTGGAGAAAGGTCATCATATTTTCAAACAGTTTAGTGTTAAAGGTGTAACAGGGGAAAAACCTCGCAGTTACACTGTGAAACAATTGTTTGTTGTGGCTCTGAGAAATTTCGCCATAGAGGAGCATCTCGGGATAGTGTAGTAGGTAATGATCTAAGGGTTGATCCACTACCTGTTCACAGTAATTGCACGCCCTATTTTCTATGCTAATTTGTTGCCAGGTGCACAGGTATCCTAGCCATAAACAGCAGATGTTAATTACCAGTTTCTTAAAGATGCCCTTGGAAACAGATTATTGTAATTTCGTGTTCTCTGCACACCATTTTATAGACCTGGAATCCTGGGAGAGTGCTTGATGAACTTTGTTGAGTGCTTGAGTCTGGCAGCACCTGAAAATATCTTGTTTTATTTGTATGAGGGAAGGATTGAGGGTGATGCTGATCATATCACATTCAGATTAGCTTGCAAAAAGTAAGCTAATCTGCCTCTTTAATTCCTGGAATTCCTACATGGCTAGGAACCCAGTTTAGTGTAATTTGACTTCCATTGTTCTGATGAGCAAATGATGAGCAAAGACAGCAGCTTTTATGTTGTTCTTTAGAGACACATTTTCAGTGTGTGTTGGGTTTCTTACAGTAAAGATTTTACCTTTAGAGTCTTTGAGAATTGTGATGTTACCTTGTTTGTTTAAGGAGGGTTCTAGTGCCTTCAGGATGGCAACTAGCTCCATTTGTAGGGTAGATGCAGTGTCTAATGGACTCCAACTCCTTTCAAGGAGGGTGAGACTACTGCTGCAGCTGCGGCAGGTACCCTGTCTGTGACCTCTTGCACTGCTTGTTTGAGTTGTGCAGAAGTGCTGAGAGCTTTATTTGCAGTGAGAGGGCTAAAGCGAAAGTTGAAGGGAACGGGAGCCAAGAGGAGAGGCTCAGTGTGGATGTTACAAGGTGTTTCTTTCTTTGTTACAGCAGCTGCAACTTGCATTCTGACTTTTTTCAGGCCAGCAAGAAGGTTCCCAGTGTAACTGTGGGGAGGACCAGTTCCTCATGCACACTCACGACACTTATTAACTTGTTTCTCAGGGTGGCAATCTCTGCCACTCTTCAAGGTTTTGAAGATTATTGCAGTTTCCCTGGTTAACCCTGCAAGAGAGAGAGAGGGAAGATTTGTTTATCCTCTAAGCAGACAGAGTTTGATCCACATTGGGGCCCCTGCAGTGATCCTCATAGCATCATTCTGAATCACTTCCAGTGTGCAAAGCTGAGACCATCTCAATTTTGTGAGTGCAACTGCTGCATATTCCACCTGATTAATTTTATTTGGTGAGAAGAGAATATAATTTATGTATACTCCCAGGTAAATTAAATTATTTACCCATTCATTAGCTTCTTCCATGATGAATAGATTATCGGACAGACAAGCATGTCTCATGGCCATTGCCATGATTTTGGTAGTGTTGATCTTCAGGCTTAGTTCCTTGTATTTCTCGTTGATCAAGTACAGTGATCATGTTATTTTTTTTTTTTTTTTTTTTTTTTTTTACCAAATGTTGCCTGGTTGCTGGAGACAGACTATGCAGTCATCATCTGCTCTGATGAAAATTTCTACCCCTCTGAGAAGATTTGGAGTAGGAAGGTTTTCCATGAGAATACTGGAGAGAAAGGGACTAAGAATTCCTTCTTGTGGTGTTCCATTTTCATGTTCAATGTAGTCAGAATAAGAGCCTTGGAAGTGGATCCTTGATTCCTGATCAGAGTGTAGCTCTGTGTCCATGGCAATAGACGAGGGAAAAGAAAATGACAGTAGGGTTTGCCAGTTCATAGGGTTTTTCAAAATCCAGAAAGACTATTTAGGCTTTCTTTCATTAACTGTGGACAGAGCATTCTCAACTCCCGATACCTTTTTTGTATGCATATATTCGTGGATGCAAGGGGTATCCTTATCTCTTTTGAGAGCAAGGTTTAGTTCCTCCATTGTGAAGGGTATATCCATATTATCAGGAGTGTTACAGGCAGCCATTATGGCTGTATTCCTAGTAAGCCCCAGTGCTGTTAGGTGGAGCTGAGTTCCAAGGGAGAGATGAGCAGTTCTTGTCCTGTCTACAAAGCATTGGGTGACATGGTCTGCTTCACTGTGAGGGTTGGAATCGGGTGAGCTAATGAGATTCTTTTCATTTGACACCCTGTTAATCCACCTCCAGAGTTTGGTGACAGGTGTGAGTTAGTGTACCTGCTCTCACCATTGGAACGAGATTTACGATCTTACCTTATAATCGACATGAGCAGAATTGGTGGTAAAAATCCTGCAAAAAAATAGAAAGTGGGACAATTAATGTATTCTAAAGACCAGGTAGTCATAAAGTTTTCAAAGGTGGTTCATTTTACAAGCTCATGATTCTCTCCAGGAGGAGGAGAGGGTGGAAGTTTCTGTAGTTGTAAAGTGGATTGCAAGACAAAATGGCCATTGATTATTATGGTTGCAACTGCCAGGTCACATCATCTTGCAGAAAACTGGAGCAGAGAGTTAGGTCTAAGCAGCCTTCCTGTAAGTGAGTTGGATCATCACAATTGCTCAGTAATTTGGCTCCTGGAAATTACTGGAGCAAGCAGTACAGGTGGCAATTGTGTGGTCTTCTGGGTGTCTGGGCCTGATAGAGGGATGATGAGCATTAAAGTCACCTGCAACGATAGCATTGCTCCTTAATGCCATGTCAAAAAGGGCTGCTTCCAATGTTTTCTGGGAGCTTTATAAACATTGTGAATGGGCATTCCCTCAAGAATTATTTTTATACTGTGATTCTACTTCTGGTCCACAGTTAATTTTTGGAAGTAAGGAAGAAGAGATTGTGTATCTAATTAGAGTCATGAAACCTCCTGTTGTGTCAGACTGGGATGTTTGGTACACCCAGATTTCGAAACCTATGCACTCTCACGGTGGTGGCTGAACTGCTGACACCTGTAACATCATAGAAGCGCTTGGGTGTAATCGGTTATGGAGGAGGATCCCTAGATGCCAAGGTCTACTCTCATGGGTATTGGACACCTGAAAGTAGATAAATTTACGATAATCTACAGTCACCTGGCCACGTGGAATGATTGTGAAGTAATCCCTTATATTAGGCCCAGTTGAAACCTGAAGAGCAAGTTTAGAACTTTCAATGGCGGCAACCTCAGCATAAGACATTTCAGATGCAGGTGCCCTAACTTTGGGATGGGGGAGAGATCTTTGAATATTATTTCCAGATTGTTGATGAGTTTGACCCCTTAAGAACAAACTGGAAAGATAAGTTCTGTACCTTCCTCTTCTTTTCCCTGTTAACTACGGTCCATCCTTCGAAGGTCCTCAGAGTTGGTCGTGGGCGAAGGAAGAGGTCGTTTACACGAAAGTCAGATGAAACAGGTCCGCTGATGAGAGGGGTAGAAATAGACTCCATATTCCTCCTCCTGGCTGGGTCCGGGGCACTGGGAAGGCTGAGGGAGGAGAGATAGGACAGTCTCTTCCGCGGCATCGTCATCTGTCGAAAAAGGAAAAAGAACATGAAACAAAAAAAAATCACACAAAAATCTTCCTTCTGTAAAAACACTGCAAACTTGAAAAGTTTATGTTCGCCACACACCGCTTTTCAAGACAAGACACAGGCGTATCGCTCCGACAGGTTAAACCGTCATTAGCTGGTTGGGCACCAAGAAGCACAACACAGCGGTAGGAGAGCAGAAGGAAAACTCCAGGTATCAGTGCAAGGATTTATTAGTGTCTGTGCAAATATATATATATATACTGTATATATATATATATATATATATATATATATATATATATATATATATATATATATATATATATATATATATATATGTGTGTGTGTGTGTGTGTGTGTGTGTGTGTGTGTATACCTTTTGGTTTGAATAGGCCGAACCATAAGCTACTGGCATGTGCGTTACGAATAATGATTATGCCTAGAGTTGGTTGCATGGTCTAAAAAGATCCCGAAATTAGTGGAAAACAACGCCGACCTATACATCATCATCAGCATCAATGTACACTTAAGTCTGATCCGTACCTTTCCATCAATATCCCCTCCACGCGTTCATCTATACTTAGGAATGAAATAAATAATTGAATAGACAGATGTATACTAGCGACACAAATAGAGGATGCGCGTGCAAGTCGACGCATGATCACGATAAAAGGGTCAAATGAGGCCGAAGAGTCTGAGTTTCTGTGGAGGTCACTTACAAAACAACACAACACAACTTCTGGTCTCTGTTAGTTTAAAAAAAAAAAAAGCCGTGTGCCAGCACGGGCTCTAGCTCCTAAGAGCAGCCCGTAAAAACTAAACTTTATCCTATGCTTACGTAGCTCTCAATCAACTGTTCTTGCTGAGTAGAAGCTTAAAAACATCAGTGTCTCTCGCTCTCTCCATAGTTTTTTTATGAAAGCAAAATGTATTGAACGATTGCTTGTATGTTCTGTGCTTGGAGAGAGAGAGAGAGAGAGAGAGAGAGAGAGAAACATAAATTCTTAAGAGATTGTTTCATGACGAGCATTTGCTTATAAACAACCTTAAAACTGAATATGAAATTTGGCTTCGTAATTACTTTGGTCAGCAGAAGATTTGTCCCAGATATCAGCTAATATTTTTATTACTGGTCTTATGCCAACACGGGTTTTAATTCTTCGAGCAGTACGTAAACATCAGCTAATAACCGACTTTGAAAATAAGCACTGTGTGGGGAAGAGAAAAACGAACAGCGTTTTGCGTTGCTCCTTACCCTCTATGAAGTGGAATCCATACCAATTCAAAGTCAGTGGTTTTGAAAAGTGCCAGGACCGAAATCCCCCTAGCCAGGTAGATTAGACAACGTAACTTGCACAGAGTAGTCTACTCGATGGAGTCATGGGCGAATTGGTAGTAGCAATTGCTACTGTTCTTGGACAGAGGTGTCCGTCCAACTGAAAAATGTACGGTCATGAATGGGTGTGATTAGTTGTGCTACATAATGATACTCTGAACACCACCACAATCCAGTGGTTTTAATCTGCTTTAATTTCTCATCGTCAGAATCATTGTTCCACGACACCTGCCAGTTAATAAAGGTGAGGAGATTTAGCAGTAGTAACGAATCGCTGGCAGGGACAGGTATACTTGATCGAATCCAGGTAAAAAGTCACAGAAAAAAAGTCACAGGAAAAAGTCACATTAATCTTTACTAGATAGTGACCCCTAAGGGTTTTAACCCGGTATGTATCCATCTTTGCGGCGTGTTTAGTACAAGCCCTTTGGGGATTATCATAACATAAACAAAAGACTAAATATCATAAAGATAATGACCCCCTAGAAATAGTGAACTTTTTCCTGTAACTTAATTACCGGCTACCATAAATTATGGCTTTTTCCCGAGACTTTTTTCGTAGCCAAAATTGCCTTTTTCTCCTGTGACTTTATTACCGGCCACCACTTCATCTAGTCATAGTGATTGCATTCTTGGCTGCTTTATCAACATCATTTCCTTTATGCTTGCGTGTTCAGAGTTCCGATATATTTACACTGGCACCTGTTTCATGTAATTTATGAAATAAAAACCCGATTTGTTGGAACAAGGAATCTTTATGAATTGTGTACAACAAAGCCTCTTAAATTTAGTTTGTTGTAAAAGATCCTTCAAGTCCTTAATTCTATATACCATGCTCAAGAAAACCAAACCCCATCGTGGCATTAACCCACCTACTTATATCCATTTTTCTAAAATCCCGTTACAGGAGTATCCAGCACACCTCCAATTGCTTAGAAAATCTAAAAAACTTACGCTTTGAAAATAAAGGTTTATCATCACTATTACTTAGAAATTTAATGAGACCACAGGGTCGTAAATGTCAATCCTGGTCTCAAAGAGTCCATTGCAATCTTGGGAATCATTGGCAGACAAAAGTCCTTCACACTCTTCGTCCTTACCCGAAGCGAAGGAGCGCTTTATGCACGATAGTCCCGCTCAAATGAGGAAATTTGTTTTCAGTACAAAGCAATCCTGTCCATGGTGTACTAGACAGTCACGGACACTGATTTACTCTCTGTTCTTTGTACCATAAAAGCCCGTGTTGGTATTATCAGAATGGGCGAACCCTGAAGGATATACAGCCCAAGTACCGTAGAAGGCCAGCTGATAGAATCCTCACTAGGACTACAACAGTCTAGTGATAACTATTCATTTTAAAATGAAAGGCAAAGAATATCTAAGGTATTAAACTTATGTAATACGTACAGAATAGAAAAAGACCAAGCTATTTCAAATCATCACCAACAAAGAATCCTTTATGAAATACATATATTGGAAACTAGGGCACCCATAAGTTGGAGGATATAAACTTCCAATATTTAATAAAGCTACAGCGGGGTACTGCCGAAGGGCAACTGGTTAAACATAAGTGTTTTCTGGAAAACATGAATCCTGGAGGCCAAGAACTAAGGGAAAATTAAATAAACTCAAACTGAAAAATCAAAGCCCTTTTGTTTCTGAAAACATTTTAAATGTAATAGGAATGCAAAAGTTAAAGAACATTGCAGGTATGGTGCATGAAAGACAAGAGCAACCGGTGAGAGACTCAATGAAAATGGTGCCGCAAAGAACCTCTTGATTGGAGCGACTTTTACCCAAGACATGGGGCACGAACATTCATAAAAATACCTTGACATCTCCAGAGGGGATAGAAACTCTAGATCACTCGAACTCTTAAAAAAACACACACGCATACACACACACACACACACAGATACACCACTTAGTTCTCAATTGCTTGAAGCACTCCGCACATAGGTCAACCTATATATTTGTTTTTAGTTTTATCATGATCAGTCAAGTAGTAAAATTGTACACTGGTATTAACTATGAAAAGACAAACTGCAGCAGATTTTGTTTATTCTATAGAAACTTCTTAGAAACTGATTCATCTTCTCTCTAGATTGCAACAGATATGCAGTTTAATTTCAGATCATGGCATCTATCCAATAACCACACTGTGTTCACCTTTAGCCCATTTAAAGAAAATTTTTTCAGTGCTTACAATTAACGTTCAGTAGTCATACATCCATGTTATTAAATATCTCGAATCAAAGTCAAGATTTACTGCAAACTAAAATCAGTAACAGGAATTTAGAGGCAACACTCAAACATTGATAACAGGTACACAAAATGCCACTTGGCGTTTTAAAATTTGCAATAACCCAGCTTAAACTTTTACTCCGACAGTTATTAAAAATTGTTATTGGTGGAGGCAAGAACGTTCGAACTTACATATGCATTATTTATCAAAATTTATTGAAATTTCAAATAACTAATTTCAAGCGAAGCTTTATGATACAGCAATCATCAGTGCCAGGCTCCATCAATGCCAGGTTCCAATTCTCACTTCAGCCCAGCTTGGAAAGCTCTTGCGAGGGATAAACCAACAAACGAGTTCTTGACTAACCAAAGTAGTGCTTTCATGGCCTTAAATATCCGTTTCAGAATGCCTATTCTGTAAATAAAAGAAAACGCCTCAAAAAATGCAAGCGCATCACCTAAGTTCCAGATCGTGGTTAATGTTAACTTGGATGAAATGAAGCTTTATTGCACTGATTAACTTAAAGCCTCTGAGTAGAGCTTGCAGAAAAATGCCTAAGCGCTTTCAAACAAGTGGTCGGATAGTTAGGAATACTAAATAAATGAACATTAAAACTTTGGTGTTACGAGATAACTGAAGTAGATTCAGTTAACTATAATTTGGGTTTATATTTTGTATAGTATAGTTGGAGTTCGTATATTGTATGAATTTTATATTGCATGTTATATTATTGTCACTAATCTTAACTAGTAAAGTTAAGAAACTTTAATTACAAATTTGTTTCATTAGAACTATGAACAAACTGGAAGCTATAATTTACGTTACATAAAGTGCCAAAACAAAGTTAAGAGGGCATTTTGGCTATTACAATTACGCGTTGCATATAATCAGCAAAAAATTATGTCAAGTATCAAATTTCAAAGCAATGCAATACCCCAATGTTAATTTTTTTGTCCTGAAGAAAATCAAAGTCTGTGTAGTACAGATTCTTAGAGCAACTAAAATTGGTAAAACTAACCTTACGTAACCTTAAACCTTTCATTTTCTTATTGGTGAACTTAAGTCAAAAATATTAAATTTTCAAATTCCAAATACGCAGTTAAGCTAAATTTCCAAGTTTTAAATACGCATTAAGTTACTTAAGTGCACATTTTATAATGAATAAAAACAGAAAAACCAAGGTTCCAAAAATCTGAAAGCTTGTTAAAAGTAGTTACGTTATTCTTATAGTTAAAATCCTAAAAAATGAAAGAAGTATTTAACTTATAACATTTACACTCGCGCACTTCCTGAAAGAAAAAAATAAATTAGTGGGTTGGTTTAAACCTCCCATACACTACCCTACTGGTCATAAGACCCATAGGTACAGTGCATGAGAGGCGCTTCCAACCCTCTCCTACAGGGGCAGTGCCCCTGTAGAGGTAGAGGTAAAAGATATAGTACTTGGACGTATTTTTAAAGTGATTAGAAAGGTATTATGTCCAAATGAAAGTTCCAATTACTATGCATAATTTGAGAACTAAATAAAAGCTCATGCTTTTACACCCATGTCACTTAGCATAAAGTTTTATCAAAGAACAATACTAACCTCCTCGGAACGTTGCAGATTTATTACTTTGTAAACTAGTGCAATCCACGATGCCGCATTACGGATAAAAATCTTGTGGACTTAGCAGATCCTGAAAGGGATTAAATTTGTAGTACATAAATACCAGACACCTGACCCACTAAATAAATTAAACAAATTTAGTGACCACAACGATATAACGCAAGTTTATGGAATTAAGTATCTAATGTTATAAGGAATGCTTTAAAAAACTTCACTGTATCCCACAAATGACAAGCAAGGTCGTGACAATCAGCGAATGGGGTTAGGTGATCAAGTCTGAGTAACATAGTTGAAACGAACACGGAATTATTAGGGGGAAGCAGTGAAGAACATGAGAAATCAAAAATATTTAAGTTATATTTACTTTTAAACCAAAGTGTTGTACATAAAGTTCAGTATAGACAATATAAAGTTATAAACTCAAGTACTGAACAACAAGGCTAAATTAAAGCGGTCTTGGTCATTTCGGCCGTAAGTCACTTAGGCCGGAACATCCAAAACAATGTAAGACGTTATGTTTATGGTTTTTACCGTTATGCTTATGGTATTTACCATTATTATTTCATGTTTTACGTACATCCCCAAGGGGCTGGTACTAAACACGGCGTCCATTTTGCACGTAAACGTGCTTACGGCCTAAATGACTAACGGCCGAAACGACCCGAATGCAATTAAAGTATTGAAAAACAAAGATGAATTCTTAGTGAAATATAATCAGTATAGAGCTATAACAAGTATTGAATAAGGCTAAATTAAGGTATTGAATAACAAAGCCAAAAACTTAAGTGAAACCACTTATATAACAAAAGCAATCAAAACCTACAATCAGCAGAGATAATAAAGCCTTCATCTCCTTAACTCCCGAACTTCACCGTACGAGACATCACAGTTCCACGACCGTACGCACAACTTTTCATACAGCAAACTGAGAATTTCTTGCCTGTCGTCAATAGAGAATCGTCTATACACCGTCCATTTCCATAGTAAAACAGAACAAAGAAAACTCTAGAGCTTCGTCGACTTTGAAGCGATAAGTGAACTTTCGTCTGGTGTGGTTTACTGAAGTAAGGATCATTTAGGAGAGTCAGACAAGGTTCATTCAGATGTGAGACAACACGCGTCTTCTGTTTTTGCCTGTATTGCAACTGAATGGACTTTACTGACGTATTGTCGCCGGATATTTGATTATTTCTCTTAATACTTCCCAGTTCTTCGATGACAATGAAATAAAAGAGAAAATTATCTAATTGCCGAAAAATTTGTGAAAATTTTAGGTGTATAGCATCTATGAAAACGTAATTTTTTTAAAGCTTTTTACAGAACTGAATATACTAAAGGATGTGGTACCTCTTCCGTTATTCTTTATTCTCTTTATTCTTGCTTTTTTCTTATCTGGTCCCAATTTGCCGAAGGAATTCTGTGGGACCCGCAGATTCATTGACATCACCATACGTGAGAAAGACATTCGGAGAATCGTATAGGGTTCTCTGTATTAACTGTCAAATCCATGCTATTATCACACTGAGAATATGTCTTTCATATTATTTTTCTAGGAAGGCTCTACTTTCAGTCCTTTCAATATCAATCTGGGGGGAGCAAATTTGAAGGCTCTTAAACCAACATTTCAAGTCCTCTTGGCTCAAGTAACTTGATACCATCTGTAGCTGGTTTTGTGTTGCTTCGTTACTAAAGTATAAAAAGGATGTCTAACCGAGAGCGTCTCAACTCCATTAATGGCAGGAGTAAACGGTGCTTCAAGGCATCAAAGTTCTCTCCAATCTAATGAAAAGGGGCATCCAAAAGTTGCTCTGCAGTCTAAACAAAAGAAACTAGGGGTTAAGCAATATTCTCCAATATAACAACGTGTTGAAAAAAAAAGTTTGTTGAGAATAATGCAATAGATAATAAAGAAGATACTGCCTTCCATGCAAACGCGTTGCTAAGTGCTCAAATAAATAAAGTGGGAGTTAGTATATCTCTGCGTCCACACTAAGAAATCCAAATTCCAGTACAATTTCTTATGCATAGAATAAGGACTCTGCCGCAGACTTCCAAAACGTCATTAGGTCGTAGAGGAGTCTAAACAGAAATAGTATCCATAGGGTAGTTCAAGTGGTCTCCAATTCCCTTCACGGAGCATTTTCAGACTACATTAGCTTCAACTAAGTGTTACGTATTCATTAATAAGGAATTTAATGAAAGGGAACAATTCAAAATGTTGTTGACATCTGTGACATATTTTATTTAATAAATTCTTTTGTTTCCTCCATCGCACTAGACTTCTCCTCCGCAAACCATTTCCGTTGGTTTGTGTGTCGGGAAAATTAACGAATAGCCTGGCCATGGGTTTGCATCCCATACCCTGTTATATATATATATATATATATATATATATATATATATATATATATATATATATATATATATATATATATATATATATATATATATATATATATATATATATATATATATATATATATATATATATATAGATACCTATATATATATATATATATATATATATATATATATATATATATATATATATATATATATATATATATATATATATAGATACCTATATATATATATATATATATATATATATATATATATATATATATATAGATATATATATATGTGTGTATATATATATATATATATATATATATATATATATATATATATATATATATATATATATATATATACAATTATTATGATTAAATTTGCTAGAAAGAGATTGCGTAAAACTTCCTTAGGTAGTGTTTAGTCCCTAGACTGTAGGACTTAGTAACTGAACGTTGTCATCATAAAATCCGAGAAGCAGGAACGGAAATGAATAAATGATATAGGCTTCTGGACAGTTGAACTGGAATGTAAGGGACAAAGGCTCCCCGATGATTTTCTTGAATTTTGTAAAGAGAAAATTTAGAACATAAGTATTACTTATGTAGAAACCCCGAATCAAATAAATACTACACTACAGACAAATGATAGACTAACGAGATTTGATAATGTAAACAGCAATGGTATTATTATGATTATAAAAAACGGCAAAGAAAACAAATTGTACAACTGATCCGATGTCAATTCTGGACTTATTGCGGTTGAAAAATGTTCACGCTTAATATAACAGGGAAAGTTATAAATGTCAGAATCTCTGAATGCAAGTTCCCTTCAGCTGAGAAAGTGGCCGTTGTTAATTCAACAAACAACTTGGTCATCAAAGTTGAACTTCATACAGACCTCTTTCGAATTTATCTTTCATGTCCAAAATGTTAGAATGTGTAATTCTTGAACAGATAATTAGTTTTCTAGAAAGGGTATGTGTTTTTCTGGATAGTCAGTAGGCTTATAGACTCATGTCCTACAGAAACCACTGTGAGTTCTGTTGTAAATGACCTATTAGAAACGATAAATAAAACAAATGTGGTATTTTGGTGCTGCTCGATCTCAGCGTTGTTTTTCACGTAGTTAATCATGAGCCTTTTTCATTGGTTTACGATCAATTGGTATTACTAAAGATGATTTTGAGTATTTGAAAAGCTACCTGTTAGACAAAATATTGTGTACAGTTAGGGAACTCACCTTATGACACATTAAGTAGAGGAGCACCTCAAGGCAGTGTATGAGGTCCAATTTCATCTTATATTATGAATCATGCTACAGGGACGTAGGGGTAAAGTTCAAGCTATTTGCAGATGACACCCAATTTTGTTTTTATATAAACGATATTAACGATACAAATGAGATAATAAATGATGTCCTCAACAATGTAAGGAATGGATAACATTTAACACTAGAACGATCGAGGGGTCATTTTGACCACAATTTCACTTTCAAATGTTCGTAATTTCCGTAATTTTTCCCAAATATGATTCTCCTTGACTTTTTCTAATTCACCATGATGTATATTGAGCTAAAAGAAAATTGAAATTAGCTCACTGCTTTACGAGATATGGCCCAATGTACCTTCAACGACCGAAAGGTCAGTTTACCCACTGGTCGGTATGGGGTTACGTTTTCTTATTACGTGGCAATGTACAGACATTTCGTGACTCTTAATCAATTATATGATAATCAGTTAGTAGCTGCTGAGGTTAAATACAGTGAACATATCCTCAAAACTCTCTCTCTCTCTCTTTCAGTCAACGAAATTCTAACTACAATACCATCCTCTGTTCCGCGGATGATCTGACATCTGACGAAGAGGAATAATTTATTCCAAATGCTGAAAGCTCACCCGCGCCTGATGACGAAGCCGGTGGCGATAAAGATGACGCAATACCAAGTGGATATGCTTGTGATGAAGAAGAAAATGAAGTAGATGCGGAAAGGTCTGGGAATATCTGCTCCATTTTGACACGCAAGGATGGAACACAGTGGGAAATTACTGAACAAAATGATATCGACATCAAACACGTGCAAAAGTCTACTGAAATTGAAGCTCGCTTGAAATTGAAAAATTATTATTGGAGCATATCATTAGAATAGCTGTATGCGACAATTGGCATTATGTATGCTCGAGGAATTCTCGCTAAAGGACAGCAAGTAGAACATCTTTGGTAAAAAAACAGGACTTCCATTTTTCCATAAAAAAATTTCAAGAAACCGTTTCAATAAAATTTGAAGATTTCTTAGATTTGATATCAGATCAACAAGGTCCACTCGATTGCTAACTAATCGATTTGCGTTGATCTCTGAAGTTTGGGACAGATTTTTCAAACACTGTATTGCTTGCTATAGACCACACGAAAACATAACCATGGATGACCAGTTATTCCTAATGAAGTGTAGGTGCCCATTCATACAGTATATTGCCAGCAAGCCAGACAAGTTTGGTATTAAATTTTGGTTAGCGGCTGATGTGAAATCAAAATACATGCTCAATGTTTCCATATCTTGGTAAAGACCACAGTCGTCCTACAAACCAACCACTTTCCGAAAATGTTGTTCTGAAACTAATAGAACCGTACAAGGGAAATGGAAGAAATGTGACGACGGACAATTTTTTCACTTCAACAAAACAGGCGGAAAAATTACAAGCTAAAAACACGAGTCTTGTAGGGACGGCAAATCCTATTCGCAGGAAGATTCCCACATACATAAATTTCCGTGACAACCTGTACAGCACACAAGTACTGAAAAATAATAAATGCACTTTGACAGTGCATCAGTGTAAGCCAAACAAAGTGTGCTCACACATAGTGGCATTCACAGAACTATTGGAAATGATGCAAAGAAAATTCCTGAAACTGTAAATTGCTATAACTCTTCGAAGTACGGAGTTGACACAGTAAAGTGGATCAAATGGGTCGGTTTTACAGCACTAAAGCAGCTTCACGAAGAAAGCCCAATCCAAGTATTTTGTAATATACTTGATCTAGCACATCGATGCACCAGTTCTTCATAGGGAAGTTGCAGGTCAGAAACTCTCCCGTGGCAATTTCCTTGTTCCCAAAGAACTTCTGGAAAGGTTCAAAAAGAGCAATACTGTGAATAAAAGTGAAAGTAATATTGATGCTGAAGCAGAGGTTTCCATAATTACTAAGCAAAGCAAACAGTGCCAAATAGGATATTGCAATGGGAATAAAATGTAAGGCATGTGCCACCAATACAAGAGATCTGAATGCAGCAAATGCACAAGCAAGGTGTTCAGGAAACTCCATTGCAAAAAATTGTACTTGAAAAAGTTTACATGACTCCTAGAGTAGAAAGTAAGGAAATTAAACTGAAAGTGCATAATCGCACAAGTATATTTCATTATCTGTTTTCCAATCCTTTGTTTGTAATGTAAAAACTATTTTTTTTTATAAACAATTAATAAAATGTATGTTACGCTACGGTACTCAAATACAGGTTGTGTTGTACTGAATCTCTTTTCAGACGTTATTTCAATACCCTAAAAGGTATAAATGTAAGGATACCAATAGACCTTCGCTGTACTGACAATAACCACTGTCAACAGAAACCTGAGTGCAGTCATTTGACAGAGGTGTCGTTCCAAGCCCTGCTTAGAAAAAGACTGCTGTACTATTTTGATTAATCTTATCTTGTCATTCCTTTCAACATCTTTGTTATTTCAGTGCAGCAAATAATATTTCAACGTAGCAAATAATAATAGTTCATCTATTTCAGTTTTGATGAAAATTGTGTAAGTTTTTTCTGCGATAATTGTGGAATGTTGCACGACTGCTTATATTAACATTATTTATCTCCTTACTATGAATAATTATGCACCAATGAATTAGGATGTTTTAGTAAACGAAAATGTAGACTCTTTTGTAATGTAAATAAATGCGAGGTCATTTGACCACTCAGTCGTTCTAGTGTTAAGCAGTTGACATTAAATGAAAATAAAACTGAGTTTATGTTGGCAGGAAGGAAAAATGAAATAAGAAACCCTGGTGATTTTCGGCTTAATATAAATAGAAATCTAGTTTCGATCGCTGACAAAGTTCGTGACTTAGGTGTGCTACTAGACTTGTTTATCTCTTATGCTCAAATGAAAAATGTTGTAAGGACTACTGCACATCATCTTAGAATTATTTCCTTTGTTTAAAAAAAACATTGGAGAGTGTTCCATAAAAATCTTTTGATTAATTGTGTCCTAAACTGGGTGAGCAACTCAGAAAATACTCTGCCTAATAAGATGCAACTAAATAGAGCGCCAAGACTAATAAAGGGTGTTGCACGGCACAACAGGACTTAGCCTGTATTGTTTGAGTTGCTCCAGTAAAATATATGAAATGATTCGTCAAGCTGTCTTGACTGGGTGTCCAAAATATCTGAATGACTCGCTGCATATAGTACATCCAGTGCATGGAGTCAACACAAGAATAGGTACAGATGGACTAGGTTATTTGAGCCAAAATGCAATACGAAAGTAGGCTTTAGAAACTATACAATAAGCAGAAAAACTGAAAATATCAAATCGTTAAGAAAAAATTAAAGACTTGACTTTCTCTGAGTGTGATGACAGTGTGGACTTGACAATTAATAGGGAGTACGCAATCCATTAAATTTCGACGGATTGGAAACTTACGAAAAAACAGTAATATTTTTTTTAACTGCGTGGCAATAAGTAATACACCGAAGAATATTCATTCTCTTGTTCGGTAAATTATTGATAAAAGTTTTCTGTTATGACCCACACAGGCTAATTTGATCAAGAACCGAGAAGTCATAAAACGAAGAATCGGTCAATTAGCGTGAAAGCATCAACAAATTCTTTGACAGTTTCCCCGTAAACAAAACCAAGGACGTCTTAGTACTCTTCCGCATAAATCGTCAAGTTTCAAGACAGGCGATTCCATGGTCCTTGATGGTGACGCCAACCCCAACGGGGGTTTCTCGGCAAGCAAATCCTCTAGTTAGCTTTTGACTCTGGAATAGTGAACTATCATGGTGTTATTGTGTTCATTTTTCGGTCGGTACCTCGCTACAGGAGCAGCCGGAAGTAATTCCGTACCGGTTGATGTTTCTTTTGGAATTTGGTATTGTGATAGATGGTCTACGTTTAGTTGTAGTGACTCGATCCCAGTCTCTGTAAAGGGTAAGTTTCATTACGTTCATGTTTTATTGCTTTTAACAGTAGGATTTTCGTGACTTTACTGTATAGTTTTTCCCCCCATTGTCGCAGAGGTATGGTATGGTTACTTGACGTACTAGCATGTAACTTTTTTTTTCTTGAACAAAGCTTTTCAATCTATTTTTGAAACTTTAGACTAAATTGATATTTATGTATTACATGTCATGGTTTTTCCTTAAAATTTTGCTGCAGATTTTTTTTTTTTTTTTTTACAGCATTGAATGTTTTGTCATTCTTTAGGCTTTAGTTATTATATAGCAATACTTTGTCCCATTTTAGCTTCTAGACTATGAAACTGCAACTGCAGTAGGTTTTATTTACTTCTGCAGTACAAATATACCTTTCGGGGCCAGGGGATTTGATGGTCCGTGGGGTTGATTATTAATTTACAATGCTCATGGGAATGAGGAATTGCCTGTTAAAGTCTTATGACTTTCGTGTAAAGCCTTCTTTTTTTTAAGCTTTATATCTACCTTGCATCTTGTAAAGATATTAGTTATTTCTATCTTATTAAAGCAAATCCATATCTGCTACAATTCTAGTTTTAAACTACTTCCAGATTTGTGGCACCAATACCGTTTCATGAAGTAAACTGCGCTAGTGAGAAATAAGATCAAAATTCTTCCAGCCAGGAAGTTTAACTACGAACGGACTACTCGCCATGTTTGGCTTAATAATTAAGTAAGTAATCTGTACTAAGATTTTCAAAGTGAATTCATCTTGACTTTTTTTTTAACCTCCGCCCCTACAGTGGCGGTGGCCCTGTAGGGGTGGAGGCCCCTCTCATGCCTTGTCGATAGGTCTTACGACCTATTGGCGGGTGCATAGTAGGTTCGTACTAATTAATTTTTTTTAGTATTAACTTCATTTGGCTTTAGGTTTTTGAGATTGGTGAAGACATTTTAACTTTTGTTATTAGTTTTATCAATATAGTTAACGTAATCTTCTAAATATTTTGAGATTTTAGTAATATCCCTTAAGATCACAAATTCCAAACTCGGCAATAATCTGAGTTTTAACTTTAAATATTTTGAGATTTTAGTAATAT
The DNA here is from genome assembly GCA_039081455.1 of Macrobrachium rosenbergii. Classification (NCBI taxonomy): domain Eukaryota; kingdom Metazoa; phylum Arthropoda; class Malacostraca; order Decapoda; family Palaemonidae; genus Macrobrachium; species Macrobrachium rosenbergii. Next base: position 5,728,971 of record JANJGK010000031.1, on the reverse strand, counting down.
CCCTTAAGATCACAAATTCCAAACTCGGCAATAATCTGAGTTTTAACTTTAAATATTTTGAGATTTTAGTAATATCCCTTAAGATCACAAATTCCAAACTCGGCAATAATCTGAGTTTTAACTTTAAATATTTTGAGATTTTAGTAATATCCCTTAAGATCACAAATTCCAAACTCGGCAATAATCTGCGAATGTTTAGTACTAAATCTTGCCATTCTTTAGGCTTTATTTATTATATAGCATTACTTTGTCCCATTTTAGCTTCTAGCCTATGAAACTGCAACTGCAGTAGGTTTTATTTACTTCTGCAGTACAAATATACCTTTCGGGGCCAGGGGATTTGATGGTAGTTGGGGTTGAGCATTAATTTACAATCCTCTTGGGAATGAGGAATTGCCTGTTAAGGTCTTGTGACTTTCGTATAAGGCCTTCTTTTTTCTTAAGCTTTATCTACCTTGCATCTTGTAAAGATATTATTTCTATTTTATTAAAGCAAATCCATATCTGCTACAATTCTAGTTTTAAACTACTTCCAGATTTGTGGCACCAATACCATTTCATGAAGTAAACTGCGCTAGTGAGAAATAAGATCAAAATTCTTCCAGCCAGGAAGTTTAACTACGAACGGACTACTCGCCATGTTTGGCTTAATAATTAAGTAAGTAATCTGTACTAAGATTTTCAAAGTGAATTCATCTTGACTTTTTTTTTTAACCTCCGCCCCTACAGTGGCGGTGGCCCTGTAGGGGTGGAGGCCCCTCTCATGCCTTGTCGATAGGTCTTACGACCTATTGGCGGGTGCATAGTAGGTTCGTACTAATTCATTTTTTTTAGTATTAACTTCATTTGGCTTTAGGTTTTTGAGATTGGTGAAGACATTTTAACTTATTTTGCTATTAGTTTTATCAATATAGTTAACGTAATCTTCTAAATATTTTGAGATTTTAGTAATATCCCTTAAGATCACAAATTCCAAACTCGGCAATAATCTGAGTTTTAACTTTAAATATTTTGAGATTTTAGTAATATCCCTTAAGATCACAAATTCCAAACTCGGCAATAATCTGAGTTTTAACTTTAAATATTTTGAGATTTTAGTAATATCCCTTAAGATCACAAATTCCAAACTCGGCAATAATCTGCGTTTTAACTTTGCATCATAAGGTGGTTTAACTGTTGGTGTTTTCAGCAAAAAAAAAAAAAAAATAGTAATGCATAGTTTGAAAAACCAAGATTTGATGTCTTTATAATATATTTTCAATTTTTTTTTAATTTTGAAAATATGTATAACTGTTAGTTTAAATCTTTCAACTTGAGCGAAACTCTCGAGCTAATCATATAATGAACAGGCCTATGTTTGCACTTGTGTACAATAGTCATACACCATTTTATACAATCTGCGAGTGATACCAGAACGTGCTATGCTCTTAAACTTGACAAATTTTTATTATGCTCGGCGGCTCTAGAAGTCGTGAAGTTTGATGCGGTCGTTTCTCTGGCTGGTCATTCAGTTTGCGCTTTTTGGTGGCTCCCGTTCCTTGGTTTGCTGACACTGCGTTGTTTTTTTTTTTTTTTTTTTTACTTATTTTTTTGCTTGCTTGGGTCAAAGGTTTTCTGGATGGTTGTTGGTCTGTACAGAAGCAAATTTGGATCAGACTTGAAAGCTTCAGTTAATTTAAGTTAATGAAACTTACATTTTACTGACTAGAATGATATTTTACTGCTTAAATTATATTGGTGTAATTTGTAATAAGTACAAACAACATTTCTACCGTAGTTTTTTTTGCTTTACATGCTGTGGATTGGGATAGTTGAGGCAATTATTAAAGAACTCCGGTGTTCGTTGCTATTACCACACAAAATATTTCAATGAGGCGAGACAGGAGCCTGGTGTTACTGATATACTGCACTTTATGCCAAAAGTTGTCTTGCTGTGGTTAAAAGGTGTAATTAGTTAACTGATTTTTCAATGAAGATCACGTGTAAATATGAACGTCCTTACCTTCGCTAATAGGAATTGCACGCTTTAAGTTTTCTTGTCATAAACAACGCAATGAATAATGTTTAGAACTTGAGCAGTTTACCTTGGCCGGGTGGAGTCTTAAAATCCACAGGGTTTTAAATACGATAAAGTGGCTTAATGTGACCCAGAAGGCCATAGGTAAAGCCTAATGTTCCATCAGTTGGTAATATTATTTAAGCAAATAGTTATGGTGTTTTACTCCTTAATACCCTACATTACTACCTGAAATTTGTTTGTGCTTTGTCTGGTAAAACTTATGTTAAATTACCTAAGCAGAGGACTAGACTCTAAGAGAATTACAAACTGTGATGGATTAAGAATTGAATGAAATCCAGAAAGCCCATAAATGGTAAATATACTTAACTAAGTAACTGAAGGCAGTTGACAAGGCACTCTTAAAGCCTTAATATCAATCAACCTAAACTTAACTTAGCTTATCTGTCTGTGGATTTGATCCACACCATAGATCTATGGCAATGTGCTTCCTTACTGAGAAAATTCTTATGAGAAGAAGGGTATCAGTTGTAGATATAACCTGTGAAGCAACTTACCGAGGTAGTTTTACACTGGGGGCATTCCTCAGATCAACCAATGCTTAACACCATCTCTCAGATTTTGCTGAATTTTGGTTTGTAGGGAAATCCTAGGCCCTGAATCCATTTCTGAAATTCTTAGACCAATCTGACAAACGGTTCAAAAGAGATGAACTCGGAAAATTTGAGGTCACGTGTGAGGTCACATTTTCACCGACCCATAACTTAGTTAATAATGATCAGAATTGCATAAATGTAGATGAATTTAGAATCGGAAAGAGCCAAGAAATTCAAATACACAGGTTTTAAAACTCTAGGCTGAAAAATAGTTATACGAAAAACAAAATTTGAGGTCACAATTTGACCTCTGGGGTATCAAATGACAATTTTTTTATAGATGTAAAAAATGAAGTAAAGGCCATTAGCTATTAGAATCGGCAAAAAAAGTGTGTATATAAGTATTTTTTCATGAAACAGGTTAAAGTCAAAACCATACAAGTCGGACGTCAGTTCTACCTATTTTTCTAAGCTCATATTTTGACATTTTTTTATAGATATAAAAACAGACAGGGTTCTTAGCTATGATGAACAATCATAAAAATGTTTGGTAATGTTAGTACTTTTTATCTAACTAACTAACAAGTGAACAAAACAATAAAAAAATCATTGTTGGTACTTTTCATGTCACTTAAACACCAAATTTATAAATTGCTTATATATTTCAGGCATTCTAATATCTTAGTCCTTAGATATAAATTTGAGCTTGGCAACACCAAAAATATAAGAAATAAAACTTATTTGCTATAACAAAGAACACCTACTTTATGGATTCATGTGCTAGCCAACACAAGTTTTGTATTTTCAATGCTTTTATCAATTTTTTTTTTTTTTTTTTTTTTAAATGTATTGAATTCTGCTGCCACCTCTAGGCTAGGACAACTCATTACAGTTAATATATGATGTCCTGGCACAGCACATGAATCCTTGTTTGATGCACTTGCTCCTGATGACCCAGAAGGGTGTAGAAGGTTCACTGTGATATCATCAAACTCTTCACAGTATTCCTCCACAATTCCATACCAAACTTCCTTGTTGTAAATGCATCCAACATACTCGCCTAGTTTGATACACTTTGGGTTACCAAGTATTGTAGGTTCATTAGAAATGTGACCTTTCCTTATTCTTTTCTCCAATGCTACTTGAGATGGGATACACCATCAGCTCTTCCTTGTCCAGGGGAACAAATGTGTCCAACTTCTTTTCTGTCCCTTTCAATTCTGCTGTAGTAACATAGAAAAAAAAATTGATCTTCTTGCTTAGTTTTCTTCACAAAACTGTAACATGTGTTCTGGTATAAGAATTTGCCTCTCAGTAGTTCTCTGCAAACTGGCATGAGCAGTATCTCTTTTTACTGTCCCTCCTATCCCATCACTGGCATTTTTCCCATGGGATGTAGCAAAGAAATGCCACTCACAAGCCAGACCAAAATACTCATGGTAACAGAGGTTTGTGAAATTCTTATATTGGCCAGCACATCCATCGAGAAATAGTGCACCTTCTTTAATTGTGGGCATCTGAGTTTAACATAAGTCATAAGCTTCATTATGAATGTGTAAACCATTATAGTGTGTTTTAGTGATGCAGATAAGAAACATACACTAAAATGGCTAAGTTCCTGGTCTACAGATCTGTAATAGATAACAAAAGGGTGAACTGTTCACTATGAATTGTCCCAGTGAGACCTTGGGGAGCATCTTGGCCAATAAAAGAATAATTCTCAGAAATCCCCCATCACAACTACCTCGCTCTCAGGTGGTAACGATTCCTTTAACTGCTTACAGTACTGGGATTGTTGCTAAGCAACTAAGTAATGACGAACCAACAGAGATTTTCATGCTTAGGGATAAGTATTCATGAAGTGGTTCCACCTTATCAATCATGTACAACGGTCAACAGTCACCCATTGCTTGTGAGTTACTTCATTTGAAGCAGATTTCACAGTCAAGCAACTCGGGAAAATTCAGGACACCCTCTTCCCCTGGGCAATCATTGCAAAGTTGCATCATGCAGGACTCTCTCTGTGCTACAGACACTGTAATCCAGAAGATCCTTGTAAGAAAGACCTCTTTCTCCCAATGCAGCTAGCTGTAATTTTGAATTTTTGATAAGTGCAGACACAGAATGAGTCCCACCACTACCAGCAAGCACACAATATGATGGCTGTAATTTTGCAAATGTGGAAAATCCAGCTTTTTGATTCTTTTCATTTTTGTATAGTTCAAAAATCTCTTAAATTTCCAAGGATCAATTGCTTTTGCACCTTTGTTAGACCTTCAGCACTTTAATGCAATCCTTTTGTCCAGGACACATACGACTAACATATGACTCATTGAATCTTCTAACTATATCTTTCTCTTCAGTTATTACTTTGCCTTTGCTCATTGTTGTAACTTGGAAAGATTCCATGTTCTGATTTCAGTAAACGGCCTTTTTTTTTACAGTGTATATTGTAGTTTGAAAGAAGCTAGCTGTTTTATCAATTGTGTATGGTGTGTCAATATTTGTAGTTTGCGATTGTGACATTTGCTCTCCATGAATGACTTTCAATTCATTCATTAATTTGTACAGATATTTTTCAGATTGTTTCAGGTTCTGCATTGTTATTTTCCTTATCGAGAATTTCAACACCATAACTGAGTTCCAGACTCATTTTTCAGGGATTTCTGAGCAGATAATAGCTTGCCACGAACCTTGCGCTTTTTCTGGCTTGATGACAGCCCTTCTGAAAACAACAGAAAGAGAGACTTAACACACTTTAATATATCTAAAGAACTGGATGTAGCTTAGCTTGCATTTTGTCAACTCGATAGTCATGTTAAAGATTTAATATTTCAAAGTAAAAGCTTGCAAATTATGTATGTTGAACTGTATATACAGTAGCTACCATAAATTCATAATTGTTCATATAGTAGTTCAAACAGATATAGGCTAGTATTACATATGTTATGTTGTTGATTTAGTACTTTTTGTAATTAGTGTTTGGTCTAGGAGTGCAAGAACTGGTTCAAGTGAGGTTGAAGGATTTTCCGCTATGAAGCAATCACTGTCATTTTTCACATCTTTAATTGGAGAAATGTTACTCAAATCACTGTCAATAGTGCATGATTCACTTGAATCTTGATCGGACTTGTTTTCAGTGGTACTAAGTATAGTGGGGTTTTTCATTATAATTTTCCAACAGTTCACACACAACAATGAGTCTTTTTCAGTCTACCATCACATTTTTCAGCAAGTGTATGTCACTTTTCTAAGGCTGATTGTTATGCGTTTTTTTGTTTTTTAATTGGGTCCTGGCAGTATTTCAAATGTCGAACCATTGTGATGTAATCTGTAAAGATATGAATACAGGAATATCAATTAGATAACATAAATTTTTAGAAAATATAGCTATGTACACTTGATGTTTTGAGCCTTGATAGTCTGAGGATCAGAGCACCATACCCACCAGCCACCCAGTTATATGGCTGCAACTGTACTAACCTGTGGATAAGGCTGCTGAAATTAGACAAGTAGCAACTTGTTTCAACAGGTTGTTTAACAACACTGTTGATTGTTTCTCATAGCTAAGAACCCTGTCTTTGTTTTTATATCTATAAAAAAAATCTGTCAAAATATGAGCATGTGTGAAAAAATTACTTCACTGACGCCCGACTTATGGTGTTCACTTATGGGTTGCTGATTCTAATAGCTAATGCCCTTTCCTTCATTTTTTACAACTATAAAAAAATTTCTCGTTTGATACCCCGGAGGTCAAAAATTGACATCAAATATTGCTTTTGTATAACTTTTATTTTTCAACCTAGAGTTTTGGGGTTTGTATATTTGAATTCCTTGGCTCTTTCTGATTCTAAATATATATACATTTATGCAACTCTGATTATTATTAACCAAGTTATGGGTAGGTGAAAATGTGACCCCACACCTGACCTCAAATTTCCCGAGGTCATATCTTTTGAACCTTCGTCGGACTGGTCTAAAAATTTCAGAATTGGATACAGGCTTTTGATTTACCTGTAAACCAAATTTTATCAAAATCCGAGAGATGAGGGTGTTAATTTCAAAAGATTTTGGTTGATTTAACAGAGAATGGCCCCACTGACAAATATCTCGGTTGGTTGTTAGTCTTAATCATCGCGGCTACAATGTCCAGCTACTATATGAAAGTAACTGAGGACGCTTCCTTATTGAAAAGCAATAAAATAGTGAAATCCAGAGGTTGTAGTCTTCACTAGTTTCACTTTGAGTGCCACACTAAATGACAGGAAGGCTTCACCCCTCCTAGGGCATTATAACTCTGAAATATGTTTACATTCCCTGGTTATTTTTCATAAACCTATATGACCATCTGACATCAATTCACCAGACCCTACGGTTTGATACGGTATTACGTGGGACTGATAGAATGAAACTGAATGAGCTCTGAATGCAAGTCACTTAAAGGTTTGAGTTTTTTTTTCACAAAATTTAGAAATAAGTAAAAACTATAAATTGACCTTCAAACTGTTAAGAGAAATTACAATTATCATGGCTTACGAATATGACAAGATTTTTTCTTCGCCCGGTAATGCTGTTATGACTGGTGGTATGTTTCTTTTTCCAGTTTAGCTGAATTCGTATCAGTTGTGAATACATCTTGTATCAGATTTTTTTACAATATACTTTACATTTATCCTGAATCCGTGAAAATTAAAATATTATTATTAAATGTTGTTTTTTGAGTAACGGTAATATTTTTGTCGAACGAGAAAGGCTTTCATCTACGCCTGGGTGATATTTTCGTTTATATAAAGAGTAATAATAACAATTTCTGTAGATAACAAGGTTGACTTATATCCATGTTGATGTCATAACACCACTGGAATTTTTAGGGACTTAGGTTTTTTACAATAACAAGGTTGACTTAGCATCCATGTTGTAAGTCCCGTTGTTAAGTAACCAATTGGTTCTTAAGCCACGTAAAATAAGTCTAATCCTTCGGGCCAGCCCTAGGAGAGCTGTTAATCAGCTCAGTGGTCTGGTAAAACTAAGGTATACTGAACTTTAACCACTGGAATTTTTAGGGACTTGGGTTTTTTACCACTATTTGCTAAGTAGAAGCAAAAATTATTCCCGAACCTTCTGAACTCGGACCAGGCTCTGAGGCAGTTCTCGCGTTATCCCATGACGACGGTAAACAGCCACAAGAAATGTAAGTGCATGATTGCGTTTGATCTTTTAATATAGTAACTGCCAGTTATATCTTTTAATATAGTAACTGCCAGTTGTTTATATTCTTTTATTCACCTATATTGTTGTTAGAAAGGATAAGCGTACAGCCTTCACTAACTTAACGCAGATGTCTTTGGTACAATAAGAATATAAAAACAGTAATGTTAACGTCCGGCTAAGGCTGAACAGTACTCTTAATAACGGCGACGAATGAGCAGTTCCCCATTCCTTAACTTTTAATACTTTAGAAATGCACAAACATTTGTTGTATACTGGGCTAAGAAGGAAAGGGAAAATTCCAAATACAAGTTTTGATAATCAGAGTGAATTTGATATGACAACGTATTAGCTTATTATTAAAATATCCGTCTTTACGCTCTTTATAGCTTTTACACTACTAAAATTAGCACAAAGTTCATTAACATACCGCAAGACAAATGTTCAAACTAAACATTTGAGTGGCCAACAATGATAAAATCGTTTGTGCTGTTACTGCAACACCGTCAGATACCCGGTTGGTGAGGGGATTATCCAAATCTACACAGCAGGGTACATTGACAGATAGTGGAAGTATCTTAAAAAGTACTACACTCGCTTCTTATGTCAAGCTACTTAAATCCAGCTTTGTTCTAAAAATTTTTTTAAATGAGCTGAGGTGAATGGAATAAAAAAATAAATTATAATTTTGACGAAAATGTCATTTATATTCAGCGGCCCATTGTGGAAATATATTTTTAATGAAAACTCCACTTTATGGGATTCGATACAATACTAAAGAATGATTAAGTTATTTGGGTAATTTCGTAGTATTCATTTTCAGTTCCCTCTTTTTTTTTTCCTTTCAAGTTCAATCATTATTCCTGTAAATCTTATCTGTGTTTGCGTGCGTGTGCGCGTCTCTCTTGCTGTTAGGCTTCTTGTATCCTTTTGTAATTTGATTCTCGTTCGGTGGTTTTAGAGTGATCATTCTTATCTGGCGATATCCAAGTCACAGAATAACGCTGGCAGTAGGGTTGCGTCAATGTCATTAAAATCCCGGAAGGTCTTGTAACACCTAGAGAACAGAAACACAAATGAACCTTAATTGGCAAGCAACCTGAAAGGGAGATGAAAGAGGCTGTTAGCCGGCATTAGTGTCATGGAGTACCTTCCGGTGCTGATTAAGAGTCAATTCGATAATTGGCTAATTTATCCTCCAATGCAGATGTCTTTCGCCTTAGTTGTCAAGCAAGACCAACAGGCCACGGGGGAATAAAGCCGCCTAGTTATGTAAATTAAGAACCTAACTATAATTAGTTCAAATTAACATAAAAGATATTCAGAAAGTTATGTAATAAAATGTGCACATTCAGTGTTGTAACGTTAAAACTAAAGGAACACTCGAATAACGATAGTCTTAAATTGAAATCATGTTGAAATATGTACACACAACGAAAAACAAATTTTTTGTCCAAAATTGTACATAGTTATCTTGAATGTAGCTGAGAAAGATTATTCAGTGTAACTATAAATGAAATGTAACATTATTCATAAAAAAAATTCAGATAAAAAATGAGACCTTTCTTTAGCCGAGCACGATAAAAATTTAAGTAGGAATTGATAATCAACGAGATCGTATTTTCGTTAAATGTCGTTATTAAAATTGCTTTTATTAAATTTTCTGTATTATAAGATGCTGGCATAATGTCAGGACAGTTAACCCCCGGTATTATAGTCTGTTTGGAGAAAAGGATAACTTTTGAATTAAAAAAAAAGAAAAAAAATTATTTTCGTAAAATGCCATTAAATCCCATAATACCTATAACTTTACAATCGTTACACTAGTAATTGCTTTTGAATACATTTTTTTTTAAATATACATTTTGTGTGTCTGAAATTTAAGTTTTTCTTTGTCAATTCTTTGCATTAGAGGAGACTGTAAGCCCTTTAAGCATTGTGGAATTTATAAAAAGTGACAGAGGAAAAGCCAGACTAGTTTATGGTGGATATACTTGTTAAAAAGAATTAGCAAATGGTGTTGGGCCACTTGAGTGTGAAGAACGCTGAAACAAAACTCGAGCGAAAGTGCATATACAACGAAATGAATTTGTTGGTAGACTTCAACGATCGCACCCACGCGCCACATGAAACAAAAATTAAAGCCGCTAAAACTATCCACAAGATAAGGATTCAGGCTATCAATACAGAAGAAACTATGCAGCGAATAATTTCTGAGCCCTGTGCTCTCATTGATGAAGAAACGGGAGCAAATTTGCCCCTAATTCACGACTTAAAACGTAAGATTAGACGTCAGCGACAATGTTCGTCTCACTTACGGCCTTTAGCTCTAAGCGCAAAAGAATTGGTTTTAACGGACGAGCTTACCAGAACTCAAGATGGCCAAGATTTTTTGCTTGCACGACTCTGGACCTGTTGAAAAAAAAGTTCTGATTTTTGGAACACATGAAAACCTGGATTATTTAAGCAGAGCATGGCACTGGTCTTTAGATGGAACAGTGAAGAAGGTTCCTTGGATGTTTTCACAATTGTGCACAATTCATGGACTGCTAAACGACCGTTCAGTACCATCACTTTACGCTGCTTTACCTGATAAAAGCCAAACGATTTATGCTAATTTTTTAAAGCAGCTAAAATAATTGAAAAAAAGATTTAGCGCCAAAAACTATCATGGTAGATTTCAAAAGTTATCCTTTTCTGCAAACAGCATATAATAAGGGGGTTAATTGTTCTCGGGGATAATTGTTCTACGGGGTAATTGTCCTCGTGGTAATTGTTCTCCGGATCAATTGTCCATGTGAGAGGGGGGGGGACAGTTAACTGTCCATGGCGGTTAATTGTCCTAGACTTAAAAGTTAACTGTCACTCCCTAAATTTTCATTAATACTTTCATATTATGCCATGTGAAATCTATTCAGTAAGACGAGAATTTCAACTAAATGTAGTTTTAAATGTCATACACATCTCTTTGCATGCAACTATAAGGCTATGGAGTGGCTGATTAAAAAACTTTACTGTAATATTTCCAGAACCTTATACTTGGAAGAAGAAATGGCTGCTTTGTATCACAGAACGAAAAAAATGTTACTCGTTTTTTCATTTAAAAATTCGGTGTCGGATCTAATTCTTTAATGTCCGTATTCCAAAAATTGTTTGCCACCGCTCACGTCTACTAAGACTATTTTTTTTTATTTTGCAGATACGGATTTATTAGGAGGCAGCCATGACCCAGCAATTGAGGTAAGCCAAATCTGTGAGAATTCAAGTCGGAAAAATAAGTTTAAATTCACCCAGGTGTGGAATTTACCTTCTTATAATTTCTGCAAAATCCTATTTTCCCTCATCCGTCCAAAAATGGTGAAATTTGGTTTTGTTTTGTTCACGTCATTTTTAACCTCTACATTCTCTGAGTTGAGCTTTGCCTTTGAACTTTTCATATGCATATAATATATATATAATATAT
>JANJGK010000031.1:5710994-5717587 GCA_039081455.1 Macrobrachium rosenbergii | reverse complement strand
AAATTTCTTCTGCCCCTTCTTCTTCTTCTTCGGGGGGCTGCAGGGTCTGGGTAGGCTATTCCTAGGGGGCAATGAGGATACTGACTCTGAAGAACGGTCAAGAGTGCCATCAAGAGCAGAATCAGGGCCAGCCTCAAGGGCTACGGGCTGGCCTCCTACTTCGGCTGCTGCGACAACCGTCGTGGGAAGAGAACCAGTGACTGTGTCCTGGCCGGACAGCTCCTGGTCGCCCAGAGAAGAGGTAATGTCCAGGTTTGCTAGAGGGTCGTCCCCAGCAGGCGGAAGAGTGTGGGAAGAAGAAACATCAGGGGTTGGAGGTTCACACTGTGTGATGATCACAGTGGTGAGATTTGGTGGATCTCCCATAGGGGGATCCAAGTCATGCTCGGGGTTCAGCACTGGCACTAACTCAGGGCCAGGCTCGGGAAGTATGCTTGGCAGGGAGTCTCCAGCCAAGATGGGTGGAGCTTGGCAGTGACCAGTGCTTGCAAGGGACACTGGCAGCGAATTGGTGTCAGCCAAAATTGAAGTGGGACCCGGGGTATTAAGACCCCTCGGAGTCCCTTGCATGATTTTGGACAGCGATTCCTGTCTTAATGAGAGGACTGGGCCTCTTAGTTCAGTGGAGTTGGCTGCTGTGGCTAGCCTACTGGGGCACTTTGCCCATCTCTCCGAATGGCCCCTTATGTTGCAGGTCCTGCAGCGGTAATTTGTTCAGTCCCTTTGTGATGAGGGAGTAATTCTTTGGTAGCCGTCTGGTCGCAAGACCCACGGACTAGGCCTAGCAGGTGAATGTGGTGGATCAGTATCGGCTGACGGGGGCACAGCTGTCACAAAGGCTGTGTCCCTATCTGAAGATGTGGTGCTGGAGGGGCTGGCGGAAGCAGTCAGGCAACAGAGTGGTGTGGGGGTGGGATATCCCCAGAGGATGTCTCGACGAAGCAAGAACTCCACTCCGTGCATAATACGCTTGACAACGCCAAGACGATGCACCTTATCACTCCAAGGGGTAACCACCCAGAACTCAACTGTGGGGACGGTCAGGGACTGTTCGTCCACCCAGGTCACGGTCCACTTGGTGTGCTCCTCTACCGTGGCACTGGCGGGCACCTGGGCCCGATCGATCAGACTAATGTCTGAGCCAGTGTCGGCAATAGTTGGCAGGTGCACTGGGGGGCTGGAACCGTCCAGAGAAGCCACTGAGACGGACTATGTCCAGACCCTCTCAGGGTGAGTTCTCTCCGGCGGCTCAGCTAAGGAGGCAGTGGCACTGATCATGTTCATGTGCCTGGGCGTGACCACATGTTTTGGGCATGCAGGATACCCAGCAGAAGAGTGCCCTGAAGCTCCACAGTCTCGGCAGGGGCCCCGGCGGTATGTTGATTTCCCGGCAGTGACAGTGTGCTGGGAAGACAGTGTTGGATTAGGCGGAGAGGAGTACTGACGGTTGCTGGTAGGCTGCTGAGAGTTGTTGCCCTGCTGACTGCTATCCTTATAGCGGCAATCTGCTTCGGCATGGCCATACCTTTTACAGATGGGACACGGAGGTTTGTTAGGCGGGCCGTTCCGCGAGTGATTGAGGCCTGAGAGGTGTCCAGGTGGCACTATTTTGCGCTGCACGGTTCCATGGGAAGGATTATATGTCTCCCAGGTATCAGCTAAGTGGCAGGCTTCCTTAAGGGTGGCTGGCTGCTTATCATTAAGATACACAGCCAGAGGCCCAGGCGCACACTGGAAGAGGTCCTCCAGCATAGTCCGGTTGAACAAATCTTCAAAGGTGTCGCACCGCATAGACTCTAACCAGCGGGTGCCCGCTTGGGTCTTGTGACAGACCCATTCTGCCCAGGACAAGCCCACATTCTTAACCATACCTCTGAACCTTTGTCTCCACCTCTCAGGGGTGATTTCATACGCCTTAGCGATGGCCTCACGGAGAGCAGCCATGTCCCCTCGTTGATCTCTTTCCAGGGCTCGGTGAGCAGCCTTGGCCTTCCCGTCCAGGTGCTTGGTAAGCAGTAAGGCCCTCTCAGCCAGGTTGACGTCATAGGTCTCGAAGAGGAACTTGATCTCTTCGAGCCATTGTTCCGGCTCGTTTTCAGTCCATTTTCCCACAAGGTTATTGACTGTCGACAGAGAGGTATTTGTGGCCGATGGAGTGGGGCTCGAGGCTTGCTGTGCTGCTACAGCTTCTGTGCTTTCCTTCTTGGCTCTCTCCAACTCGAGCTCCCTGTCTTTGAGGGCTAGTTCATGCTGTCTTCGTCTTTCTTCTCTCACTTCTTCTTCTCTCCACTGCTGTGCTTCTTGTTGCCTTTGTTCTTCTTCATACTTTCTCATCTCAGCGATCTGTTCCTTTACAACCTTTGAAGGGCCTGGCCGGAAAGACCATCCTCCTTCCCTATATTCCTAAAGTATTGGTGCTCCTCGGTTGACATGTTGCTGATGGGGAAGGGGTGCTGAGTGAGTTACTTGGGTGTTCCCAAAGGAAAAGGTTTGTAATGATGAGGAAGTGTCCTTAGATTAGTGGCACTTCAATGAGTGGCACCTTTGAATAAGGTGGCACTGTGGATGAGTGTGCCGTGCGAAGGTCACACTAGGGGAAAGCGTTCCTGAAGGAAGTCTGAGTCCTTTTGGGCGGATACGCTAACAAATGGAGTGCTCCTGAAGGCTCTATGGTCCTTATGGGCAGATGCACTGTTAATGGGGTGTTCCTGAAGGAGCTGCGGTCATTATGGGCAGAAACACCGGTTGTATGGCACCCTGTTTCTTCAATACATGTGCAGTGGCTTATAAGAGGTTGCTTTGGTTAGTTGGCACTGTGGTTCCAGTGCGCTCCGTGAAGCAATGCAAAATGTCAGTGCATGAAGGTGAGGTACTCTGCCGGAGCAGAAGGTAAGTAGGGAGTAAAAGGTAATTGAGGGACTCCAACAGAAGGGAAGAGATAGGAAAGTGAAAGGAGAAAGATAAGTGCTTCAGTGATTGGGTGCTGAGCAGTGCCGCAGATTAGTGGCACTGAGAGAAATGGAAACTGGATGTGGCTTGAGTGGGTAGCTAGTTATGAGAACTAGTAGGCGCTGCCTGACATAAGGACAGGTAGGCTACGAGGTAGGCACACAATGTGCAATGGTTTATAGCACTTGCAACACGCAAGTCTGAGATAAGATATACCCACTCCCGCACATCAGTTGGAACACATAACAAGATATAATATATATGCGCTTTATCGCGTACTCTAAATGATCTGGGTTGAAGCACTTGGAAAGAAAAACTGGTTTGCTTGAGTAATCCGCTAACCACAAACGTTCAGAAATTTCGCACTGAGCATATGATAAAATTTAAATAGGTAATGAATTTGAAATTTCAGGTTTTGTTATTAATCTAATTCTTTGTATCTGCCTTTTATAATTTATGAGTTGATTCCCAAACTCTTAAGTAAATTAGGTCGGTCCCGTGTTAAAATGCATTAATGCGAGAGAGGAGAGAAGAGGGAGAAAAAAAAAGAAAAGATCTCTCTCTCTCTCTCTCGGTGAGCGATATGTAATGGCACGTATTTGTTATGAGATTTTAATCCCTTTATTTTGCGCTTAAACGAGGATTAAATTATGGTTGTGAAATTACGTTAAGTATTTATGGAAGGGCTGCTGTCTCGCATGCATAAAAAAAAACTTAGGGTATGGTACGCAAGGGTGTTTCAAATTGTTTTACAAAGTTTCCCGAGTTTCATTAAACACACAAGGAGGAGGCTCGTTCCTTGAACGAACGTTGTGGGAATGAATACGCGCGGGAAAACATCTGATTTGTAGTGTCTTGCTTGTCGGCGACAGAACGAAGTGGAATTGGAAGAGAAAAAAAAACTCTACTTTCTTGCTAAATGCGGGTTTTAAAATGCGAAATGAATTATTTAACTTCGAATATCAGCACTATCTTTACTTTACGTTAACATACTTTAATATGCACTGGGGGGGGGGTCGTTAAATAACTACACTTGGAACTGTTTTTCTTCCAACACTGGGACAGTTCTACGCATGCGCGATTTCAACACAACTGTCTTTCGCTGGCCGTATAAATGCCAGATATCGCTATACGGTTTCCTGTAAACTAATCATTATCTCAAAATTTATCACTAACCAAGAAATGTACATTTTCTTTGTCGTAACTGTTCTGAAATAAACTCCTAGCTACTAGTCCTAGCGTACACATGCAAAATTCCCTAACTACCACTTCCTAATTCCTAATTTTACTCGTCTACAACTCGACACTTTTGTCCTACACTCTAGAGATTCTGTGGGATGGACATTTCGCGCCTTCCTCTCTGTTTTCGCTAATATAAGATCCCTGTGCGTTCCCTGTGTTATGAATGCTTTTACGATACGAGAATTACGTTTCTTTGAAGAAATAATATTACTTCCCTGATTCTTAATATTAAAAAATGCACACACTCTGTTTACCAAAGACGTTGGCTCCGATCGCTTCCTGTGCTTTTGAATAATGAAATGATTACCGTGAATGAAATAATCGATTTTATATATTCCTGTTTTTTTTCTAGTCTAGCTTAATAGCGAGGCTAATACGCTAATAGGCTAATCCTGGCAAGGTCGCCACTGTCATAAACTGGACCTTGCCTTGGTGAGAAACTTAAACAAAATATAATTGATGCTGCCACGAAACCAAGAAAGTCCAGTGTATGAGCAAAGGTAGATGTTATTTGAAAACTTACCTTAGAATTTCCTAGATTTACAATTGAATGGGGAAGGTCGCCATATGGGAATTTAGAATTCTTTTACAGATTTACAGGGATTTATTTACAGAAACTTAGCAAATCAACAATGAGACACGACACAACATAATCACTAATGGGCAGATTCAGAATAGGACACAGGGAACAATAATGCAATGAGTTGGCAACAAGCAAGTGGAATAAAATGGGGCCAATCTGCAATACAATCGGTTCAATGATAATAATAACATTCAGTCTTGCCCTGATTACATGAAATAATTTCAGGTAATGCAAATGATGGAACTCCAGGATGGGAGAATAATTCATATGAACATTTGGGCCACAACGGAAATCGTTACTGACTGCAACCAGGAATTATCAGGATTTTGGTGGCAGACGAGATACTGAAGCATGGATGGCGATCGTTCCGCGTGTGTATCCCTGAAAGAGACGTCTCAGTTAGGAATGACGGTGTACACTGAAGGAGATGGAATTCCCCTATGAAATATCACCCAATACACATTCTTAAATACAAAACATATTGTAGCCTAGAAGGTGATTTTAATGAAATCACGTAGCTACAATCTGAGAATCGGAGCAGCGTCGGCTTTAACAATGAACACATGATTGCACTCACACAAAGATAAAATTAACACTGATACAGCTTAACTTAAATAGCCCTTAAATTGCACTGGTGGAGGAATAATTGATGGTTATCACGGGGTCTTTACTTGAATTCAAAGTACGTAAATGGCAAGGCATGGGATACAGGCAGGATTCTAACAAAGGGAGGATTGCTTTGTGGAGGAAGAGGTTAAAAGTTTAAAGAAATGGAATTTTAAGGAGTTTAAGTAAAAGGAGAGAGGGCTGGTCTTGACTACTTGCAAACGTACGAACCTTTTATGACTGTTATTGGCGCCTACAACCATTTCCAGGTGTCCTTTGAAGTTAGTCCAACCAGTAGAGCTGGAGAAAAATACGTCGCGTCCACCACAGATGAGATCAGAAGAGCGTCTCCCTGCTTTTCAAAAGCCTGGCGTCTTCGAGTGTCTAATGTTGGGCCAACCCGTACCTGCAAGCATGTCAAAAACCAGCAAGGAGGGCATAGGAAAAGCACACTTATCATTATATGCCTACAGATTAAAATCTGACCTGTACCCTAGCCCTAAATGCCCTTTTTGGCCTTCCGAATCCCTACATGTCTCCCCATCGCGTGATGGAGGGGAAAGGGTTTTGTATTGCTTACTGGATCGCGCGATGTTGGTGGGGTAAGGGGGTACGGAGACCTAACTAACGGCTGTTGACTGGTTCAAGGAAGCGCGGTTTTTTTTTTTGCTACGCCCGACTCGAGAGGCAGAGGAATAACAGATTAATTCAGAATTAAATGACGGAATCAAATATACAGGAATAGAGGGATGTTTATTCTTGACAATATATATGTGTGTGTGTGTGCGTGTGCATATATATATATATATATATATATAATGTATGTATATATATGTATGCATATATATATATATATATATGTATGTATGTATGGTGTGTGTGTGTGTGCGTGTGTGTATGTGTATGTGTGTGTGTTTGAGCATATTTTTTGTCTTATGTTACTCTGTTGAAGTCAGTTGCATTATTTGTAGAGGCTATCCTCTTATTTATACCTTGGTTCAGTCTGTATTTCTTTACCTCTTCAGGTAAGCTTTTCAGGAATAAAGACAGATTCTTCACGTTGCTTCCATTTCCTTCCTATAGTCCACGGACCGTTTTCTCGGCTACCGGTGACGTCTTCAGAACAATATTCCAGAATGTTGTTATTGTTGTTTTTGACTGAGGTGGTTTGTGGCAGCTGGGGCTCTTAGTCATAGAGCAGCCCGTACGCGTC
>JANJGK010000031.1:5688494-5705994 GCA_039081455.1 Macrobrachium rosenbergii | reverse complement strand
TTTATTACCGTACCTGAATCTATCTTTAAGCAATTCAGCTCCACAGACCTACTACTACTTTTTTCTTTACCGAGAAGGAATGAGGAGATTTTTTCTCCTTTAATATATTCTTCCATTTTCGTGCGTGCTTGAATTCCTTCCATAATGTCATTTTAATGAGATTTATGCTCTCTTTCACTTGTTGAATTTCCTTGTAGCAATTACAATGTATATACAGTAGTGTATTTCATATAATTGTCTGGGTCTTACCTGTAGTAATCTTAATAACCCATATTTTTCCTGTGATTTCCTCTTAGAGTACTTTAAAAACCAGTCCTTGACGCTAGTTTTCGTCCAAATCCACCAGTCTAACGGGTTTTCAAAGTGATCTTTCCTATCTTTTATTTTCTGCCAGAATGCTGAGAATAACGTTTCTATAGCCAACTCTTCTATCGATTTGTAATTTCATAACTACCATGTTGTGATCAGAACATGTAATAGGAATGGTATTTACTGCAGTTATAGAATGAAACCGTTTCTTCGTATAAATTCTATCTAGTCTTGAGCCATAGTTAACCCTGATAAAGGTATATTCTGATAACCCCTTCTTAATAATAATTGTCTTTTAGCTGTAAATTCCCAATTAAACTTCCGAGACTCTTCGATACGAGAGCTCTGTTTCCTGAACTACAGTCTCTAATTAAGGTGGGTACACACATGCGAACAGAACCTTGTATCGTAACCGATTCTTGTAACAAAAACGCAAGTGTGGACGGTTCCTCGAACCCGAACCCCGAATCCGCGAGGTTCGATGCTCCGTTCGCCCCCCGTCCCGGCAATTGTCGGTTTTTGGGCCCCGAATCAAAGGGAGGTCTCTTTGCACGTTACGCAATGTGTGGACGGGACCTGTATTGCACGCGTATCAACAGAGGTTGCTGAACTTGTTCACACCGACTATGAACAAGGCCGTCCATAGTAGAGTCCCTTTTTTTGGTCAGTCTCATGCCCTTGGTGTAAGTACGTATATGTCTACCATGGCTGCTTGGAGTGAGGAAAAGGTCCTTAAATTTATTAGTTATTACGAAGAAAAGATTTTACTGTGGTATGCAAAACACCCGAACCATTTTAATAAAATACGTCGCAATGATGCATGGATAGATATAGCACAAAAAACGGGAAAATCGATGGAGGAATGCAAGAGGAAGATGACTTGCTTGTTAGCGTCTATGAGAAGGGAGAAGGTTAAGATTAAGAAAAGCCACCATCTTCTTTTATTTCGCTTCATCTTCGTTAAGTAATGTATATAAATATAGGCGGCAGCTGCTACTTGCATGGTGGCCATCGTCGGTAAACAACCCGGACAGAGACAGACTGATGATCGCAGTGGATTGCAATGAAGTGACGTGCTTAACGTGGTTACGGTTCGTCCTCAACATTTTGACACCTTGTAACCGTATATGCGTAACTCAGTTACACATACAAGGTTCGGCTCTCATGTGTGTACCCACCTGAAGACTCGTGACGCAGTTGAAGTCACCACCTAGACTATAGATTCCACATTATGTCATACAAAGTATAAGATATTTCATTAAAGAATTTTTTCCTATATAATTAGAACCTGTAGGCGCATATATATTTACAATAAGGATTGCATTATTCTTACATTGAACTCTTATTCCTGTTATTCGACCTGTATCATCCACTTCAGATGACAGAATCCGTATATCCTTTCTCTTGTTTATACTTATTAAGGTACCTCCTCTACCTGTTATTGAGGGCTGAGAATTATGTCTATTTGTTCCTTTAACATATCTAGGGTATTAACATCTTTTATATTATGTTCTTGAATTAAAATAATGTCAATCCTATGATAACGAATTAGATACATCAATTCCATTTGCTTTCTTACCTCATTTAGCCCGTTTATGTTTAATGTTGCGCTGGATAAGGTTATTTTTATTTTATTATATTTGCTTTTTTATACAATTATTCAACTTTTTTAGATAATTATTCACTACAGTTGGTTTTGTTTCCTTCCTTTTATCCGTATTTGAATTCTCTTTGGTGAATTTCATCCTTACCATACTTTCTACGTTTAGATTCCAAACTTTTGAATTAGCTAAATCCATTTCTTGCAATTGGTCTCTCTCTCTCTCTCTCTCTCTCTCTCTCTCTCTCTCTCTCTCTCTCTCTCTCTCTCTCTCTCTCTCTCTCTCACTCTGATTATCGCATAAAATACTATCGCCCTCGATGATCTCTGCATCCTCACTCACTGCTTCCTCAGCACTTGCTTCCATGTCAATTATTTGGGTATCATTTATCTTGTGAATCTCTATAATAGTCGTATGCTGAACAAGTCCGTTGCAGGAAGTATCGGACACTTTTTCACTCGCTTTTTGTATGTATAATTCCAGGTTCGTCTTCGTCTTGAGGGATTGTTGAGTTCCCAATCCCTAACTGCTCGATTGCCATCGTTTTTTCTTGTTCCTCCATAATTTTCTCCCTGTCCTCTTCACGTGAGTCGTTTGAAGTCGGCTTGTTTGAATCTCCAGTGGTGTCTGCCCACTGTATGATAACATAAATAACATCCAGATCACTGTTAAGTACTGTGGGTTTACCCGAAGTCTTCGTGTCATCTTTTGAGTTGTTGCTATTTAAGCTTGAGATATTAATGGCAGGGAAGTCCACCATATTGTAAATATCTATATGAGGATCATGTCTATAGTTACAATTTAGGGCCATGTGTGAATCTCTACCACACTTATAACATGCCTTTTGTTTATCATTATATACTCGTACAGTGGATAATTCATATCCACATACAATGATACACAAGGGAATGCTTGTCTTGATATCCGTTTTCACGGTTCTCACACCATTACGAATGACCTTCGCTATACCATGAGAGTAAACATTTCGTCTGATACCGTAAGTTTTGCCGCACTCGCTCGAAACTGCAGTAATAACGTCGTCTCCCAAGTCGAATGGGGCATGTTTCACCGAGACGAAGGTCAGATTGCTGCTTAAATCGACTATTTTGATGGTTCCTCCCTGTTCTATATCGATGACTTTGTCCTCATACTTACTAACAAAAGCGTCAAAGGCTGCTTTATCACGTAACTAAACTATAATCTTGTTATACAATATGTGTTGAAAGCCAGCAATCTCGGGCGTTTTAACTCTTTAATTTCCCAAAAAATTACCTTGCATGCTAACTCGTAGAGCGGATAACATGAAAACTGTATTCCAAAGGAATTGATCTTCTTGATAATTCCGTTCATTTTCGATGTAAACCTAAGAACCAACCGGCTTTGGTATCGGGTCTCAGAGAGCAGAGCACTTGGTGACAAATCCGGCCTCTGCGAGATCTCAGCTCGAACGCCAAATATAAAGGTTGTTTCAAGCTTTCGATACATGACTATCCCCTACGGGATTCGAACCCGTGACCTCTGGATTAGAAGTCCAGCGCGCTTTCCACTGCGCCAAGAGGACTACACTTTTGTGAACCAACCAACACCGCCAGGATCAGTTTTCTGTGAACTTTCCTGCATAGTGAGTGACCCCAAGATCTTAACCCGGTATTTTTCCACCTTTGCGGCGTGTTTAGTACAAGCCCGTTGGGGATTACCAAGGAGGTTAAATCTAACCTCCTTGACGATTACCGTAAAAACATAAACAAAAGACTGTAAATATCATAAAGATAATGACACCCAAGAAATATTAGTCCTATATATATCTTAACGACCCCCGAAAACCCTCGGAGTCACTATCTAGGAAAGATCAGTTTCCCGTTGCGTGAGTATGTTTGTATGAATGATAGAAGTCTGCATGTTAACAATAAACTTTTAAAAGGGAAACGAACTTATTGCTGCCGCCAGCCGGGTTTTAGCCAGAACCTTTCTTTGGCGATAGTTGGGTCACAGCAGGGCTTTGGCAGTTAGGGGTTAAATACCAATATGAAAAATACTTTGATATGAGTAGCTTCATTTGTGAGTAGCCTTTGTATGTTCTAAAAAAAACACACACACACAGACTTTCTATATAGGTTTTTTATTATGATAATTATACATCCCGTCATGATACGCTTCCTTAATGGCGGTCTTTTGCCTATAGCCCTGTACTATCTTCCGTTACTGGGAGAGCCATTCTTTATTTTATGTACAGTTATTCTTTTGAAAATCACGTAGTTAAATTGACGTGTTTTATAGGAAAGGGTTCGGAACATCATAATGGGATTGAAAATGTCCATTATCATAGTACCATTTTATATCCTTCACATAATTTTTGTTCCAACAGAATTCGCCTTTTCCCCTGAAGTGAAACAGATTCACATCACTAAACCTACTTGACATACGTAAAAATACCAAGAGACTTGTAAAATTCCCTTTTTACCAACCGAAACAATGTTGGGGTCACCATTAAAGGACTTTGAATTCGTTGTGCGAGATCGGTCCCACATCAAATAGGGAATGGTTTCACTGTGCCCTGCATGCTGATGGAATTGGCATTCGTTGGTATACAAGGGTTTACACTTTGGTCAATTGAGTAGAAAAAATATTTATACAGTAAAAACACCAAGGTTAGAAGGAACCACACATATACATATACTCATGAACAGGCAAACGTCTACAGACTCTCACAATCACACACACATACACGCACACATATATATACATATACATACATACATACATATATATATATATATATATATATATATATATATATATATATATATATATATATATATATATATATATATATACAGTATATATACATATAAAATATATATATATATATATATATATATATATATATATATATATATATATATATATATATATATATATATATATATATACAGTATATATACATATATAATATATATATATATATATATATATATATATATATATATATATATATATATATATATATATATATATGTATATATATATATATATGAAATTTTTATCACACCGTGATTTATATACAATCATAAGCCACAAATGTCGCTTAATATCAAATTCACGCTACCTCGGGAATATCCCGATAGGGAATGATCACCAAAGGAGAATCCTCTCTTGATAGCTCAGTGGTAGAACGTCGACTGGAGTTGCTGGATAAGTTATGTGTCGTGGGATCGCGACCCGGCAGTACCAATTCATTTATCACTTATTATAAATTCCCCTTCAGCGATCATTCCCCATCGGGATATTCCCGAGCTAGCGTAAATTTGATATGAAGCGACATTTGTAGCTTCATGATTGTATATATACATACATATATATATATATATATATATATATATATATATATATATATATATATATATATATATATATATATATATATTATACTGTACATATAAATATAATATGATAATGTGTGTGTATGTATATATATATATATATATATATATATATATATATATATATATATATATATATATATATATATATATATATATACTCGTATATATATATAAAACAGGAAATCTACTTATGATTCATCTCTGCAACATTTCATATTCCGTTGGAATTGATTTTACTACATTTCCACCTCTAGGATTATCAGTGCACATTTTAGTTGAATAAAATCATATTCCCTTTGGTCGACAGAATAAAATCACATTCTCTCCTATATAGAATAGAGTCATGCATCCTCTCTGCTTTGCAGACTGAAAGCAAAGTAAAAAAAAAAAATCTTTGCAATATGAGAGAGCAGTACGTATCAATTTAATTTGGAAATTGTATTCTTTGTAACCTTACGGGTGTGCAGCTCCAGCTACGGGCTTTGCAACTTTTTGCATTTTCTTATGCTCGGAATGAAGAATAAAAGTAGTTTGTGGTCAAACTTCAAAATCGGGGAAATGAAACTAGCTACATACTGAACGGCTGAAATACAGTCTCTCTCTCTCTCTCTCTCTCTCTCTCTCTCTCTCTCTCTCTCTCTCTCTCTCTCTCTCTCTCTCTCTCTCTCTCTCTCTCTCTCTCTCTCTCTCTCATCAGTCGAAATATTATAAAATATATTTGTTTTTTACTATGGCCCTTTCAGTGAAGCGTCAAATTAATTAAAAATATATTTTTACGTCTAATATCCTAAAATCAATAAAAGCTTTAAATGTAAAATCCATCGAAATTTTGCACTGAATATTATTCAGATACTTGTCAATTTCACCTCTCTTTTTCCCTAAATATGGATAATTAAGAAATATAAATTGTTAACATTATATATCATCAAATAATATTAATGTTCAAACTTTATTTTCTCTGGGAAATTTAAAAAAATCTCATTTTAATGTCAGATAAAAAGTAAGTTTTCTTTTTTTTTTATTTTCTTGCGGTCATAACTGCTGTTTTCTTTATTCAGTATCGAATCTACCATCTGATTAGCAATTCCTTCTTTTAATTACGTGGAAAACTATTCCCTCCGCCAATTGCTACAAAATCGTTCCCTTGGAAGTCTTTTAATCATATGAATTTTTCTGGACAGTTAATTTACATCTTTCCTACTTTGGATCTTATTTTATACAGGTTGCTACGCGAATGTCCGTTATTAATTACTGTTTCGAATTTTTCTGTAATAATTTAATTTCCCTTACAGGCTGAGAAGAATAAATGCTTTTTTTATTAATGACCTACAGAATTTTAAGGTCAGTGCTAATAACAAATTTATTTTTATTTATTTTTGCTGATGAAAGTTTTCGTTAGAAATATTCATTTGGTCGACAAAGTCGTATTATTATTATTGTTATTATTATTATTATTATTATTATTATTATTATTATTATTATTATTATTATTATTATTATTATTATTATTATTATTAAAAAGGATGGCTGTATTATGCGAATTTATCTTATATAGTGTCTTTTCTATCCTCCTTATGATTCGCTTTTCAGGCTCAGCGATGTTAGTCAGTAACTGGCCGATATTCATGTTGGAAAAGGACAGTGTGCGGAATATTGGAAGTCTTTTATTAAAATATCCAATCAGAAATTTCTGATCGGATATTTTAATAAAAGACTTCCAATATTAATTTCTGATTGGATATTTTAATAAAAGACTTCCAATATTCCGCACACTGTCCTTTTCCAACATGAATATCGGCCAGTTACTGACTAACATCGCTGAGCCTGAAAAGCGAATCATAAGGAGGATAGAAAAGACACTATATAAGATAAATTCGCATAATACAGCCATCCTTTTTAATAAGACCTGTTTAAAAGAGGGTCTACTCCCTTCATATATTATTATTATTATTATTATTATTATTATTATTATTATTATTATTATTATTATTATTATTATTATTATTATTATTATTATTATTTTCTAAGAATCTTACTACGTTAGTGTCTCATAGTCTGGATCTCGTGTACAAAATTCATGCTGAGGATTTGGTCCCTATACCCTATTTTCTTAGGATTCCAACATTCTCCTAATCATTCTTGCTGTGGCCAACAATATACTTGTTCGAGGTTTGTGCTTCTGATCCTCTCCTGATTCTCTCGGTCTCCTAAGGTCCTCTTGGATAACAGTTATTACTTCCACTCCTTATATCCTTCTCTAGATCTTGGTACTTTACTGACTTTTATCTTCCTTTATCCTTAATACTTGTTCCCCAAGGTATAGTCAATTCTATATGCGATACTCCCTGGGTCTCTTTATTTACCAGGAATAACTGTGGTCTTTGGAATAGCATCGCAATGTCCGTTTTTGCATCATAGTCCCAGAGCACCTTAATTAATATTTTTCTCAATAGTCTTTTTTCCGGGTATAGATTTGTACCACTTAGTTGTACATGGTCGACTATTTTCTTGTCAGATCTCCTAATGCATGCTCTTGGCGACTGTGCCGGGTCCTCTGTTATTTTCATTGTGAGCAAATGCTGGACTTTGACTTTAGATGGTCTATTGAACAAATTTGATATTTGGTCATGTGGATGTATATCTTTTTTATTTTTGGTACGTAACTATCGACTGCACATAGTGTTTGGTCTTGCTGCCATTAACATGTCTCCAATCTCTTTCTTTAACTCTCCCCACTTCAGCCATTGCCAAGTTGCATCTCCAGTTACACCCAGAGTATGCCTTTGTTCTTGCTATACAGTACATTTGTTTGATCTGCAGTTTCACTCTGCTTTGGGTAGCGATCCATTCCACATACTTCATAGGTTCTTGCTGGACAGAAACAAATTTTTCATTCCAAGCTGTAAACAACAATTCATTTATTCCAATGCCTAAGGTACTGCCAAGAGTTCTTTTCTTAATTTTGATACAGTTCTCCACACCTTCCAATACATTTCCCCCTTCTCTTGGAAAGTAAAGTCTTGCTGTACTCGCTCCTGGATGTAGTGATTTATCGATGGTCATCCTTTTTCTTGTTTTCCTGTTTATGTTTTCAACGTCCTCATTTGTCAAGTTTAGTATTCCAACATTATATCATACTACTGGCACGACATTTGTATTGATTGCCTTCACAATGTTTCTACCATTGAGTTTGGGCTGGAGATTGCCCTAATCTTGGAAAAATATTTCCATCTGGTGTTTAGTTTGATTTCCTGGTGTTGGACATTTTCAGCCTCTAGGATTCCCAGGTATTTGTAGGCAGCCTTTTCTATATTCTTGATGATTTTCTCATCTGGGAACTGGATTCTTTTTCATTGGATATTGTTTCCTTTCACTATATTTATAACCGAACGTTTATCAGTGTCCAACTCCATTTTCATATCTTATTATGAATTGGACTGGCTGTACAAGAGAATTCTGGCTCTTACCCTCTTTTCCATATAGTATAGCTTGATTACATCCACGAACTTTAGGCGATTGATGGCTATGTCTAGTCTTCCAAGTTGGTACCCATTCTTAGTTGTCCTGAGGGCCATTGTCATTGGTACCATGGTGTCTGAACAGCAGTGGTGATAGTGCATCTCTCTGGAAGATTCCTCTTTTGATATTTATCGCTGCTGATGTGGTTCAGGATGCTATTAGGGTTGCCTTCCACTGTTTCAGTTTGTTGGAAAGTAAGGTTACTCATTTGTCTGCACCTCTGCACATCTTCAAATTTGGAGTCACACGCAAGTGAGGGACAGTATCGAATTTCTTCCTACAGTCCATCCATGCCAAGGTTTATCTTCCTTCCTTTTCTTCATTACCATCTTATCTATGAGAAGGTGGTCTTCAGTTATTTTGCATTTCCTGTTGCATTTTATCTGTTTCTTTGTCTACAGGTAGTTGTCAAGCTCCTCACTCTTCATTCCTTTTAAGAGCTTCTACGTGACTGAAAGGCATATAATAAGTTGGAAGTTAACAACTGCATTGCCCTTTCCTATATATATATATATATATATATATATATATATATATATATATATATATATATATATATATATATATATATATATATATATATATATATATATATATATATATATATATTATTTTTTTTTTTTATTGGTATTAATCATTTTCTGCCTGTTGTTATCCCGTGGGGTGTATAATTTTTTTATATGCAATTTCCCATAACTGGTGGACAATTCATCCATGTACGTACTTACAGTTCTCCTACCAGATTCCTGCACAGCATCCAGTTTTGGGTCTTACCTGTTAAGAGCCTTTCTCGATTGCTTTCTTACTTTGCCACTTCCTTAATTCTGAAGGTCCTGTAGCCTCTTTCGATTCTTTTTGTGAGACACTAGATTCATCCATTATTGTTTTCTTGGGAAACATTTGCAAAATATGCAGCATAAATACTAATATTTGATAGTAATGGATGGATTTTCAAATTATGAATATACTGATAGAAAACGAAAAATATATTGAATATCAAAAGGAATTATCCTAAAACGAATGGATAATAGTAATGTACAAATAAGTAAAAATATTGAGAAATAGAAATACTGAAAACAATAAGTCTGAGAAGAATACAGAAATAGTAGATATACTCATGAACACAAAAACAACAGCTACATTAAAAATTATCAAACAAAACGTATCTGTACTGTCGTTAAAATTGATAAAAGTGATATAGGATTTAGCTAATTTGTATAATCAAGAAAAGACCCTAAAACATAAAACACCCCTTTTCAGCAATAAACTGAAGCCTCTGTAAATAAGGACTGTATCTGCATACGAGTTCTCAGGTCTGATACTGATACGATCACGCTAACGCTACAATTTACTGCAGAGAAGGGCAGCGTGTACGGCGGATTGGGATAAGTTACCATTCCCGTAAACGAAACCTATACTTGGGGTCTTGGGAATATCCAGTCATTTGGCTTCTTTACACGCACACACACTCACAGAGAGAGAGAGAGAGAGAGAGAGAGAGAGAGAGAGAGAGAGAGAGAGAGAGAGAGAGAGAATGGTAATTTCTCTTAATTGATGAATTAGTATTATATATGAAAATCTTGCATTATTAATAATGAATAATAATAGTAACTCTCTCTCTCTCTCTCTCTCTCTCTCTCTCTCTCTCTCTTCTCTCTCTCTCTCTCTCTCTCCAACATTTTGTGCATTTAAGTGCTACCCAGTAGCATTTTGACAGTCGTGAATCTCTCTTACCTTAATGGAGTGCAGTGCAATGGGAATTTAGCGCTGCTTATTATTTTAACTCTATAGACTTCGTA
This sequence comes from Macrobrachium rosenbergii, assembly GCA_039081455.1. NCBI lineage: Eukaryota > Metazoa > Arthropoda > Malacostraca > Decapoda > Palaemonidae > Macrobrachium > Macrobrachium rosenbergii. The sequence continues at coordinate 5,695,383 of JANJGK010000031.1, read as the reverse complement.
ATATTTTAACGGGAAGTATTTATTCTCTTGGTATCCGAGACTCTTGTTCAAATTTTATTTTTTCCGCGCATGCGCAGTATGAGTGCTATGACGTATTGTTGACGTCATTAATTACAAAGCTCTACACAAAATATTCCCGCGCGGAGGACGCCCGAATAATTTTGAAACACTACAGATTCCAAACAGAATTCTCAGACTATAATGTCATCTAATAAACCCGTGCCTCTAAACAATCCCACTTGGGAGTTCCTCCACTCAAACCATAGGAAAGCGAGGTTACAAAAGCATTGTTGTGATATTGATATCACAAAGGTCTGGGTTATAAAAGAAGAATTGATCGATATGATAATGAAAAAAAAAAAAACCTGACTTCTTGACAGATCATTTCTGAAAGCAACGATTCAAACCATGAAATAACGTCAGGAAATACTACGAAGGGCATCGAGGAACTTACTGTAGAGAGAGACTGAACATCCGAGACCTAGAAATTGATGAATTAAACGAAGTACTAAATGCTGCTCATGTCACGATCAGTAAATTGAACGATCATCTCTCATCGCTGGAAGAGAAGGTGGAGCAACTTCAGGAAACAACTGCTAATCATCGGGCACCAGATGCATTCCACGGACTTTACCTGTTCTCCATCTGGGGGAACCCTACTTTTGGGGGATACTAACCTTACTACGATTCGGACATCTGATTTGAAAAAGCAATGGTTAGTCCGAACCATATACGAAGCAAACATCGACCTCATCAAATGTTGGATTTAGGAAAACTTCAATGGGCCCCCAAGTACTGCATTCTTTACTACGGTCTCCAAACTATACTGGGAAAAATCAGTTAGAAGATATTTTCCATAGACTTATAGTTTTATGTAAAAGAAATCTATTGAGATGGCTTCGTCTGTCTGTCCTCACTTTTTCTGTCCGCCTTTAGATCTTAAAAATTGCTGCGGCTAGATGGCTGCAAATTGGTCTGTTGATCATCCGCCCTCCAATCACCAAACAAACCAAATTGCAGCCCTCTAGCCTTAGAAGTTGTTTTATTTTATTTAAGGTTAAATTTAGTCTTAATCGTGCGTCTGGCAACGATATAGGACAGGCCACCACCAGGCCGTGGTTAAAGTTTCATGGGCCGCGGCTCATGCAGCATTATACAGAGACCACCGAAAGATAAATCTATTTTCGGTGGCCTTGATTATACGCTGTGCAGAAAACTCGATTGTGCCGAAGAAACTTCGGCGCATTTTTTTACTTGTTTTCTCTTGTTGCAAGTCTGAATCAGATAAAGGAGGACATGAACATTCACATATGTGAACTCGCACCGGTCCTGAAAGTCCAAGAGTTTGATGAAATAATAAAAAACTTCAATGGTCAACTTGCAGCTTGGAGTAGCTAATAATGGGATATCAGCGATCAAAACAAATTTCCAATTTAGACTTGGGACAAGTGAAATCGATCAGATGTGTCTGCACGTCAATAGTGAGATCCAAGGAAATTTCTTCAGCAGATTGGGGGTCAGAGTTATCGTCAGTCGTCGCTGAGCCGCAGTCGTAATTGAGAAGTCACTCACTGGCCATTTAGTACTTGCCAGGACTCGCTATTATCACTTTTTCTCTCAAAATGATGTGCACCTTAAAATTTAAAAGGGTTTGCAATCCTGCCTGTTCAATTTTTAATTTCTTGACCATAATGTCATTGATCACAACATTAATTTTTACCCTTACGGGCTGCTCTAAGAGCAAGAACCAGTGCCAGCGCAAGGCTGGCTGAATCTATCTACTGCTACTGCTGCTAGATTGGGCGTCATCAGATTACTAAACATCATCTCTAAACAATGTCCTTTCTTCAGATTACATGACATCTGGGACACTATTATGCTTCAAGAAGTGACTGTCCCATTTTCTGCAGGCTCTCAAGGTGTTGCTAACAACAAAAAAACTCCCAAATGCGCACGGAAGGAAGCAGAGCGCCGAGGCTCAGAAATACGGACTTGAGCTACCAAAGTGCCGTCAAAAATATTCAAGATTATCCACGAAGACATTTCACAGTACAACGAGATGGAAGTGAGAGAAGAAATACCCAGTTTTTTGTTGAGGATGGTCATCATAGTCGTCACAGCTCCTCCTCAAATAAGGGATGGCAAGGAAACTCAGCTGCTAATCCTACCTGTCGTCAATACGAGCAAACTCGGAGGTGTCAAGCAGAGAATCCATCACGTCGTGGCCCTTGTTATAACTGCTGTGAATTCAGTCCTGTTCTTTTTCAATGCCAGGATTAGATTTGATAGGTGTAGGAAGTATGGACACAAATCAAGATTATGGCAAAATACAGAATAGCCAGTTAAATCGTAGGATATGTGATAGGTGTAGCGAGTATGGATACAAAACAGATTATGTCAAAATACAGGATAGCAATGACATCCTCCTTATCATGATACTCCAACAGATCGACTCACCGATGAGCACATGAACATATAAATGCACAATCCCCCTTAGGTAATTTTGATGAAATCGAATTATTAATAAATGTTAGGAATGTTGATTCACATGTATAAGCGAATCGTGGCTTTTCCTTGAATTACATAGAAGCTTTATTGAAATCCCAGAGTTCTCTACCGTAGTGACGGGGGCCCGGGGGTGGGGGGAGTGTGTATCCCTGTTAGACACCATTTGAGGGTGAAGGCACTGATACCTGAACTCGTGAGACCACGGCACATTGAGGACCTTTGGATGACAATTCAATATCATAAATTTCCTTCCTTTATCATAAGCTGTGCATACCGTCATCGCCATGCCCTCAACGAGAGCTATGATTATCTTTCGGACGTGTTCGGTTCCATGGGTTTGAGAAGCAAACCTCTCCTAATTCTGGGTTCCTTAAATACAGTTTTATTTACTGATGACGCACACTATCAGGTTCATACTTTTAATATTACTTCTATGAATTGTTTGAACGTCTGTGCTCCTTTTATTACGAAAGTAATGAGAAGGCCCCTAGCCCCTTGGATCGACACCGAAATTAAAGATGCAATGAGATTTAGAGACAGTATACTAAAGGAATTTAAATTAAATAGACAAGACCCGCATGTTAAAAATAATTACAAAAGGGAGAAGACAAACTTCAAGACAATGTTGTCCAATAAGAAGAAAAACCATTATAAGGAAGAATTCTCTGAATATAAGGAAGGATAACACGAGGGAAACATGAAATGTCATCAATAAAATAACACCTCCAAACAAAAAAGTCTCCTGGGTCACTTGAAAACGTAGACATTGATGCATAGAAGAGAGTAGAAGATTTTAATAAATATTTTTGCTAATATAGGAAAGAGAACGTACGCCAGGTCGCAGGAAAATATCTGCAGTACCAATCAACTCCATTATAATCAGCCCTCCACATCATTATTTACAAGAAATAAATTCAGACCTCAACCAGTTGATAGAGATACTCTGATTCAACCCAAACACACTTGTGGTTCTGACGGAATTCAGTTTCGATTTTTAATGGACTCTGCTCGTTACAGTTTCTACATTCTTGTTATTGTCAACACCTCAATTGTTACAGGTGACTATCCTGACCCTTGGAAACATCCTTACGTAGTTCCCGTTTACGAAAGTGGAGACACTGAGAACGTTGGAAATTATAGACCAATTTCTCTGTTGCCTCTCATCACTATCATACTCGAGAAAATAATTGACATTCAACTAATGGCTTTCCTTGACTCAAACCACTTACTAGCTAACGAATAACATGGTTTTAGATCTAACCTTCCAACGGAAACTGCGCTACTTAAGGTTACCAATAAAATATATGAAAACACAGAAAATAGAAAACTATCACTCCTGTTAATATTGGATCAGTCCAAAGTGTTTGATAGCGTTCATCACCAAATTCTAATAAGTAAATTAGCTGAAGCCAATATCAACTCCTTTTGGTTTGAAAATTATGTGAGCAATCGCATCCAGTCTGTTCGTGTTGGATCAATTCTATCCTCTCCTGAGGAATATCTTTTGGTGTACCCCCGGGGTCTATTCTGGGCCCACTGCTGTTTTTTATCTATATCAACGATCTGCCACGGGATGGTCTTCTTGTTATTTATGCTGTCGATGCCCAGATTTTGCTGACCGGGGACTTGAAAAATTTCGACGATTGGATAAAAAGGGCCGAAAATATATTGACTACTGCAAAATATTATTTTGATAGTAACGACCTATTACTTAGCGAAAGTAAAACTCAAGTCATTTTCTTCGGATCAAGACATAAAATTCAGTAATGTGACACTTGTCCCGTCACACGCAGTTAAAATCGTGGGAGTTTTCATGGATTGTGGCATGACTTTTAATGCGCATATTAACGAACTACGCAAAACGGTAACTTGTATCCTATTATTTCTTAACAAAAACAGAGTGAGTGATAGATTTGAACCAGACCGTCGAGTCATGGTGGTACAGTCGTTGGTACTGAGTATCCTGAAATGCTGCTTGCTGATCTGGGGTTTGACCAATAAAACCCAGTTGGAAAGGGCCAAGAAAATACAAAATTTTTCGGCAAAGATCGCCCGTTGGAGGCACCCGAAAGCATGACCATGTTACTCCAACATTTGAAAAATTTAATTGGCTACGAATGGAGCAGAAGCACTTTTATGATATATGCCTCCTAATATACAAAATCAGAAATAAACTCCTGCCAGAATGACTTTTTTTCCCTGCCAACGGTAGGCCAGAATCGTGCAGAGAACATCAACACCAGGCATCAGGATCACTTATTTGTTCCGGCAACTTTCATCGACACTGAGGCGAGGTGTCTAGATGGAATTGGCCCCATATTTTGGAATCGTCTACCTGCAGATATAACGAGGTACGCAACCGTATCTTCTTTTAAATCTCACCTGATTACACATTTTCTCCCAAAATTGGTAACTTCATCTTTTAATTAACCTTAAGTTCTCATCAATGTCACGGGTTTTCGGGGATTTTTTAGAAATATCCTCCCTATACCGAGCAAAGGTTGTGAAATTTTATCTCTGGTCGTAAACTCTGTTTACATATTCTTTTATAAGAGTTGGCTAATTTATTATTTTATTGACTTGAACGTTTAAGCCTGAAGAGTATGAACGTGATTGATTTAAGGATCACATTCCTTTTATGGCTACATCATTATACGTTGTTGATTTTACCTCATCTCTGTTGCTTAGAGTCGAAAATTTGTTTGTATTTCTGTTTTTTTACCGATATTAGAGATATTGTATTGCAATATGAAACCTGTATGCTAGACGTCAGTACTGTGATAGTGAATACTGCTTATTACGTAAAATTTTTTATAAAACTATAATGGACCTATATTACCCAAGAATGAGTTATGAAATGTATGTAATAAGCATTTTTAATGGAATAAAGAATTTGGACTTTGCCTTTGACTTTGACTTTGACTCTCTCTCTCTCTGTGTAAGAAGTTTATTTATATAACTTAGACAATAATGTATAAGCGTGCATCCGTAAGGGCCCACAAAGACCTTCAAAGTTAAATAGAAAATGAAAGCTCAAGTGAGTTTACCAAAAGTAGTGAAAATCTCTGGGTACATGTTTTTTGGATATTAAAATTTCATTATTATTATTATTATTATTATTATTATTATTATTATTATTATTATTATTATTATTATTATTATTATTATTATTATTATTATTGAGTAAGGCATCATCTTGGATGTTAAACGATTCGATGAATCTTCTTCTTCTTCTTCTTCTTCTTCTTCTTCTTCTTCTTCTTCTTCTTCTTCTTCTTCTTCTTCTTCTTCTTCTTATTATTATTATTATTATTATTATTATTATTATTATTATTATTATTATTATTATTATTATTAGTAAGTAAGGCATCATCTTGGATGCTAAACAATTCGATGAATCTTCTTCTTCTTCTTCTTCTTCTTCTTCTTCTTCTTCTTCTTCTTCTTCTTCTTCTTCTTCTTCTTCTTCTTATTATTATTATTATTATTATTATTATTATTATTATTATTATTATTAACAGCTAAAATATCCATTAACCACTAATCATGGTTATTCCAGACTCAATATTCTATTCTGATTGACACATTTGCCCAATAACAAAAAAAATGTAATTTTATAAATGGCGTTCTTATTTTGTAGAATAAGCTTGGCTGATGCCAGCACGCTCTTCCTCCTTCATCGGATCGTAATAAAAACTGCTGACAACATTATTAATCTACAAAGGTCACCGGCACCAAAAAAAAAAAAAAACGTATGTAAGCTTTCAACATGCGGCATATCAAAACTAAAGTGCCGATGTAAAACTTACCTTGAAATTATAAATTTATAGAAAAGTTAGATATTTATTATTTTCCGATCGAATTATTATCAGAAGTCAATACAAATACCCTTTAATTTCTATTTAATTGCTTCTGATCTCCTCAGAAATGCTGGAGCATCAAAAATAATGTCCTCTCCCCGAGATAGTTGCTCTCGATTTAGTGGCTCTGATGTTTATAGAATCATCAGTGTCTCTCTGCTCTTGTGAAAGTGATAAGGGAGGTCAGTTGAACATAATAATAATAATAATAATAATAATAATAATAATAATAATAATAATAATAATAATAATAATAATAATAATAATAATAATAATAATAATAATTAAAAAGTACTCATAGTAGCATGAGTCTCGAAAAGGAGAAACAGGTTGAAAAGGGGAATCGAACAATTTCCGAAAGCTGTGTTCAGATTTATCTTTAAATGTATGTACATATATACATAACTGTGGATTTGTTTCTCCAGTAATAATAATAATAATAATAATAATAATAATAATAATAATAATAATAATAATAATAATAATAATAATAATGTACATTTGTTTAGTTAGATATGATT
>JANJGK010000031.1:5675552-5688394 GCA_039081455.1 Macrobrachium rosenbergii | reverse complement strand
TTTGTTTCTGTGATACTGGCGGTGTGTATTAGTCTCATTATTTCATTAACTTCACTTGTTTTCTCCCTTAGCTTCTTTGTGTTGTAGGCTTTCATGGAGGGTATCTTTGTTCTTTCTGTATCTGTCTTCATCCATTGTCTGATCTTTTCCACCCATTCCAACCTCTTTGTGACATCTTCAGTGTTTGCTCGTGTGCCTTGTTTGGTAGCTCTTCATTCCTGTCGTTTTCTGCCTCATCGTCTCTGAGTTCCTCTTTTTGTCCATCGTTACTGGGTGTTATTTCTCTTTCCAGTTTCTCTCTTTCAGTTGTGGAGAGACAGTTCTTTTTCTTTATGTTCCATACTTGGTCTGCCAGCCTCTGTTCCGTTTGAGGGATGTTATTTCTCTCATTCCATATGTTGACCTGTCTTCTTCTGTATCTTCTTTCTGTTGGGTTGTTTTTGACGTGACGTCTCCATATTTCGTTATTTTCTTCTCTTCTCTATTTCTTCTTCTGGTTTGCAAAACTATAGAAGTCTATTGTATTCCAAAGCAAGGTATTAAAGAGCAAAAGAAGAAGGAGATGAATAAAATGAAAAAGAGAAAAGTAATAAAGAATAGGTAGAAATCATATATAAAATAAGAATGAAAAATTTTTGATAGGTTATTTGCATTTTGTAGTATTATATCTAGTTTAATGAAGCTTTGTACATGATCAATTTATAATCATCTGCCGTTAGAGCTATACTACCACCATATTTCACAGTGGTAGTAGTAATGTCAAAATTACCTTCCACAAACAGACTGGACGTGCACGCACGCTCACACACACATGCAAACACACACACACACACACACACACACACACACACACACACACACACACACATATATATATATATATATATATATATATATATATATATATATATATATATATATATATATATATATATATATATATATATATATATATATATGTGTGTGTGTATATATATATGTATATATATATATTTTTTTTTTATTCCTCCTGAGCAAAACACTTCTTGGTTAACTGGTAGGCTCGATTTACTGGCGGGGAAGAAGGGTAGCGGCCTATTTTTAACTAAGGTAGGACAATAGCACCCCCTTATAACCCCCCACATCATGTGTCCAGTAGCTGACGCCCATCCATTAGTGATATAGGCGAATCCAGGCTGTGAGGTAGACTAGGAACTTGACCTGTAAGTGCCTAACCAGAAGATCTATTTTCCTACAGACTTTTGCTGGCTGTGTGACTATTTCGCAGATGACTGACCTCGCTGCCCCCAAGCATACAACAGAGAAGCATCTTGCCACTCGAAAACAATGCAACTCGGTACCCAGACGGCGACACGAAAAGTCGCACTGCTCTCCACTCCTTTTTTCTTCTAGAGGAACTAAGGGCGTCGGACAACCCGTCCTTGAATGTTAAGCGCAAACATCCACAGGCCTAAAAAGGTAAGTCAGAAGCCAGAAGCAATTAGTCCTCGAGCCAGTCTTTTTCTCTCAGTGAAGTTCTCTCCTTTATTTTTATTTTTCCGACTTTTTCACTTTTCATTCTCCAAACCAAACCCTTTGTTAAGAACCTAACACCAAAGCAGTCCAGAATTTCGCTCCCCGTGACTTATCCAAACCTCAAGCTAACTCAATTCAGTGATCCGTAGAAGATTACTCCCTCCATAGTGTCACCACGGCTAATTAAATTTAATTGATCAACTCTTCCATGGCGCATTGTTTAGCGCAGTGTGAGAGAAATTCCTTTGTGTGGAATGCTTATCCTGGATTCTCTTACAGGGTCCTTGCTACTATCCTGCTCAGTCGACCAAGCTTGTGAACTCAAATCATCTTAAAAGTACTGCCACTTCAATAAATGCAAGACTTCCCTCGTCCTTAGCCCGCCGAGCAATAACCTGTTCCCCCCCTTTCGTTGCACACAAGAGAGCCTAATCATTCAAGACAAATTAACTTATCAGATGCAGAGATTTATTACACATTGCCAATTTGCATTTTTCATTAAGTTTACTTGCTGTATCATCAGCCTTTCAGATTACCTCCTTGTTTTTTTTTCTGTAAATAAATTCAGTTTAACTTAACTAGATACTCATTTCACATGGCGACCTTCCAATCCCTGATTAACTAATGGTAATATCAAGATAAGTTACCCATTTTTTCCCCTTCATTTTGTTACAGGTTGGTATTCTCTGTACGCCTTAAGGCAGTAACTTAATAAAAAACCCTGCTTGCATTCCTCCAACGAGACCCAATCTATATATATATATATATATATATATATATATATATATATATATATATATATATATATATTATATATATATATATATATAATTATATATATAGTTATATATATATATATATATATATATATATATATATATATATATATATATATATATATATATATATATATTATATATATATATATATATATATAATATATATATATATTATATATATATATGATATATATATATATATATATATATATATATATATATATATATATATATATATATATATATATATATATATATATATATATATAATATATATATTATTATTATTATAATAACCCAGACGTCTCACACAGAGCGCCGCCCCCCCACCTAATTTACCCCTTTTTGTTTATTAAGAACCGCATGGCCGATCGTATCACCAACACTCCGGTCTGTCCCTCTTGTTTTTGCCTGGAACAGATATTGAGATGACACAGATAACAGGGGCCGGGAAGATATTTTTATGCCACTCCCTTAAGAGGATTAGCCCAACTAATCTTCTTAAACGGCCTTCCTAAAGGCAAATTAAGCTGCCCGAATTGTCTTACACCCGCAGGACCTGGGGAAGCGCCCCTGCCCCCCCGAATCGCTGAACACCTGGCCGTGATTCATCCTTACACACGGCCCTTACCCCTGGCCGCATGCCTCATAAGGAGCAGTAAGCAGCAGTTAGTTAGTTAGTTGTGATAGCATAAGACATGCAGACTCAGTAAGAATCCTCCACGTGGGCAGGTGATGCAGATTGCTGAGAAGATTTTCTTTCCCGGTCCGACTCCCGACTCCAGACTCTAGACTGCAGTCATCCTCGAGGGCATCGCCATACGTGTGATCATCCCTCGTCCTTCTTCGTCAGAGACCAGCTTCCCATAAGGTAAAGTGGAGTAAAGACTTCTCGGTCACGAAAGTTTGCTCTTTAGAAAGCCTGGAGTACCAGCACTTCATTTCTGTCCTTGTGCCAGTTTATCCCATGCCATTTTCAATGTCCTGTTTTCAAGTGTAAAAGTGGTCATTCATTCTTCGAGTCTTTGGCGCCCTCAGTGCAAACATGAGTCATATTCTGTGTTAAATTGTTCCTATACTGGCGTGTAATGTGTAAATCTCTCTTGCAGAGGGACCCATTCGCAGTGGACTCATCTTGGCCTGTGCCCCACCTTTAATCAAAACTCCCTTAGAAGGATCTTCAGGGGTTGCAAGCCCTTTATCAATTTACTTATCCATTTTCCCTTCAAATGCTTGCTTTTGTAAATATAATTCTTTAATTTAGCCCAAGTGTTTACGTAACATTTCCTTATGAAGTAGAGCCTTCAGCTTCTAAATTCTCCTCTTTTTCTTATTTTTTTACGATTTCCCTTTACGCAAGTCAGAACTTCAAGGCCAATCAAATAAAGTTTCCGTTGCCGGCCTGTAAAATACCATAAACCCAGGGAAATATGTAAAAAATAAAATATATATATATATATATATATATATATATATATATATATATATATATACGAGTATATATATATGTTTGTATATATATATATATATATATATATATATATATATATATATATATATATATATATATATATATATATATATATATATATATATATATATATATATATATATATATATATATATATATATATATATATATATATATATATATATATATATATATATATATATATATATATATATATATATATATATATATATATATATATATATATGTATATTCTTACAGATTGGGTCTCGTTGGAGGAATGCATGGGGGGGTTTATATGTATGTATATATATATATATATATATATATATATATATATATATATATATATATATATATATATATATATATATATATATATATATATATATATATATATATATATATGAAATTTTTTTATCACACCGTGATTTATATACAATCATGAAGCTACAAATGTCGTTTAATATCAAATTCACGCTACCTCGAGAGTATCTCCGATGGAGAATTATCACCGAAGGGGAATTTATATAAGTGATAAATGAACAGGTACCACTGGGACGCGAACCCTTGACATGGACCCATTCAAGTCCATGTCAAGGGTTCGCGTCCCAGTGGTACCTGTTCATTTATCACTTATATAAATTCCCCTTCGGTGATAATTCTCCATCGGAGATACTCTCGAGGTAGCGTGAATTTGATATTAAACGACATTTGTAGCTTCATGATTGTATATATATATATATATATATATATATATATATATATATATATATATATATATATATATATATATATATATATATATATATTTTCTTACAGATTGGGTCTCGTTGGAGGAATGCAAGGGGGGTTTATATATATATATATATATATATATATATATATATATATATATATATATATATATATATATATATATATATATATATATATATATATATATATATACATATATGGGTGTGTGTGTGTGTGTGAGCGTGAGTGCACGTCCATTCTGTTAGTGAAAGGTAACTTTAACATTGCTGATAGCAAGGGGACAGTTCTTCATTACACTGCTCGAAAAGGCTAAAAAGTAGCTGTGTGTTGCATATTCGGCATACTACACGACTAATGGATTCTTCATGAAAAGATGTCTTTTTTTCTTAAGAAGTTTTTTTCTTTACGTTCAAAGCAGTGCAGTCTTTTAATAGAACTGATCTACAAAGAATTGGTTGGCATGAGTTCCATATTGAAATGTAACTGAATAAAAGTTATGAATCAAATTTATACATATTAAAACAATAATTGATTCATTGCTTTGACTTTTGCGCATTGTGATTTTTAAAATATATTCTTTTTCGAAATCTATGAAACTTGGGTGTCACAAGGCAAACCATTAATTTTCCATTATTGTTCTTTATTTTGAAAGCCTAATTTCTCCTAAATTACAGGGCTGTGCCCACCAAATACATCGTCCGTCATGGTTCCGTTTTAAATAATAAAGACCTCTGAGCACCGAAATATACTGAAAATAAGTAAAAAATGCGCCAAAGTTTCCTCGGCGCAACTGAGTTTTCTGTGCAGCGTATAATCAAGGTCACCGAAAATAGATGTATCTTTCGGTGGTCTCGGTCTAATGTTGTATGAGTCGCGGCTCATGAAACTTTCAGCCACAGCCCGGTGAGGCCCTGTCCTATAGCGTTGCCAGACGCACGATTATGTCTAACTTTAACCTTGAATAAAACAAAAAATACTGAGTCTAGAGGGCTGCAATTTGGTATGTTTGATAATTGGTGGGTGGATAAACAACATACCAATTTGCAGCCCTCTGGCCTCAGTAGTTTTTAAGACCTGAGGGCGGACAAAAAAAGTGCGGTCGGACAGACAAAGCCATCTCAATAGTTTTCTTTGCAGCAACCTAAAAACATGGACAAAAACACCATGCATGTGTTGCTCTCGGAAGGAAATGGTGTAAGGACCTACGTCTGTTTTTATAGATAACGCATCGTTTTATTGATCGTAAAATTTAAACCTTAGACTGTTTAGTGTTTTATGTTACCTTACGCTATTTATATTTTCATTTTTAACTAAACATTAAACAAATGTTTAAGAGAAGTTTAGGGAACTATAAAAAAAAACTAGAAGTTAATTACTTCAGCGCAAAACATATAGAAGTAAGAAGTGATACTTTACCTATTAATAAGTTCAGATGCTTAAGCAGTAGCATGCTAAGTAATTAACATACACACATAAGACTAAATAGTGTATTTGGAAACCTTTACGAAAAGTCAGCATTGTCTAACAGCATAACAATAAAAAAAAAAAAAAAATCATCGCTCTATAGTATTGTCCCGTCACTAACTCCATAAAACGTATTATATGACACACATAGCCTCTAAATTTGGGCAACCATAATCAATAAACAATTAATTACGTGACTGTCTGAACCTTTAAATTAACCTCTACATTAACAGGCCCATGGTTACCACATCAATCTTTCTATACAAACAATAGTATTCCAAAGGAAATCACCTGACGATATTTGAAGAAAACATGGCGAGTACTGAGTACTGTGTTTTTGAAGTGATTCCACACTTTCGTCTTCGATCTGGAAATGTTTAAAAAGTCACCAGCCGCCTGACAAGGACAACCCACCTTGAGGAATACATGAACTCACACTGAAGATGAAACATGAGCAAACAACTAAGTATGTGAGAAAGTGTATTCTAGTGGCTCATATATATATATATATATATATATATATATATATATATATATATATATATATATATATATATATATATATATATATATATATATATATATATATATATATATATATATATGAAATGCTTAAGGGTATTGATATATTATATTGTTGGTTTTCTTGGGGTGTTAAGCAGTTTGCTTGGAAACATTCTGGGCAAATATAAATGGAAACAGTGCCTATGTATTTAGTGAGTCAGTGCTGATGAAGGCATAGAGTCAGTATAGCTTCTCACAGAGACAAGGGGCATCATACCATACCTTGGGCGATGTGCTGGTTATGCCGCCGGAAGTCGTCAGGATCCGGCGAGAGCATTCATTTGTTGGCTTTCATGGGTGTCACACTAAGTATGAACTTTTCAACTTGAGTTACAGGTTAGATATTTAAGAGTTAGATCCCCTTGTTCTCAGATCCACTTCCCTGGAAGATTTTGTGACTGCCTGTGAGGTGAGATTGACCTTTATCTTCAAGAAAACCTGAAAGGGTTTAATTAACTTGGTTTAACATATACTGATTTATTTTACTGATTTATTCTAATCTGATATGTATCTTTGATTTTTATGATTTTACCATGTTTAATTATGTGCATTTCCTTTGGGGTTGGTATTGTGGGAAAACATCCCACATTTATTTTTTCCTCTGTGCCTATTTTTAAAAGTTGTGTTTTCCCTTTGTTTCCTCAGATGTATTGAATAGAGGCCAATATAATTAGAGGGAAGAGTGACCTTATTTTCAATTTCTGAGTCTAATTATGGTTACAGACATTTGTTGGTTATTGTGGATGAATTAACTAGATTTGTAGAGATTTTCCCTTGGAAGCATAAGACAGCAGAGGAAGTAGCGATAGCATTTTTTGAGGGATTTATTTGTCATTATGGGATTCCTGAGATACTTATTACAGATAATGGGAAAGAATTTGTGAATAAGATGTTGGAATGTCTTGAGGAGGTTATGGGAATTCGGAAAGTAACTATTATTCCGTATACACCAGAAGCTAATCGGTCATGTGGACGAGCCAGTAGGAAAATTATTGAGGCTCTCGGAATCACTGTAGGGGCTAATGATGTGAATTGGGATCGGCATATCACACAGGTTTGGCATAGCATTAATACAATGGTTAGTGATACTGTTGCAATGTCTCCTGCTGAGGAGTTCTTTGGGTGGCCAGCGTGAGCCGCATTCAATTTGTTATCCATTCCGTCCCATTGTGATGATATGGTTAGATTGTTGGTGTCTACTGCTAAGGATAGATATGCGCGCCTTGCTAGGAATCTTGAGTTGAAGATGCAAGAAATGCTTAATAGGAGCAATTCAAAGCCAGATAATGTTAAAGTTACAGTCTGTGACAGGGTTGTTTTGTGAAGATAAATATTAGAAATCAGTTGATTTATAAATTAGGGCCTAAGTTCGAGGGTCCATTTCGGGTTTTGGAAATAAAGAAAGGGAATAGGTTTGTTGCTCGAGACAAAAAAAAACAGGATTGTCCAGGTTGACACATATATCTAAGATCAAGAGGACAGCTTAAAGGGGAATTGATGGGTTCATTGTTTTCTCTCTCCTTTTTTTATGTATGTTTATTCGCTTCTTGTTTTGATTTGCGGGTTTCGCAGAAACGTAGTTTTGTGGGTTTTGGACACGGGAGGACACTTGTCCGTGGAGTTTTATAGATTTTGGTTTGTCTAATTTTTGTCTATTTTGTTTGTTTTTTTCTTTCTGCGCTAATGCGGTGGTTCGGTGTAATTACCTGTTTTTGGAATTTTGGCAATGCTTGAGGTCATCTTTGAATGGGTTACTGGTTGCTGTTGAGGGTGTTTGGGAGGACTTAGATGTTTTGATTGCTTTTCCTCTTGTCAAACTACCTTACTTAATGTTGAGAAATAAGCAGAGTCTGTATTAACAGTGATTAAAACTCAGCTTCAAGCAGCCATAGCTGCTTCTAAGGGGCATATTTTTGGGGATATTTTACCTTTCGGGGTTCTGGAATCTACTTTGAAAAATACAGCATATCTTTATGGTTTACAAGTAATTTTCATTGGGGGGGAATTCGTATCGTTATTATGAGATTTGGAAAGTACGCTTGTCTGATAGAGGGTTGATTGTGGAGGTTCCTGTTAGTGATATGAAATCGTTTCACAGTTTTATTATCCAGCCCTTTCCTAGTTGTTTTGATGGTTTGATGGTGACATGGGATGGAGTAGAGACTACTTATATATTTTAGGTGATCAGTGTCAGTCCTTTGTTATTAATTATAGGTCAGGGTGTACTTAAGTTCATGACAGATACATCTGTGACAGTAGGATTTTTGCTCTTAGGAACTCCGACGTGTTAGGATGTGAACTGTCACTTGTTCATAATCAGATACCCTCAGACTGCGACTTTACAACATTCCTGACAGAATATCAAGTGGCCACTATGAAGACTTTCACAGCAATTTTTTGTGCAAGCTGCTAAATATCCCCTGATGTCCTGGAACATTGGATACCTTATGGCTGAAAGGATCTCACGTCTTTGATGTTGCTTGTCAGATCATCACGCCGAAATTCCAAGTACTCAGCAGGATGGTGTACAACTCAAGTTCTTCTATTGTCATGCTTCACCTTCACGGGGAGCAAGGTACTATCCCCATGCCTTCTCCTATGGGGTACATAACTACAATTCCTCCACTTCTCCTACTGCCTGAAGATGGCTTCTTTGTTCTACAGCACTACATTCTTTCATCGATTTTCCTATTGGTGGCGGTCTTAGTCGCCATGCTGTGTGTAGCGTTGGGGGTCAAATGTGCAAAGAAACTATGTGCAGAGAACCATTCTGCCCAAGAGAAGCCAGTCCCAGGTGTTGCTATTCAGCTGGTGCATGCGTCAAGGGAATGGAACTCATTGATTCTCTCATGCCGTGGGTGGTATAATTGGTGGTCAGGCTGTAAAACACTTATAGATATTGATATATTATATTGTTGATTTTTTGGGGGGTTAAGCAGTTTGCTTGGAGACATTCTGGGCAAAAGTAAATAGAAACAGCACCTACGTATTCAGAGTGTCAGTGCTGATGAAAACTTAGTGTCAGTATGGCTTCTCACGGAGACAAGGGGCATCGTACCTTGGGCAGTGTGCTGGTTATGCCACCGGAAGTCGTCAAGATCCGGCAGAAGCGTTCATTCATTCGCTTTCATGGTATGAACTTTTCACATTGAGTGCAGGTTAGACATTTCAGATTTAGATCCCTTTGTTCTCAGATCCACTTCCCTGGAAGATTTTGACTGCCTGTGAGGTGAGCTGGAACTTTATGTTCAAGTAAACCTGAATGGTTTTAATTAACTTGGTTTAACATATACTGATTTATTTTTATCTGCTATGTCTCTGATTTTTATTGATGATTTTACCATTTTTTATTATGTGCATTTCCTTTGGCGTTGATAACGTGGGAAAACATTCCACATTTATTTTTTCTCTGTGCTTATTTTTAAAAGTTGTGTTTTCCCTTTGTTTCCTCAGATGTATTGAATAGAGGCCAATATAAATGTAGGGGAATGTGACTTATCATGACTTTGGTCGTGTTGACTTATTTTGATTTTTTTTAGACTCAATTAGTGGACGTGGATAGCACAATGTTATATTTCTTATTGGGTTAATTGGGCTAACAACTCTGTTCATAAATATTTCCAATTAATTTTTATTTCATTTCAAAACACTTGCCATGTTGGATTGCTGAATAAATTGTATTTTTTGGTAGTTTGTGCTTGCTGTTCTTCCTTAGTTCAGTTAGTGACTTGGATGACGAGAGAGAGAGAGAGAGAGAGAGAGAGAGAGAGAGAGAGAGAGAGAGAGAGAGAGAGAGAGAGAGAGAGAGAGAATCTGCTGACCCAATGCTGGCCATTGTTACTGGAGAACCTTTGATATATAAGATGATATGACATTCTTCTTAAAACAGAGGAGGAAGGAGGCTATGATCCTATCTGACCTTGTTAATTGGGCATAATATATACATATATATATATATATATATATATATATATATATATATATATATATATATATATATATATATATATATATTTATATATATATATATGTATATATATATATATATATATATATATATATATATATATATATATATATATATATATATATATATATATATATATATATATATATATATATGTATATATAGACAGATAGATAGATAGATAGATAGATAGATAGATATATAGATATATGGAAGTTTTTACATTTTTATATTCTTGTCCAATTTTCCCTCTAAGTTGCCGTACCTAGTCACTTGTATATTTTTCAGGTACTTAAATTGCACGAGTTCTCTATCACAGGCGTTACAGTTTGCAGTGTTGTCATCTTCCAAGACAACAATTCCATTCTTAACCTTCCCATCCCACACTTCATGAGGTCTGGCTAATACTCTGGGATCTTCCATGACTTCCATGTTCTGTTTTATATATTTATATGCATGTATATATATATATATATATATATATATATATATATATATATATATATATATATATATATATATATATAATATATATATATATATATATATATATATATATATATATATATATATATATATATATATATATATATATATATATATATATATATATATATATATATATATATATATATATATACATACACATATTTAAATTTCATGATGACGTAGTATCCAGCGTCTATGATCCTATAACATTTTTTTTAGTCGACATCGTCTATAATCTTGAAACAAACAGTCATAACTTATTTACATACTTTTAATATTTTCTTTTTTAAAGCCATAAATATCACATGTTAAAATCATTTTACCATCTCCAGAAATAAAAGAAGAAAGCAATCCAAACAGCTTGTATCTTTTAGGAAAATCTTTTTCTATGTAATTCCAAGTGGGATTTTCTTACTTGTCTGATTGCATCTTCAGAAAGTTTTCCAGCAGCTGATACTAAGTGGGGATTTCATTTTACACTCTGGGGTCACTTTCTTTTTGTTTATTATATTGACTATCTAACAATCTATCGATCTATTTATCTGTCTATCTCCCTCTATAAAGTAGTATTTGCTTCTCTCTTTCTCCCTTTATGACTGCAATTTCAACAGGAAGTTTTTTTTTTTTTTAAGCTAGTTAAGCTTAACACTTATGCTTTCTTATTTATGTTTTTGATATATATGTAACTGTTTATCTATCTGCCGCTCTTGCTGTCTCTATCTCTCATTCTCAATTTTAGAAGTACGCCATCAAATGAAAGAATACCAAGCCACACAGGAATTTCGTTTTCCAGTATGGAATGCATTCTCATTTTATGTCTTAAGATAATATCAATGACATGAAAATGTCCACAAAAACTAACGCGCCCTCCAATTGATAACTACTTCGATACCCGAACACCTAGAAGCAAATGACAACCATAAATGGCTCCTCTAAAGGTATTGGAATTGGTTCCAGGGCTTCATCCTTATTCAGATTGTAATTGGCTTTGCATTTAGTCCCTTCGCCGAAATGGGACTAGGTTTACTCGGTAGGATTAACCTACCAAGTACAAGGATCGTTATTTTGATTTATTTTCTCTACCCCATAGGATTTATGTAGCCCAGTAGGAAATGCAGAAAGAAGATTAATGGAAAATAATATATGCGCTGGTTCCCTTGAAACTCCATGAAAAGTGTATATATATATATATATATATATATATATATATATATATATATATATATATATATATATATATATATATATATATATATATATATATATATATATATATATATATATAAACACACACTAGCTGACCATTATATTAATAATTATCATAAATTATGATTAAAATTCACTTAAATTCTGATGAAAAATTGATGCTATAGGGGATTTATTGTTGCAGGTCAATCATACGCCTGGCAGCATCTGGAAGAAAAACTGGAGCATTCAGGCGAAAAGTGACCATTAACCCATAAAGCACCTAAAGGAAAACCTGATGGAAATAGTAAAAACAAAAATTTCATTCAATTTGTCTTTTTTTATGTATGTCAAGGGTAGGAGTTTGATTTTGAGTTATACTTTTCCTGGGATCACAAAGGGGCTGCGTGCTAAATTTTTTCTGGGTCTGCCTAGCGGTTCGGATTTCTATAGAGGACAAGGATACGAACATTCAGTTATGTATATACTGTACAGTATATATATATATATATATATATATATATATATATATATATATATATATATATATATATATATATATATATATATATATACATATATATATATATTAAAAACGGCAAAAAAGGCTGTGTATCAAAACCAAAAAGGACCTTACAACTGTAAAAAA
>JANJGK010000031.1:5665552-5668052 GCA_039081455.1 Macrobrachium rosenbergii | reverse complement strand
GCCGCGGTGGCGCTTGCCACCTTGTTACGCCGCGCCCCTCATTTAGTTTAATACTATTATTCTAACAACTATTTTAATATAAAAATTAGATGTTAAATAGTCCAGTACTTATTTTCTTTTTTTTTTTTTTTTTTTTTTACGTACAGGCGATGGTCATCGAAACTATTTTACCAGCATAGAGATCAACTGTATAATATTCGTGTCAAGTACAGGAGACTACAGAAAGTTGGACAGCATTGAAAAAATAATAGAAAGGCAATGACCAATAACATTTAACAATGTATGTTCGAAGGAATACTCTCTCTCTCTCTCTCTCTCTCTCTCTCTCTCTCTCTCTCACACACACACACACACACACACACACACACACACAGATATATATATATATATATATATATATATATATATATATATATATATATATATATATAATTTCATCATGATGTATCCCACTTCCAGTTAATTTAAAAACAACATATTACCACACCGATCTGCGATTATATTCGACAGCTTATACCATTTCCTTGATTTGAAAAAGAATGTTATAACATATACAGTTACTCTTAATATTTCCATGGTTAAAGCCACAATAAATCCGAGCTAAAAATATTCTGTTTTATCTTCGCCAGAAATAGAAAGCAATCCGCGCAGCATCTTGTATCTTTTAGGAAAATCTTTTCCATGTAATTCCAAGTGGGATTTTCTCACCTGTCTGATCGCATCTTCGCCAGAAAGTTTTCGAGCAGCTGATACCAAGTGGGGATTTCGTTTTACACTCTGGAGTCACTTTCTTTTTGTTTATTGTATTAACTGTCTCTCTATCTGTATATGTATCTGTCTATCAGTATTTAGCTTAATGTATTTTTCCCTCTTTTTCTGTCTGTGATCGCATATCCAACAGAAAACGTTTACATTTTAAGCTCTTAGAGTTTTACTGTTTTTTTTTTTTATTTGCTTTTGATACCTATCTATCTATCTAATTTGAAATATTTTTCTGATCGCATCTCCAACAGAAAACGTTTTCGCTTGATGCTCTTTAAATTCTACGCTCATTCTTTGTCTTCTTTCTATTTTTATATCTATCTGTCTCTTTATCTTTATATCTATCTACCCATATATCTATCAATCTATCTATCTCTCTCATTGGGGCCCATGTAGAAAAATCTTTTTAAAGATTTTCCAACATGGGTCATTATGGAATCTTATGCATTGTCCCTGCGTTTTTGAGGAATCGTCAGTTATGTATAAAAGTTCTAAACAACAAACAAGCATTAATAACTACCTTAGAACAGCAAGAAGGGCTGCTTCTCTCGCCATCAACGGCCAACCATAAATAGATCTCCTGTAGGTATGGGAATTGGTTGGGAATTGGCTCCAGAACCCTAGTTCTTCATTGGAGGGGTGGGTAAAAGTTAAGTATATCTTAGTTTAACCAGACCACTGAGCTGATTAACAGTTATCCTAGGGCTGGCCAGAAGGATTAGATTCATTTTACGTGGCTAAGAACCAATTGGTTACCTAGCAAGGGACCTACAGCTTATTGTGGAATCCGAACCACATTATAGCGAGAAATGAATTTTTATCACCAGAAATAAATTCCTCTTATTCGTCATTGGCCGGTCGGAGGTTCGAACTCGCGACCAGCAGAGTGCTAGCTGAGAACGGAACCCACCAGCCCAACAAGGAATTATATGGAGGGGTGGGTAGAGCTCTCGGTTAACACGTTGTTGGCCCAGCGTTCGACTCTCCGGCCGGCCAAATATGAATTAGAGGAATTTATTTCTGGTGATAGAAATTCATATCTCGTCATAATGTGGTTCGGATTCCACAATAAGCTGTAGGTCCCGTTGCTAGGTAACCAGTTGGTTCTTAGCCACGTAAAATATAATCTAATCCTTCGGGCCAGCCCTAGGAGAGCTGTTAATCAGCTCAGTGGTCTGGTTAAACTAAGATATACTTTTTTTTCCAGAACCTCATCATTATTCTAAAGGTAACAGGATTTGCATTTAGTCTTTGTGCCGAAATGGAACCAGGTTTACTCGTGGAACCGAACTGCTAAAGTACAAGGATCTTTATTTTGCTTCATCTTAGCTCTGATGGGAACGATAGAAAGATATCTAATTGAAAAAGATATATGAGTTACCTTTTGTAAAAAAAAATTACATCAACTAATCTATTTCTGTCTCTGCAAAACAGTATGAAGACGTTACAGATTCTTCGAACTGAAAGGTGATCGCCTGACATTATTCATGATGACCGTTACGGTGGATAATGTCAGATATTCCAGATCCTTGGAGGCAGAGAGTTAGGAGAGTGAATTTATCTATTATTTATTTATTTATTTATTTTTTACCACGGGTGTTGAAACAAGATGATCTACATGCACTGTTGGAATGGCGGACGAATTAATTTATTCTTGTTCGTGAAAGTGGAGGAGGCAAGAAGGTTCAGATACAGAGGCTGAAAGGAGGGTGAACAAATTGAATTTTGGTCTGCACAT
>JANJGK010000031.1:5642509-5665452 GCA_039081455.1 Macrobrachium rosenbergii | reverse complement strand
CTGACTCATCGAAGGGTTTCTGTAAATATTGACTCATAAACACCGTGCATGGGTTTTTCTGAGCAGGAAGTATTGTTGCACCGTCTTTTAGTCACACACACACACACACACACACACACACACACACACACACACACACACACACACACACACACACACATATATATATATATATATATATATATATATATATATATATATATATATATATATATAGATAGATAGATAGATAGATAGATAGATAGATAGATAGATAGATAGATAGATAGATAGATAGATAGATAGATATAATATTACACACACACAGAGAGAGAGACTCTTGAGTATACCAACAACTTAAAATCGAAAATGATTCACTGAAAGACTTCTTTCACTCCTGCGACATTTTCAGCGTGACTGAGTCACCTGGTCTTTTTTGTTTTAATCTGAGTACTAAACTCTCTCCTTTAAGACTTATTCCTGGGAAAGGAAACTCTGACCTTTTCTGTCATACTAAATATGATTAATGCTCATACTGGACTACAAAACAACATGTGCACGTGTAAAAGGCTGTGAAGAGACATCTGAGTTGGTAAAACGTGATACCCCTCGTTAAAGCCAGTAGAATTTACAAGGCTTTCCTTCCTTTTAACATTATGGAGGCAGGTGCTTCAGGCTCTGGTTAGGTAGCTAATGCCACTTTAGTCTTTCCACGTTCCTTGCATTATTTTTTGTATGGTTATTTCTTGTGTTATTCATTAGTTCTTTATTTAATAAGGAGAAGAAAAGAGGCACACGGATATTAATTTTAAAGTCCACAGCAGTAATAAGTACGATATGCTTTCTTGTGGAACTCTTGTCAAACCCACGCGTGAAACTGTGTCTCCGTGATGTCAATCTAAGTCGATGACTCAGAGAATTCGAGATATTCGATCTACCAAAGGCGGACTTGAACTAGATGACTCATTGATGAGAGGATACATACAATGTCTCATAAATAACATGCATACATTTGAGTGAAGAAAAAATATATATGCATAAATAAATAAATAAATAAATAAATATATATATATATATATATATATATATATATATATATATATATATATATATATATATATATATATATATATATATATATATATATATATATATATATATATATATATATATATATATATATATATATATATATATATATATATATATATATATATATATATCCCTACTGCTAACAAAGCTTCGGATAACCTTCTCCAGAGACCGCTTACTTTGTCTTTTATCTTATATTCACTGATTCCTTCCACATTATCCTTCTGTCCTCAAAGAGTTTTACTATCCAATGTTTTGTGTCAGTTCATCAGGCAGATTCCGAAGGACTAAAACAGGTCTCCTAATCTCTTTTTACTTCTTAATACACTTGCGGCCCGATTAAGTGCAAGTGTGTTTGCTGACAAATCATCTAAATATCCTGTAAACCAACAGCTTATTTAAATTAGTTCATTCGAAGAGAGATGTAGTATAACTCTTGTAATATAGTCTGATATTCTAAATGCTGGATTCGTATATATATATATATATATATATATATATATATATATATATATATATATATATATATATATATATATATATACATATGTGTTTGTGTGCATATATATGTATACACAGGTCTCTGCTTCTCTCTCTCTCTCTCTTTAGGTAAATGGATTTATATCCTTTTATCTGCCCGCCACAGAAGAGAGAATGTAATTTGGACCAACAGCATTCTGAACAAAACAATTAAATGCTTTGTTGTCAAGAAAATAAAGGAGCGGTGGTTGCGGTTTATTAAAAGCTTACGCTGTAATCAAATGAAAGGGATCTTGATTTTTTTTTAATTTTGGGGGGTGGGGTTTCTCTTAAAATAAAGTCCACTGTCAAAATGTAATAACGTATGATTATGTTTAGATAACCATTCATTTGACTCTGCCTATACAGTCATTTCTCGGTATAATGTGGTTCGGATTGCACAAAAAGCTGTAGGTCCCGTTGCTAGGTAACCAGTTGGTTTTTAGCCTCGTAAATTAAGTCTAATCCTTCGGGCCAGCCCTAGGAGAGCTGTTAATCAGCTCAGTGGTCTGTTTAAACTAAGGTATAGTTAACTTTTCTCTCTCTCTCTCTCTCTCTCTCTCTCTCTCTCTCTCTCTCTCTCTCTCTCTCTGGTGTGGTTTGGGAACACTTTGATAACATTCGCTATGAAATTTCCTTTAGCTCCTTGAGTCGTGTTTTGTTGTCAGTTCCGAGTTATCGCTATTTAATGAGATGAGATGAGCGCATGCGTGCATGCAGGTGCGGAAACATCTACAGCGCAAGAGCAATGAGGTTTAGATGTAGGTCGTAGGATAGGTTTTAATCAGCCAGTGGCAGTTTATAATGCTCAGTATAGAAAATAACATAGGCCATTGAAATGAGCTTTGATGTCATTAAACAACACTTCGTAAAGTAATAGGTGTAGCACGAAGAGAGACACAAATGCTTGTATAAACACAATTGTACGAGATAAAAATCTTAGTAACATATCAGCCACACTGCGCACTGATGTCATCCCTCTCTCTCCACGGGTTTCGTTGGCGCCGGCCTATGCTGGCTCTCCCGGCACAGGCGCCTACACTGCAAGATCCGTCCCACCTGAACCCCTGGATACTGAGACTATTGAGACTCGGAAAATACTTCGATGACGCTCCAACAGACTGTTAGCTAAATCGTTGATTGACTTGTTCGCCATTCGACGAGTGCTTTTTTGATTATTTGTTTATGGTTTTACCTTTCACCCGCCGTTTTGACATTTAAAGACCTCGACGGTTTTGATTTTAATTTTACAACATCAGAACATTCCCCTGCACTCCATGGTAGTTCTGTTTTAGTGTGTTAAAGTAAGTATAGGCTAGCGAAAGCTCATTTTCAGAATAAATAAGTAAATAAATACACACAAACACAAGACAACCGAGGCTTATTCATTTTGACAGCGAGAAAGAGAAAAAATCTATTTGATTTGCTGTTTATTAGCATCACTGGTATTGCCAGGTTCATCAACTGAGAGAGAGAGAGAGAGAGAGAGAGAGAGAGAGAGAGAGAGAGAGAGAGAGAGAGAGAGAGAGAGCTGTCAGATTGGAAAGGAAAAGCATTATCGCAACAGGTCCTTATTCTTCATTACCTTCCAAGAGTCTCGGATTAAAAAAAAAAACTTCATTGTGAGTCACCGCAAATCTGTAAAAGTCTAAAACATGGGTCTCGAATGCTGTACAGATGAAGTTGTCTGCAACATTTTCATTATTTATGCATATCATGGGTAATATAGTAAGAATATTTATCATTTATGACAAATGAATTGCTTCTCCCTCTCTCTCTCTCTCTCTCTCTCTCTCTCTCTCTCTCTCTCTCTCCGTTCATTAATTTTCCTTACATAAATACCGAAACATGAATATGAAATAACAGTGTCCCGGAAACATTTAGTCCGATGATGATGAAAGAGCAATTAGAGAGGAAAAGGAATCTAAATTGGAGGTAAAAACTACCAATAAACGAAGAGATCAATCATTCTGACGTGCACAAGCAGCAGCAGAGCTATTCTGTAAATGTAGGGCAAAGCGCTTCAAAGCAGCATTACTTCATTAGAACTATTTTTACTCCCCGGAAAAGCAGGATCAGAATGTGCAATTTAAATGAAGATAGTCTGTATATGTTTGTATTATTGTTAAATCCCTGAAAATTTTAGCCCGATATGAAATCTTCATAAGATGAATATCTCAATATGTTTAAAGCATTTTTGTCTGCCTGCATTGCAAGTGAATCAAAAAGGTTGAATGAGGTGATTTAACGTTTTTACAGATGAGGGAAAAGTGTTAAATAATTGCTGTAGTGTTTCACCTTTGATCCTTCAAGTTTTCCTTAATAATAATAATAATAATAATAATAATAATAATAATAATAATAATAATAATAATAATAATAGATGAAGCCACTTTTCATAATTATCTATATAAACTTAATGCTTCTTCTAGTTGTTTCTGAAACTTTTATGTCCGTTTTTAGTCTGTAACCAACTAACAAAGAACTCGACACTTTTGACAATTCACTAGCTTTATTTACCTTTATTAACACACAATCTGCACCTATTATCTCTAAACCTTTCTACACAATCACCTCCGCCAAAATATCAGCTTTATCTTTGAATTCCCCACTTACAACAGTGATCAACCTGTAATGTCGTTTGCCCTAACAGAAGAATGAACTGGGTTCGATCCCAAAAGAGGGGGGAGCGATTCAGGGCCATTTCATAGAAAACCAATAGTGTTGAGTTTGAACTGAACAGACAATTATGTACCTGGCAGTACAATGGACAGGTTGAATTGCAGGTTGTGTGAAGAAGGACTAGGGGCTTGCAACTTTACTTGTATAAAGTTGAATTGTAAAAGTTGCACTCTTTCGAGGTGGGCGTCTTACTTACGTGTATATATATATATATATATATATATATATATATATATATATATATATATATATATATATATATATATATATATATATATATATATATATATATATATATATATATATATATATATATATATATATATATATATATATATACACACGAAATTTTTTATCACACCGTGATTTATATACAATCATGAAGTTACAAATGTCGCTTAATATCGAATTCACGCTACCTCGGTATATCTCCGTTGGAAAATTGTCGCCGAGGGGGAATTTATATAAGTGATAAATAAATTGGAATCGTCGGGACACGAACCCGTGACACGAAAACCTATTCAGCGACTCCAGTGGACGTAAATAAATTCCCCCTCGGCGACAATTTTCCAACGGAGATATACCGAGGTAGCGTGAATTCGATATTAAGCGACATTTGTAGCTTCATGATTATACACACACATACACACACACACACACACACACACACACACACACACACACACACATATATATATATATATATATATATATATATATATATATATATACATATATATATATATATATATATATATATATATATATATATATATATATATATATATATATATATATATATATATATATATATATATATATATATATGGAAACTAGAATATATTCAAGATGTAGATCTTGATTACTTAATGACAGGCGAGAACTAGGCATACAAATATTATATTCTCTTTCTTTCTCAGACACATGGTACCAAAATGATATGAGGCATTACGAACAGAAATCTACTAAGGGATTCAGAGTCAATGAAACACTGTTTTTCGGCAACAACTTTTCATCAAAGCATCGGATAAAAGGTGAAAGTTGGCAAGTGTATATTTTATAGCCCTACCTAATTTTTTAAAGTATTATTTAGTACCTAGGTTCTATAGTTTTGATATTTATAGAGTAAAATGAAGTCGTCGATGCCGGAACCGACAAAATCACAGACAAGGATCCTAAAACAATTCGTGACGTAAACATAATGTGACGTCATGAAGCTCTGCCCATCCACCAGGTGGGAGGTGAATGGATATGCTTACACAGTCAAGGCTTCGAGAGATTCGATATTGAATTGTTCCCGTGGTTGCAAGACTGCATTTGTGCTACAGCTTTCTACTTTGTATACAAGCGAGAAGACCCGTGGCAAGATTTACTATAGCGTGAATAGGTAACTACTTCTATAGTGGGTAATGGTTACTAGGCCACCCCAGAAGTGTGGGCAGGAGCTGTCAGACAGTCACGGACAATATCCACGAGAGCGTTGAAGGAACCAGTCATCATTGACATCGCTAGCGACGATGAGGACGGAGATGGTAACCTCTTTCTCGAGAGTGACGATGAAGGCATTTTGTAAATAAATTATGTATAGTGTTAGAAGTTTTATTTGTATATCTAAAACACATTTATTAAAACAGAGATTATACCAATATGTTCCTCATTCAAACTAATTTTAATTTATTTTCCTTTCCATACATATCAATATAAATCGTGTTACATCTGTTGATGTTAAGTAGGTAAATAATAGCTTGCCAACAAAATCTTGACTCCTACCATTACCTTTTATTTGCAGCGAGTATACGAGCGCTGTTTAGGGTGCTGTATCATATAAATAAATAAAAAAATAAAAAAACAAAGGAATATAGCAATGGGTTACATTAACTGAAATAAAACAATGGCGCTGACCTTTACACCTATAACAATTGAGGGAAATGAGGTATCATTGCTTTTCATTTGAATTCTGCTTCTGGTGATCGCTCCTGACTCGCTGCAAATAGAAGGCTATTGTGCCGAAACCTGAGGTAAAACAAAACGGTTTATCTTTTTGTATTCCCACCCTTAATAGTTGTAGATCTAACAAATGAGCTATAGACTGATTCACATTGTGGATGAATTACATTCATTGAATTATTTGTAAAGTATAAACAATACGAATATCAAGAAAATGGAAGAGATCCAATTTACAACTTATTCCCAAAAACTGCTGAGGAAGTTGCAATGAAACCTCCACAAATATAATAATAATAATAATAATAATAATAATAATAATAATAATAATAATAATAATAATAATAATAATAATAATAAAATTACTGAGAATGATAATGCCATCAGGGGGATGATGACCAATCCTGCTCGCCATCATTGATATCGCTGAAGCCTAGGATGGGTACTAGCAAGACCAAGAGAGACAAGGTCTACCCAATTGAGTGGAGCCGCCTCTCCCTTGGGGTAACTACGTAGGCGATGACGTATCTCAGAGGTACCTGCTCATTACGGCACTTCACCTGCTGACGCAATAAGGAGGTAGACAAAGCTCTGCCTACATTGGGGATTTTGGGGGGAAGTGAGCAGACCTTCTCTTTCTCTTGGCCTTGGGTACTAATATCAATTAGTGAATATGTCATCGGCAAGTGGACAGAGGCACAGTGAAGAGACATTTTCCCCATATGTAAACTTCTCTTCACTATGGCAGAGCCTCATGACGTCATAGGTTAACGTCACTATTGTGTTCAAAACCCTTACTTGCGATTTTGATGGCTCTGGCATAGGAAACGCACTTTTACTCGGATAAGTACGAGAACCATTGAACTTGGGTACTAAATAATACTTGTAAAAATTAGGTAGGGTTGTAAAATATACTCTTGTCAACTTTCACCTTTATCCGATGCTTTGATAAAAAGCTGTTGCCGAAAAACAGTGTTTCATCGGCTCTGAATCCCTTATTTTTTTTTAGTAGGTGCTAATTTTTCTTGATAACGTGTACTACGAGGGGTTTCTGATCATTGATATCAATACTTACTTCATGACAGTTTTCCACTTATCGTTTTGTAAGCAATGTTGTCGTCTCTGCCTGTTTATTTTTCTCTAATTTTATTGACTATGAATAAATTTAGTTTGTATTTATTCCCTGAAAGTGATACATAACTAATATGATATCTTCTTCAGAAAGCGTCAGGGATGTTCCATAAATGGAATATCAATAAATGGAATTGCAATACAAAACAGGCCAAAGGCCAAGGTCTGGACCTATGAGGTCATTCAACCATGAAAAGAAACTGAGAGTGTAGAAAGATTTAAAAGTGTAACAGTGGGAAGACCTCGTAGTTGCACTATGAAACAATATTTATTAGAGGGAGGAAAGTGGGATGGAAGAAAGATAATATAAACGGAGGTACAGTAAAAGGAATGAAAGGGGTTGCAGCTAGGAGCCGAAGGGGCGCTACAAAGAACCTCTAGTAATGCCCACAGTGCAGCTCGTGTGGTGCACTGATGGCACTATCCCCTTATGTGGATATCCATGAATGGATATTCACTTTATGGAGTTCATTAGCTATATAGTAGATGAGTTCAAAGATTCGAAAATCGCAAATGTGGGAATTTATCTAATGCTATGATTATAAGTTTCTTACATTCATTTTCTCTACTTGCGGTTTCTATTGTCTCTCATCGCCAATAATAACTTCAGGATAGGGCAGCTGGAGAAACTGGTAATCCCTTCCATGGCCAATGCAAACACCTCTTTTCATAAATACCCTTTTTCAATTCCAGTGTTATGTTGAAAGGAGAGAACTTTGAAGTCAAACTCATCCCCTTTTTTGTAGCTGTGTGTTGCGGTATACATCATCTCTTACTCGACCTGCTATGCAGAATTAATTATTTCTGGTTTATGGCTGCAGTGGTTTAATGATCCCATCATAAGCCCCGCTTATTGACCAATAAGAATAGTTCTTGTCATGACTTCACATGTTCACCAGGAAGTGCTGCTGCTTTCAAATAATTTCCTTGATGTCGTGAGCGAAAAAGTGCATGTTTTCTCTCTGTATCCTGCCTATATATTTTTTATATAGCTGATATATTGTTTCGATCACATTTGCATTGTAATTATTTTATGATTTTGAGAAAAAATGCCGCAATGTCTGATATTAGCAGTGATTCATCTGATGAGGCTTATGCGCATGGAGAGTCTGATGGAGATTCATCAGATAGTGAATTATCAGTGAGCGGTTGTCAAGGTAATTTTGAAAGTAATGAACCGGTGGAGGAGAGGGAATGAAAGTTGATTGGCAACCTTTTCTCGAATGAGTGTCTAGACACTCGACACTTTAACGACCCACGTGCGGGTGTAAACACTAAGTATGCCTTTTCCTCTCCTGCTAGTATTTCCGATCACCCTTTTGATGAAGAAGTGATGAATAAATTGTGCACTAGGTTAAATTAAAGGGCGATGTGTATTTTCGTTTTAATCCACTAAAAACGGAAGCGTATGGGCCAAAAAAAAAAAAAAAAATTGAGTACCCATATTACATTTTCATAATTTGGTAATTGATGTAACTACTGCACTTATGTAATCCACATGTTCAGACTTACGTTTACACAGATATATACATCTGTAAGCTTTTGTGTTATCATAGCTAATATATTGTTTTGCAGGCGGCCCACATCTGACCCCAGGAAAATTTTCGCCCCCTTACCCATCCCACTTCCCCTTCCCTTAGTGACAAATGTGGTAAATAAACTCTATGGGTTTATCATACCTCATTTCATGTACTTGAGACCATAGAAGCATATTATTGAAGATGCCTTTCTTTACTGTGAGTAATAATTCTGTATCAAGGTTTGTGTTTAGGTTTAGTCGGGGTTGCATTTATGTTTAGTGAGGGATGTGTTTAGGTTTTAGTAGGGTTGAGTTTAGGTATAGTGGGGGTGCATTTAGGTTTATTGAGGGATGTGTTTAAGTTCTGTGTATGGTGTATGTTTAGGTTTAATGAGGGATGTGTTTAGGTTTAGCAGAGGGTGCATCTAGGTTTAGTGGGAGGGGTGATTATGTTTTGTGGAGGATTTGTTTAGGTTTGGTGGGAAGGGTGTTTAGGTTTAGTGGTGGATGTGTTTTGGTTTAGTGATTGGGGTGCGTTTAGGTTTAATGGCGGCATGCTTTGGTTTAGTGGGGGTGTGTTCATGTTTAGCAGGATTGTGTTTCGATTAGGGGGTGTTTAGGTTTAGTGAGGGTGTGTTTAGGTTTAGTTGGAGGTGTGTTTAGGTTTAGTGAGTGGTGTATGTTTAGGTTTAGTGGGTGAGTGTTTAGGTTTAGTTGGGGGGTGTGCTTAGGTTTAGTGGGTGGTGTGTGTTTAGATTTGGTGGAAGAGGTGTTTAGGTTTAGTAGACGATGTGTTTAGGTTTATTGGGGTGTGTACTTGTTTAGTGGGTGTGAGTTTAGGTTTAGTGGGGATGTGTTTTGGTTTAATGGAGGTGTGTTTCGATTTAATGGGGGTGTGTTTAAGTTTAGTTGGGGTGTTTTGTCTTAACAAGGACATGTTAATCAAAACCACACCATGTGTCATTCATAGTTTTCCTGGGCAGCACCTGGTTGGTCAGCTAATATTACATATATATATATATATATATATATATATATATATATATATATATATATATATATATATATATATATATATATATATATATATATATATATATATATATATAATAAATTTCTGACTCACGTCGGGATCGAACCCAGGTCTCTCAGGTGGAAAGCAAGGGCGTTATTTCTGTTCCACACGTGATTGTGTGTTGATGATTTCTATCTTATTCACTCAGAAGGGATAATTCGAATGAAATGTTGTCTATTGGGTCATTGCTGAGTCGGGAAGTTGGGGAAAACTCGCTGGTATGCAAGCAGTTAGCTTGCCCAGGTAATTCCTTGGGTGCAGTTGCTCTCAGGTTCCAACTTCTTTTAGACTTGTATGACCCAGTGGATAACGCCCTTGCTTTCCACCTGAGAGACCTGGGTTCGATCCCGACGTGAGTCAGAAATTTATTTCTGTTCCACACGTGATTGTGTGTTGATGATTTCTATCTTATTCACTCAGAAGGGATAATTCGAATGAAATGTTGTCTATTGGGTCATTGCTGAGTCGGGAAGTTAGGGAAAACTCGCTGGTATGCAAGCAGTTAGCTTGCCCAGGTAATTCCTAGGGTGCAGTTGCTCTCAGGTTCCAACTTCTTTTAGACTTGTATGGCCCAGTGGATAACGCCCTTGCTTTCCACCTGAGAGACCTGGGTTCGATCCTGACGTGAGTCAGAAATTTATTTCTGTTCCACACGTGATTGTGTGTTGATGATTTCTATATATATATATATATATATATATATATATATATATATATATATATATATATATATATATATATATATATATATATATATATATATATATGACTTTTTATCACATCACCGTGATTCATATACAATCAGTAAGCTAGAAAAACGTCCTTTAATATCCAATTCGCTCTCCCTCGGAAATAATATATTTTCATATATGTTACCGAAGGGGAATCTTTTAATTGATAATAAGTTCGTCGTCCTATGGGCTCGAACCACCGAAGGACAAGAACTCAGGACTACAGTAGACGCTTAACCCATGCGGCCAGCAAGTGAGGTATAAGTGGATATCGTCTCCCATGTACAAATCGCCCATCGAACTCAGGTGTTTGTATTAGAGACAACATCCACCCACCTCTGCCATGCTAACCGTGTAGTGCGTTTGTCGCACGCAGCCATATTATGACTTTCTATCACATCACCGTGATTCATATACAATCAGTGAGCTACAAACGTCCTTTAATATCCAATTCGCTCTACCTCGGAAATAATATATTTGCATATATGTTACCGAAGGGGAATTTTTTAGTTGATAATAAGTTCGTCGTCCCGTTGGCTCGAACCAGCGAAGGAAAAGAACTCAGGACTATAGTGGATACTTAACACACGCGGCCAGCAAGTGAGGTATATATATACGAGTATATATATATATATATATATATATATATATATATATATATATATATATATATATATATATATATATATATATATATATATATATATATATATATATATATATATATATATATATATATATATATATATATATATATATATATATATATATATATATATATATATATATATATATATATATATATATATATATATATATATATATATATATATATATATATATATATATATATATATATATATATATATATATATATATATATATATATATATATATATATATATATATATATATATATATATATATATAATAAATTTCTGACTCACGTCGGGATCGAACCCAGGTCTCTCAGGTGGAAAGCAAGGGCGTTATTTCTGTTCCACACGTGATTGTGTGTTGATGATTTCTATCTTATTCACTCAGAAGGGATAATTCGAATGAAATGTTGTCTATTGGGTCATTGCTGAGTCGGGAAGTTCCTAAATTGACTATGTACGCTACGATACCATATACGCACTCTGACTTTCTTAGATCCAAAGTCAAACAAATCATTGAAAAAGAGTTTGGATTTCTAAAACTCAATTTAATACCTATGAATCCACTAAAGATTAGCGGCTTTTTTAATTATAAGGACAAGCTACAGACCAAGATGTCTTGGTAGTTATGTTGGCTCATCAAAGAGAATGTTGCAGGTCCGTTATTATAGCCACTTAGGTTTGAGCTACAGAACTGGCTCACGAATAACTAATCCCGAATTTTCTAGTATTAGAAATCATGCCGTTAAATGCAAGGTTAATATAGATAAAAAACATTTTTCCATCCTGGGAACTACCAAACAATCGGCTTACTTAACGACCCTTGAGTCTTTGTTTATTAAACGTCATGCACCTCTTTTGAACTCCAACGTTTCTTCTTCTCCTCTGCACTTGGCCTAAGTGTACTCTGGGCATGCGTGAGCTTGTGGTCTCACTTCGTCTTTCCCCTTCTATTGATCAGGTAGACTTAGAAAAAAGAAAAAAAAATCTCCTTTCTTTTTACTTTTTATGTATTTTGTAATTTTAAAGAATGTAACTGCCGTTTTTAATTTAGCTTTTATTTTAAATTAGAGAATTAATGTGTATTTTTCAATTTTACAGATTGATGATGTGTTTAAGTAACACGAAACGTTTCTTAATAAATATGCAACTGTTTTGTTGACTGTCGTCTGCTTTGGACTCCTGCTTGTTGTTGAGTACTTCCGCCTGAATGTGTGTGTATATATATATATATATATATATATATATATATATATATATATATATATATATATATATATATATGTGTGTGTGTGTGTGTGTGTGTGTGTGTGTGTATATATATATATATATATATATATATATATATATATATATATATATATATATATATATATATATATATATATATATATATATATATATATATATATATATATATATATATATATATATATATATATATATATATATATATATATATATATATACATATATATATATATATATATATATATATATATATATATATATATATATATATATATATATATATATATATATATATATATATATATATATATATATTTATAAATATTTCTGCTGTTTGCCAGCGATGCATTTATTTGTAGTAAGATCAGATGAACCAAGGCAGGAAAGGACGGGTGTATCGGCACGGTCGCATAGACAGTTCAAACTTATAACGTTCGTTTGTAGCAAAGAACTCAGTAGCATTAGGGATTTAACCCCCATAGGAAAATTTCCATAATCAACCTTATGATAGGTGGCCTTAAGCTTTTACCTGTTCTCTTTGGTGAATGTTTTTGACAAAGTTTCAGACCCCGAGGGCATGAATGGGGACGACCCTGTTTGTCCAAACTAGGTCGGACAGAGAGAGAATCTGGCCTTCACCGCGAGAGCACGAAATGCGTTTCGGTCCTACAATCTTCTGCCAATCGTCTTTATACATTAGTGAATTGTGAAGACTGCTATTATCAAGACTTCCAATCGTCCGTTGAATGCGCAAACAGCCTGTCACCCACAGTAAGTCTGATTTTGGTTCAAAACTTCGTCGATTTACTAGCCTCTTTTCTATATTCCCGTTTCTTTGTTTCATTCTTTCGCCACCATAAAAACCCCAAGCCCATTTCACGTTCACGAAGTCTAGATTAAGCATAATTTATATTGTTTAGCGTCATCCCATTATTCCAGGGAAGCAGCTAGGAATTAGGGAGGGTTGAGCAAGTTATTTCAAATCCTTTATGCAGCCTTGTGTCGAATCCATTATTCGGAAGAGCCATTGTGTTTTTAATACCATATTAATGAGTAGAGATTGACTGTGTCCAAAGACAGCGATGTTTATCGTAAAGTCTTTATTCACTGAATATTCTTTGTGTGGAGGTTAATTTCCCTTGACTGGCGACCTTGAGTGTTGAAACGGCTGTCTTTGAGGTTAATTTGTAGCTTCATTGACAGGTTACGTGTGTCCTTGGCATGCAGGGCCTTATAAAAATTACGTAAATCAAGTAATAAACTCATCAGCCAAGTCTCACCCGTAACAATATATATATATATATATATATATATATATATATATATATATTATCTGCAATAATCTACGAAATGTTTTCTTTATTTAGACATTGTTCTTAATTGTTCTTCATCAAAATCCCTAACATGGGAATTACGGTCACATCTCTCTGTAATTTAAGAATTTATTATTCAACATTACTCATAGAAGACAATGTTTTAGCTTTGTAAACCTTTCTAATAAATGGGTATTTAATGACACAGGGTCACTTCATAATAATGGGGGTTTGTCACCGATTTAGAATGTTCTTGTGTGCTAGAATTTGTACATAAATCTTGGCTATATATTTTTTCCCTAATTACGTTTAAAGACGCTTTAATAGGTGTTCCAGCATGCTAATGACAGTTATTATAAGGCATTAGGTATGTAAGTCATTGAGGACTTTAAATAACCACGTATGAGCGAGTTTTGATTTAAAGCTGTTTAGATAAAGATACGTAAGATTTATTCACAGTATTCCCACATGAATTACGAGGTCAAAACTTACATAATTAACATTTTATTGAGACAAAGCGTGAGAGGGCACGAACTTCCCCATACGGCGTTCCCTTCAAACTAAAGGACTAGGTTTTAACTCCTGTAGGCTAGGATTGAAATGCAACCCTCATTTATAATTCGATCGACCAGCCAAGTTAAGCGATGCAGAGTGTAGCAAGATCCCACTTAGGGGGGTTAAGAAGCATGGTGATACGTTCGTATTTCAGTATGTTACTTTCTTCTAAACTTGCAGTGGTTCTCAATCTTTTTTTTATTGATGGCACACTAATTAATGTAATCATTACCGTGGCACCCCTGCTTCGCCATCCCACCAAATCGCATGAATTAACTTCTTATATAATGAGTAAGATTATTATCCATGCTCAAGCCAAAACCAGCACACCATACATGCAGAAATATACTGTACAAACAAAGGGCATATCAGAAAAATTAGATAAACATAATTAGAGTAGACACACTGACAAAAATTATATGATTTCTGCAAGCTTTTTTGTTTTTACAAATGTTCATTGAGATGATCTAGCCAAGACAAAATTCATGACAATCTTGTGGCACCCCTAGGCACTGTCTGTGGCACCCCAGGGTGCCACGGTACCCAGTTTGAGAATCACTGTTCCACAGTGATAAACATGAATGAATTACTGATAATTAAAAGATCCGCAGTAAGTAGAAGGCACCAGGCAGTATGATATAAAACAAGCAAAACTGATAACGAAATCTTTTAGAACCCACTGGACTGACAAAAATACAAAAACGGTAAAGATTTTCCCATTGATCATAAATTATTAATAGGTGGTCATATTATTTAGATCTTATGTTCTCTCTTTCATAATTAGTAAAAGACCTACTGCGCTATTATGATTTTCATGCTTAAAGTGATGTGTGAGATATCTTCTTACAATTGTGTTTGCCTATAATAACCAATGACGCCTGAAAGCCTCACTTGCTTAATTTCAAGATTCCTCTAACAGCAATGTTAGAAAAATTTGCCTACACAAAAGGTCTTAAGCAGGGAATCGAACCCCTTGCACACGCTGTGCCATTTTGCTGTGTTGTAGACACTATTAAGCTTCCTCGATATTTAGTCACTTCTGCCATAGGCTGCTACCTCATCAACCCAGTGTATGCAGCTTTCTTAGGTCTTCCCTTCACCCTTACTATTATTATGAATTATAATTTTTTTTTCATCAACCTCTCATTCCCGTAGGAGGGTCGTGCCGTCAGTGCACCTTATGCAGTGCATTGTAGGCATTACTGAAGGTTCTCTGCAGCGTCCCTTCGGCCCTTATCTGTAACCCCTTTCATTCCTTTTACTATACCTCCGTTCATTTTCTCTTTCTTCCATCTTACTTTCCACAGTCTCTTTACAATTATTTCAACATTACTTTCAGCGCTGAATGACCTCATGGGTCCCAGTGCTTTATATTCAATTCAATTCAAGCCTCTCATGCGGCAAAACCATCCCATAAGGCACTCTGCCTTTGTTGCCCCAGTTCCAGCCTTTCAACTGTTCCTTGGCGTATTTTCTCTTTACGCATCTTTTCAGTTCCTCTTATGTTGCATCTGACATGCAAAAAAAAGGTGCTTCAGCTATTAATGTCTTAATTTTACACGCTTCGATCAACAGGGTGGGGTGTCCAATGCCCCTTCTTTTGGAAGAGAGAAGGATATGTAAATACCTGGAAAACATAGGTATGAAGAGAATACTAGAGCTTGGCCAAGGCATGACATTACAAAGTAAAGAATATTTTAAAATGGACTATTTAACGAGAACTAAAATATTTTATGTACATTTTAAAAAGTTTGTTGTTTTTAGAATGGTTAATTTCACGAATAATAAAAATTGAAGAAAAGCTATAATAACAAATCACATCTTAGAAGGTTATTCCAAATAAACATAAATGTTTTAGAAAGGTTATTTTAACAAAAATTAACATATATTAGAAAAGTTACTTCAACAAAGCATAGTTTATTTTAGAAAGCTTACGTTATGTCGCTGGCATAGTGGTTAGTGTCTTGGTATGCCACTCAGATGTCACGGGTTCGCGTCTCCCCCAGGGCGATGAAAAATCACTGGGTCTATACCATTATCAGTTTACTGATTTCAAGTCATTGGCCCCGTGGGTTTGTTCCATATGAATAGGTTTCATCTACTAAATGTGCGTATATATATATATATATATATATATATATATATATATATATATATATATATATATATATATATATATATATATATATATATATATATATATATATATATATCATTCAAATATTGACTGAGCTAGATACACACAGCAATAATTCTGCCTAATTAACAGCTTCCAACTGACTGTTAGAGCAGTTTTTTTGCATTACTGAATCGCTGGTTAAGAAAATGATAAGCAATTACTTTCCTAATTAATCATGCTATGGATGAAAAAATAAATACATAATGAAATAAATAAAAAAACGTAAATGAAAGTCGGAAAAAATAATAATAGTAATATCCATTGTTGATCATTATAATGGTAACATTGAAAACAAAACTGATCACAATATTCAATGAAATGTTAATGGTAATACCAGTAATCATTCAGGCTATATAAGAGCCAGCTAAGAGTCAGTTTCGTTGAAAGGGACAGATGTGAATATTAAGAGATAACCCAAACGTTTAATTCATTAATATCAAAGATCAAATATGAATAAATGTGGATTACTGATCTACTGAATGACTGTCGCAGAAAACGTGGCATTACAACAACGACAGAGATCTGAATCATTAAAGATAGTTCCGAGAGACTCAAAAAAAAGTAAGCTGTGTTTTCTCTTGTAATAGAAAATTTGACGAGGAAAGATCCGAGAGAAGTATGTATCTTAAAAAAACTCCAGAGTTGGAAGTAGGGAAATAAAGTTTAGTACGAAAATTTACTGAAGGCTAGTTTGGTAATTTACAAAAAGCTTTGTAGTTGGTTCCAAAACAAACTAAATGGGTGCAGAAATATTTGTATATTATTCTTCAGTTAAGGAGAAGACAGAGGAGATGAGGTCAAATTTGACTGCATTTATATCAGCTATGAAGTGAACTTAACGCCTGGTAATATGACTGCAAGGCTTTCCTCCTCCTCCTCCTCCTCCTCCTCCTTCTTCTTCTTCTTCTTCTTCTTCTTCTTCTTCTTCTTCTTCTTCTTCTTCTTCTTCTTCTTCTTCTTCTTCTTCTTCTTCTTCGAGATGTAGAGTCATTATTTTAGAATGAACCATATCTTGGCTGAGATTTGCATGTAGTATGGTCAACTTCCAGACCAGGTGTAATTAACTGGAATAACACCTGCACTCTCTCCTTTAGCAAATAGATGTCTTAATGAGTTACCTCAGTTCTCCTCTATTTAATGAATCCAGAGCTGTTCAGTCTACCATTTCTCATTTATGAGCTTCTCCTAAAGTTACAACTGAAGTTTGAGGAAGTTTCCTGAAGTTGTGATTAGTTCCGCAGGGGCAATTTCTCAGAAAGGTTTCCTTCGATCGTCAGATGAACAGCAAAGGGTTGCAAATTTTGCACGGGGAGATGATGGACGCTATTCTGCTGAAGCTTTTGTGTTACTACTCCCAATTAATACATTGAAATGTTATATTTCTGACTTACATTGCATTATAAAGCTACCGTAACCATACCGTACAAAGTTTTAGCCATATAAGAGAAAATGTTAATGCCAAATTCTGACTTCTGGGACCTTACATAATACCGGGCCATAGATCGAACTAAGGTACATTCATGCTTATTTAGGGAATGGAAGCTGGCAACAGGCGGAACGACGGATAGTCTGAAGATGGATTTTATTACCCGTAGACTAAAGTCGTTGCAAGCAACGATTTTATTCGAAGACCTTGAGAGCATTTGCCTTTAAAATTTGTTACATAATCGGAAATTTTGAATAATACAAGCGAATTTTTGGAGCTTCATTAGCAAGTCGTATAAAATTAATCAGATATCTAGGCTTTACCTACAATTCTTCTTCTTTCTCTGCATCTTTTCCCACTTCTATGTGGGGTCGATGTTTCTGACAGCTTTCCTCCACCTGGCCCGGTCAAACACATCGTCCACTGACAATTGCTTGTCTCTCAGATGTTCTCTAACTACATCCATCCACCTTAGGTTTGGTCTTCCTCTTGCTCTCCCACCAGGCACCTCCATCTGCATCGTTCTCCTCCCTACATACGGCTCATCCCTTCTCATCACATGGCCATACCACTGCAGTCTTCTTTCCTGGGCCTTCTTTGATAGTTCTACTACTTTAGTAGTTCCTCTTATTCTTTCATTTTTGATCCTGTCCATTTTTGTTACTCCACACATCCAACTGAGCTCAGTATCTTGTAAATTATCAGTTCCTAATTCAACATGAATCTGTAAGGGACCCACATTGCTGATATGTCTGTCTATCTGTTTATCTCTTTATCTACCTATCTTTTCTTCTTCTTCTTATTTTTTTTTTTTTTATGAACCATGGGACTCAGTTCATTCCTTCTCTTAAGATTCTGTTACATGAGTCATTTACTATTGGTATATTCCGCCGAACTGATATGAAACTCACTTTATACTTACGCTTTCCATATTCCTTATAATCGTCCGATCGTTAAGTGGTGGGTAACTCGTTCCTTGTTTCTCCTGGTCTAAAAGAAGTAAATGAATGATTGCAGATAAATAAACTGGGTGTTTAGTAGAATATTGTATATCAATTTGGACTACTGAATTTTTATTCATTTTTATTCACTTTCAGTGTATTTTTTTTTT
Organism: Macrobrachium rosenbergii; assembly: GCA_039081455.1. Lineage (NCBI taxonomy): Eukaryota > Metazoa > Arthropoda > Malacostraca > Decapoda > Palaemonidae > Macrobrachium > Macrobrachium rosenbergii. Next base: position 5,646,289 of record JANJGK010000031.1, on the reverse strand, counting down.
TCAAATTACCAGTATTTGAATTGTAAGTTTTTTATAATGAATATAATTATCAATGCATACAGTAAGAACCTTTTTAAATAGTTTCATGAAGAATATCTGTATAAAATTATGATACAATTCTTTAGCTTTAAAAACCTCCTGCAGGCGCTTCGCAAAACGAAATAATTTAGTTATATAACTACCGAGTATTTCATGAAACTATACAATAAATATATTTTTTTTTTGCTTCAGCCGTTTGTCAGAGAAGGATTATGATTAGTGTGCTGTTATTATCATTATATCTGCAGCTTGCAATCAGCAACGTATTACACATTATCTGCTCCGGAAAAAAAAAAAAAGTCATTCTGTTGGGACTGTGCTGTGCAATTACAAGTTATTTGCATCAGTGACATGAAATATGCACCTTATTTGTGCTTGTAATACTTCAAAATTATGATAAGAGACTAAATCGATAAGAAGGGGGTATACTCTACGCCTCTCTTTTTCTTGTCTGCATCTGCTGAATTTATCAACGCGAACGAGAGAAAAATATTTTAAGCTCCCTAAAAACTTGAAAATTGGGAAAATATGCATTGTTTCGACGAAAATACAATCGACAAGTGTTCATCAATTGTAAAGGGTGATTTAAACGCTAAACGAAAGATAATAAAAGTCAGCATAATGTAATTAACTATGAAAGGCCCCGACAAAGCAATCTGCCACTCTGTCACAAAAAACAAAAATCATCAGCCACTTCTTCTTCTTCTTCTTCTTCTTCTTCTTCATATATTCTCTTTCTCCAAATTATATTCAAAAGTAACAGTTGACCTTTAAGTCGAAATAACTGAGTGGCGTACTTCCTAGAATAGCCATGGATGACTCACATAAAGGACCCATCACAGCGTCACTGTCTGTCTATCTATCTATCTATTTACCTGTCTAACTACCTATCTACATATATATATATATATATATATATATATATATATATATATATATATATATATATATATATATATATATATATATATATATATATATATATATATATATATATATATATATCCAATAAGCACGAATGAACGCGTGCTTGAGAATATCACGTGGACTTAGTGATATACAGTATATATATATATATATATATATATATATATATATATATATATATATATATATATATATATATATATACATATATATATATATATATATATATATATATATATATATCTGTACCATTCTGGAAATAGGGCATAAGTCAATTTTTGGCAAAATGGAGTTAAGTACAAAAATGAAATGCCCCAAATGATCCTAAATCAGTCTAGAAAAAGGGCACAACGCCACCAACTCCTAACAAAGTTATAAAGCATTGTTAAAAGCCACAAGTAAGGATAGCCTTGCGATCGTCACGGAAAAAGGGCAAAATTCGACTTATGCCCTATTTCCTGAACGAAGATACAATTCTTGTGGCATCACAAATTTTTTAAGGGCATAAGTCATTCGCTTTGCCGCGTGTTAGTCTTGCATGTACTTGTCGATTCTTGTATTCACTTGAACCGCTCTTGCTGCAGCATTCGTTTCAATGAAACAGAAGATTCATTGTGTGTTGAGAGTGCACCGAGGAAGGGTCGTTTGACTACAATTTGTATCATACTGATAAGGTACGGCTAATAATTATAGAGAATTGTTATTATTCCTTATAGGTAGTTGAATTTTATGAATTGTATTAATTTTTTTCTTAATTTTCAACTATTCTTATAGTAAAGTATATATAATTAATATTATCATATTACTTATTAAGATGACACCCAGCTTATAAAAAATCCCATTCATTGTTATGAATTTAAAGGCTCTGCAATTTTTATCTTTTATATTTGGTATGTGTAAATATATTTTAATGGTATTACTAACTAGGCCTATGCACATTCGTGGTTTGCAGTGATTACAACCTCTTACCTAACCTTTTCTAGGGGATATTATAGTTTTGTCCAAGGGGGCATAGCCCCTATTTCTCGGCCAAAGGGCCTTCACCCCCCTGGACCCCTCTCAGAGTTGTGAATATGGAACTTAATTACTTATAATTAAAACCTCTTCGCCTAGGCTATGGTGTGTTAGCTATGTAACTGAGTGATTAATAACATTGAATGAGTATGCAGTGTTTGCTTGTTGCAAACATAGAGCTCATTGGTTGCAAAGTACCTAGCCTACCTGCGTAGTTAATAACTATATGGTATATAATAATTTTAAGTGCTTAATATCTCCAAAAATAAGCATTTGCAGAAAAAAAAGTTGCAGAAGAAACATTTTTTTGTTCATCAAATTAACAAAATGCAAGGAAAAAATACAATTTCGACTGGGGTGAGCATAAAAAATTAGCTGTTTTAATGATTCTTCGTATAATAATAATATCAAGGTACCTATATCATGTTAGTGCAGCTCTGAAATTCTTTCTGCTTTTCATTTAGTTGTGAATTGATTGTACTATATACTGTATAAATAGGTACCTACCAAATTATAATGAAATTCTGCACAAACGAAATTTGCAAATTTTTATTAAAACTAGCAAGAAAAGCGGTGACAGTGATTACGGTACCTGTCTTGTAATTCTGTCATCCTGGGTTCGAGCCCGTATACAGTGGGTGTCAGTAAAAAATCAAGAGTTTTTCATTAACATTTTTTTTGAAGTTTTACAAAATTTCCAATATTTTTTTCTTATTCTTAGGCTTGGTATAAAATGAACAGAGGAAGAATAATGGTAGAAGCATCCAAGAGGCTACTTCGGGAAAGTAGACTCTCCTGCAGTGCGGGGGAAGACCCAGAGAGGTCAGAGGATGGTCGAGAAGCTTCCATGAGGCTACTTCGGAAAAGTAAACCCTCCTGCAGCGCTGTTGAAGACATAGATAATTCAGAAGATGATCGATTACTCGAATCTGCAGATGAGACTATTGATGACTCAGATTTAGATCCTGATTATAGATTACCCAGAGATAAAGTTGATGACGATCCACCCACAGATGATGAAATGCCACAAGCTTCAAGTGCAACTAAAGGGTCAAAGCTACTTCAAAGAAAAGCAATAAAATCTGCACGAATCGCAGGTGATTCTTATACAAATACCTCTAATAGAAAAGTCAGAGAGAGAAGATTTTTCAGAATTGAAAACTGCAGAAATAAATGCAAGCAGCTCATTTCAGAGCAATTGCAAAAATCCCTGTTTGACACCTACTGGTCAATGGATTGTCATACTAAGCATATCCAGTATTTGAGCAACTTAATTGAAATAAGAGACAAAAAAACCACCCGGAAAAAACAAGTGAGTCCTTCCAAGGAAAAAAATAGGACAGTTTCTCCTGAATATTTTGTTGAAAATCATGGCTTGAGAACAAAAGTGTGCCAAAAATGCTTTCTGCGAATATTTGACATAACACCAAAGCTTATTCGAGTGGTACGAACAAAGAAAATTCAATCAACCGCAGGCCAGATAATTGAAGATAGAAGAGGTAAGCAAAAGAATCCTTGTGCTGTTACTGAAGAAGAAATAGAGAAAATAAAAGAACACATCTACAATTTCCCAAGCTATGAGTCACATTACGCTAGAAACAAAACTCAACAGAGGTATTTAGGAAGTGATTTAACACTTGAAAAAATGTACGACCTGTACAGAGAAGCCAATCACGATTCACATCATAGATCTTTGTCAACATACAAGAGAGTCTTTTACACAACTGGCCTAAAATTTAAGCAGCCTCAAGTAGATACATGCTCTACATGTGATGTTCTAAAGCTTAAATTATCTCAGTT
>JANJGK010000031.1:5616755-5636755 GCA_039081455.1 Macrobrachium rosenbergii | reverse complement strand
TAATACCGTGTGGAGACTTCGGCTGCATTATATTTCTCCAAAAAATTAACTCGAGGAATGATCATTTACAGGAAAAATGTGATGAAATTCATAATGATAAGTTTCTTTCAGTGTGTAAGAATAAATAAGATACAGAAGTTGTAGATATGCTGTCGAAGAAATAAAGGCAGCAATTAAACTTACAAATTTTGGACCTATTGAAACCTTTCCTAATACAAACGAGGATCTAAGTCATTCTCATCACGAAGGCTTTCTTAAGTTTATACCAAAGAACAGAAATTTAAAACTGGAGGGCCAAATTACTCCTTAACGCTGATTATAAAATACGTGCCTAGGTTTAAGGGGATCATATTTAGTTGGTAATGGTTACAGGTTGTGTAAAAATTATAATCATAGCTGTTTAAACACACGTTGTGGTTGTATACTTTTTAATGAACAAATAGAATCGTGCTATAAATGTGGTTCACGGCTGTTGAATACGATTATGATCTGGAGGATGGAATAAATATGTATAGCTTCACAAATTTTCATGGGTTCAAGCTTAAAGGAACCACACACCTTATAAGGGGCGTCCCTTATAAGGAAAAAAATAAGGAGACAGGAAAGGGTATGCGAGAAGATATTGTGAATAAACTTAGAAGGAAAGTGAGACATAAAATGAAACGGAGAATAATAAGAACTTACGTAAAATCCGTGAAATACACCAGGAGAGATATAAATGCCTGGAGAACCAGTTCCGACTGAAATTGAGAGTACAGACAGAACAATGAGCAGAAGAAGCGACAGGCAGTCAAGAAAAATTAATAGCGAAAACGACAGTAATATTTCGACATACTCAAGAGAAGTAACATGGACGCAAAGGAGGTGAAACAGATACAAGGCATAACTTTTGAAGAAAATGAACCGTGTAGAGACTCAGATGAGGCCAGGGAAGTAAGAAATCTTTAAAATGAAAGGAAGATGAAAATAAATGAAGAATGATGGGAACAATCAAAGAATCAACGGACACAGGGAGCGATGCATCAAAAAGTATCGAAATAAGTGGCGGAACAATTACTGACGATATAAATCAGGGAGAAAGGGGAGAGCAGTGGATGGTAAAAATAAAAAAAAAAAGTTGGCAAACACCCCCCCAAAAAAAAAAAATCAAATGAAAGGGATAAAGAGACGGAAATTGTGTAATTGTCGTTGCATTTCATTTATCATTATAATTTTCTAATTACGGTAAATTGCCGACTAACTTTTTCAACGCTACTTTTTCAACGCTAAAAATAAACGGACTGAATGTTACGAAAAAAGAAATCAAGAAAACTGCTCTAGCTAAATTCAGTGAATTACATTTGATAATGTTGCAAATTCATAACACTGAGGCAGGAAAGATATTTGATCATGTAGGTAAAATATACGAAGAGCTTATGGGCCACTCTATGTATATAAAGTGAAGTGTTGCAATGTTAATCAACAAAAGATTGTCACTTGTAAAGGTTATAAATCAAGAGAAAGAATATGAAATGATAATTTCAGGCAAAACATCTATGTCTTGCCCCATTTTTTCCTTTCGAACATTTATGTCTCTCCTTTCCATCACTTTCCCGATTTTTATTTCATTTCACTTTTTTTTTTTTAATATTTCACGCAGTTGTATTTAATTTTTACCTGTCTATCGACTTTGACAGACGCACGTGGCCACAAAAAAAAAAAAAAAAAAAAACAAGTAAAAATATGCGCCGAAGTTTCTTCGGCGCAATCGAGTTTTCTGTACAGCGTGTAATGCATACCAATTTGCAGTCTTCTAGCCTCAGCAGATTTTAAGATCTATGGACGACAGAAAAAGTGCGGACGGACAGAAAAAGCCGGCACAATAGTTTTCTTTTGCAGAAAACTAAACGTGATTGGCCACACCTCCAATCCTTAATGGATACAAAAATAGTATAATTCAGAGACTCGAGTCGCTGTGCCATTGTGGATGCGATGGACATCCTTTGGACATGTTGAACACGTTGCTATGTCCAACATGTGTGGAAACGATGCAATTGCCTGGTCGCCCTTGTAAGGTAAATGTCAGGCTAGCTATTGTTAGACACGTACAATTTAACAGCGAGATCGATTACGGAAACTGAGTAACCTAAACTGAATATTCGAATACCTTAGGTAATGAAAGTTGTTAAGTCCTTGGTTAACAATATATATATATATATATATATATATATATATATATATATATATATATATATATATATATATATATATATATATATATATATATATATATATATATATATATATGTATATATATATATATATATATATATATATATATATATATATATATATATATATATATATATATATATATATATATATATATATATATATATATATATATATATATATATATATATATATATATATATATATATATATAATATATATATATATATATATATATATATATATATATATATATATATATATATATATATATATAATATATATATATATATATATATATATATATATATATATATATATATATATATATATATATATATATATATATATATATATATATTTTTTTTTTTTTTTTTTTTTTTTTTTTTTTTTTTTTTTGTGATTTATCTATTGTACCCCTGTGCTACGGGTGATAGAACATTTAGGTAGAGCTTTCCAAGACGGCACAATTTGTGATTGTCTTGCAGACCTTTAAATTATCTGAAGGGCCAAGAATCACTCTAGCAGGACTATATGATTGCTTGCCAAGATAGCCTGGAAGTTGAAGCCCAGAGTATCAGAGACCCTCCCATTTCGAACAAGCTCTTGTCTTTGTAAGTTACAGGACAATGCAGATCAGCATCTAGCCTACTGCAACTCGACCGGTAGCATCCCCACACCCAGCAAGAACAGTCTTCGAACTCAGAACTCCAAAGATCATCCATCCAACGTTCTTTGGATGGGTAGAGGACTTATCCATATTTTATTATACGTAACAGGCCACACTGCATTAAAAGAAACAAATAGTTCTCAGCTACTTGTCAAAGAAAATGTTCTTATATTTATACAGAGTAGGGTTGTACCCATCTCTGAAACAGATACAAAACAGACTCATTCTTGGAAAGAGGGCCACGGTGGGATTCTGATCTTGCCCTCCTTTAAGAATTTACATCATAACTCCAGCTTTCACTCTCATGCTACCCATGGCAGGCATTCAGTGATACACCAACTACCCCACCTCACAAAAGGACACCAACAACCCGTTGTTCTAGGCGGTTCCATGCAGTCACCTCGTCCTTAAGGTCGATGCAGGGTCACAAATCACCCACCGTCCTAATTATCAAAGGCCCAATCAAGTTCCTTTTTGTTGTTGTTTTTGTTTTAGAGGAGCATAGTAGCAACGTTTGCCTTAAACCAGCCATCCATTGTCAGATATATAAAGTAATCCCTAGGCCTTTACTGGAGTGACAGGTACTACATTCCTTGACTGAAGGCTTAACTGCTGACATAAATGTTATCACAGCATGTTCTCGTGTTGCTAAAGTTCCAACACCACTTATGAAATCTCCTACTTGTTTTACAGTAAGGTATTTCAGAACCCTCCCAAAATGCATATTGTTTGCAACCACATTGCAACTAGAGATAAGTATTCATACCCATCTGCAACTGTCACCTTAAACCACAAGAAGGGGATATACATGAAAATGCTCATTTTTGGGCAGTGGATCTCAGTGTACGTTTATGCACCCTTGCATTGTTGCTGAGTTTGCACTCCGCCTAATAAAGTGCAAATAAATTTAGCCACCTTTTTGGCTAAAGAAGAAGCTCACTTCTTAATATGATATGGCTAGGTGTCCATGCTGGAAAAGGATAAATGCTCTAGTCCCAGAGTATACAGATGTTTCTTTTCATACTCAGAATATATAACCTTGCAAGAGAGTTAAGAATTGAAAGAGTAGCATTAACAGATTACCATAAAAGGTTTGATATTCCAGATGGTTTCAGCATAATGACAGGTGCCACTTATAGCAACTGTTATAATTTGCTGATTTTTATTCGTGGCCTTTTAAAGTAAATTACTTTCATTTAATTTTAATTTTATTTAATTTTTTGTGCCACAAGAAAAGCTGGTTAAGGTTCTTCTCGCTCCTACCGAAGGTTTTTATTATTTAAGTGGTACATCCCCATGAAAGTTGTTTTTTTTCTCTTTTCATGCAATTATTTGGCTGAAATGCTTCTTTGGTGATTCCCCGTTCGCTGCCTCGCGTTTGGTGGGGACTGTTGGCTGAGGATGAAAGCATTGTGTATTGGGCTCTTTATCCTGGAGGTTTTTGGAGACCCTATTCGCACAGATTCGACAGTGAATTTTTCTACATTTTTGCTGGTTTTTCCTCTGTCAGGAGACTTTGTTGCAGCTGCTTACTGAGGGGCATCTCCTTTGCTGCGGTCGGACACCCTTCCCGTGCGTTCTGGAGGACACTGCCTCTGCTCCCCTGCATCCTGTGTTCGTCTTTGCATCCTTGGACTCGCCTGCTGCCCTTGGAAGGACAGCCTGTCTTTCCCCTCGTCCTGTGTGTCTTCGTCCTGCTAACCTCTGGAGTCGTGAAAACGCCTGATTCTTTTTTGATAGCCGGTAAGGATATAAACTCTGCACTTTATATAGACGTTGCTGACGCGTGTCAGTGTGCTGTATCCTCCGGCTGCAGACTCCTTGTGACTCGAGGATTTTTTTTTTTTGGACAGCCATTTGTGTGTGGCGCTACTACCACTTCTGTAATTCTTTCTTCAGCGTGCTACTACCCTGGGCGTGGTCAACTGATATTCGACATCGATTGTTTTTTTTTTTTTTTTTTGAGTGTTATGTTATGTATGTAATATTAAGGTTTATTTTGTAAAATTTACGATTAAGGCGCTTCCCCCTTTCATTCTCTCCTACTCAAGTTTTCAGGGCTTTCCTAGGAATAGGTTGTTTTCCTTCCTCCTCCTATTTACTGTCACTCATTCTATCGTGTGAAAGAGTTTGTTTTAGGTGAAGGTTTTTTGTACACCCTTATTCAGCTCTTTCTGTAGGGTTTCATTTAAGTAATTATTAATATTTTTTTTAATAAATAATTAAGATTGTTAAAAGTTTTTCGTTATCATCTTTGAGTGTTTTTCTGTGTTTTTGCTCTGTTGGTGATCTTGTCCCTTGGCTTTAAGTAATCCTTTGTGGCACTGATCTTAAAAATGAAAAAGAGCCTGCACTTGCCACTTCCTAAATATTAAATATTTGTGACCATAAGTTCATTACACAACACATTCTTCTCTATTTGAGAAAATATGTATAATGTCACTTTCTTGCATCATTATTTTGGTCAAATGCCTTGGTTTTATTGAGAGATTGATGAAAATGAGATCATATAGCCTTGTCTAAGAGCATAGAGTTTCACTTGCCAGAGCATTTATGCTTGTATTAAATTCTTGGACAGTGACACCATGTCATCCTTGTACACATCATTGCCACTTGTTAGGTACTTGGTCCCCCATCTTGTCTTATCAGAGACACAGAAGACGGTTTCCCAGTCTTTGCAATTATTTAAAAATAAGGGACCTTTGTACTCCTTACCAGTTAAGTTAAACCTATTGTTAAGTTTTTATCACAGTCTGACAGGAGCAGTCCTCGAGCTTTGAAGCTCCAAAGATGTTCCAAGGCTCATCAATGACTCCCTACCCATTGAAATTCTCAGTCCTTGGCACTGCTTGTTGTTGGGTGCATGGCAGGTAGATACCATAGTCAACGACCCTTTAGGAATCTTACAAAGCTTCAAGTGCACATCTAAGTACCTTGTCCTCAATTGAGTGAAATCCTTGCTTGCTTATTAGATTTCCTATGTGTATCGCTATTAGCCAACCTCTGTTGTTTGACGATAGTTTGGTTAACTGGCATACCCAGAGTAATTTCTGAATCGCATGAAATTTTATAAAGTGTTTGGTAACATATATTTTTTTGTATTGTAAATATTGTTGCTCTCCAAAAGCCATCATCATTTGTCACCCTCCACAACATCCTTGCACTTTGCTAGACTGATAGATTCCCACCGAATTGTGACATAGATTCTCCCTTTCCAGGGAATCTGGATATCCTTTGATGGCTGGATATTTTATACCTCTCTTCGCATCTCCAATGACTGGCTCTTATAAGATATTACTTTGAAAAGAGCATCTCCTCGCAGAAGTGGTAGAAATAGGAAATCATCCATCCTATTCTCTTGTCAAAGGGATTGGTCTAGGTATTTCTATGGAGTGCGCTGAAATGTTATTCATGCCACCCTCTGATCTCGCTTTGGAAGGGAATGGCAACGAGATAATCGCTGACTCACATCAGTCACACGAGCAGATTCTTTAAATACCATAAAAGAGCCTGGACAACAGAGCAATTAACATCCAGGAAGGAGGGGATTCAAGATGTGGAATTGTTCGTGGTCATTTCACTGAAATGACCCCGAGAACAGAGAGAAACTTCCTCGCCTGTCGTCATCCATACCGTCCTTGTCAAAGGGTCTCACAGGAATGGTATGACTTCTGGCATACAATCTTCTCAAGGTGACTGCGATTGATGAATGAGGCCTCCAACAGGAAAAGTTCACACTGTTTTTCGAATGTTTCTATTCCAAACGAAGCTGACAAAGAGTGCGTAACAGCCCATGAGGAGGGAAAGCGCAAAGCTTAATCGTTGTAAAATGGTAATGATAATGTTTGTGCATAAGAAATGTGCATTAATTTACTCTCTCTCTCTCTCTCTCTCTCTCTCTCTCTCTCTCTCTCTCTCTCTCTCTCTCTCTCTCTCTCTCTCTCTCGGTCTTTGGTAGTCTCGTATGCCTAAAATTTCGATAACTTTTTTTTTAAATCTTACGTTTTGCAATTTGTTAGTAAAATCATACCTTCTGAATTATAAAGTTTTTGCATGATTTTTATAACAAGTCTTCTGTATTCGAGAATAATTCAAAAAGGCTTGCTCCTGTTGTTTTTTTTACCCTCCATTTGCGTCAATGATTTGTCTTGTGCATGTAATATAATTCTCTGTAATAATTTACCTTCCTTGTTGGTAGAATGTTCATTTGAATTAATATCCTTTGCTATCTATACCTGTGTGATGTCTGATTTACAGGTAACTTGAAACTGGTTTATCCCCAGTACTTGCCATACTTTGTAATTGTGATCTCGCTGTTGCTTGCGTCATTAATGCTGGAAATGCGTCTTGTTTCATATAATTTCGTGTTTGTTAGAAATAAATCAAGAAATTAGTATCGTCTTTTTGTTCCTTGCTTTGAGCTTTCAGTGTTGTTTTCGTAGGATAACCTTCCCATGTAACAAACGCTTCTGTTGCCATCAAAACTTTATGCATACTTATGGATATTAAGACAAACTGATTTGACGATTTTTGTTAACAATTAAAATAAAAGTTGAGCTGGACCTGTTTGATAAGGAAATTACCATTTTTTAGTAAGAAGTTGAGTTAAACATTTATATACTGTCATAGTCTTTAATTAAAACGTTCATGATGGCGTACAACGTATTTTTTCGTATTTTCCCTTTGCAATTCCGTAGCAACATAATTCTTGATATCTGATTTCGTGCAGTTATAGCTGGATATTCGTAAGTCATTGATAATTCTCGTTTACAGGCTCCAGGGAACTTTTTTTTTTTCTTATAGTTTCCTTCGCTTTATTTGTTTGAACTGTTGCGCTTTTGTTTGAACTAAAATGTATTATTATTTTCCCAGTCATCATCTCTCTCCCCTTTTGTCTTTATTTTTGTTTTTCTTTCCAGAAAAAAAATAACATTAGTTAATACTCAGATCCTTTTTTGTTTTTACAAAATGGAACCCGCTATTTTCCCTAGGTTGATTAATTATTCAGCTAACGCTACTGTAATCGTGGCAGTAACGTGAATTAAAATGCTTCTATAAACGGTGTTAGCTCTGTTTTTTTTAAACTCTTCCTTTTCTTAATCCATATATTATTTAAGTTTTTAGATATACTAATGTTCATTTCTTTCGATTATTTGAATTTTTACCTATTTAAATAATCTGTATTTTTCCACTAAGTTGGTTGGACTAGACTCCCACCTATTTTCTCCTCTAAGCTTTCCCTTGTTGATTCTGTTTGATGAATATTGTTCATTTGATTAATGGAGTGATCTTGAGGATTTCCTCTCTTGATGTTTTGATTGTATTATGTCAGCTCTTGTATTATATCAGTTTTTCTGCAGGTTGTGGTTTAGTATATGAGTAAGTCAAGAATTTAAGATCCTGGTGATTATTGAATGGATCAGATTACCCTGTCTTAGGATCATAAATTTCCATTGCTCACACATAAGCGCTTAGCATAGCATACTTGTGTTCAGTATGAGAATTTATTTGTGTTTCAACATTATTAGAGATATTTCACAATAAGTTGAATGTGATGGACGATTCCATATAGTGTTGAACATCCCTCTATATACGATTCGTTTTGAGATACTATTTCTAATGTTTCCGAGTATCATCTTCCCTGACTATGTCACTGGATATAAGATTAACCTTACAAATTGGCCAGTTACTACGCGATATTTTCTTTCAGCTGGGGAATGATGTAAAGCATCCATTACCTGCTCTGTTTCCATTTTTCATTTAGCACATTCTTATCTCTACTTTTATTCATATCATGCAAATCCACATTAAATATAAAACCTATAAATGTATTCATTTATAAAACTAATGAGAAAAAGCCGAGGTATTTGCATCCAGTCTTCAAACATCAAAATAATGTTGCAGCTAAGATTGTGAGAGGTAAACCTTGGCTACTGTTTCACGTTCGTTAGTTGCTTTGGAGCTGTGAAATCCTTACAACACCTTGGATGTTTCCTGAAGGTAAACACAAAAAAAGTCCCTTTATCCTTGCGTAAATTAGAATTTTTTCAGGCCATATTTTCTGGTTTCGTGGTATCGGTGTTTTCACCAAACACGTAAGTTATGGACGAAGATTGTTGTCAATGATGACCTTTCTGGGTCAAATGAAAACGAAGGAAAAAGGAGAATTTTGTGTGTAATTTTTGATTTTGTCATTCATGTGAAAGTAAGTCATTAGGATAAAACTGCAACTTCTATGAATTTGAAGGAATTGAAAAAGGTAACTGGTTATAAATATGCTGAAATTACAACTTTATGACAAAATATACGGAATTTTAGGGATAATTAGTCATCTCCTTTAATCAGAATGTACATTGAATTTTTGTTTAACCATATGCATATCATGTATGTTAATTACTAATGTTAATTTCTTGATGAGTAAACTGGTAAAGACACATGGAAATGACATGTCAGAATTTTAACTAGGCACGAAATAAAAGAATTTTTTAGTTTTAAGACAATTTTTGAATGTGGAGATTATTAAATTAAATGACATACTTAAGTGAAAATTATTGCAGGAAAATATGGATTGGTATTTCTAATGATATACTGATTGAAAGAATTATTCTAAAATGATATTGCTAGAATTAAATACCTTTATGATAATAACTACCTTTTCTTATTTTAATAAGATAACAAATATGCAACACGAAATATGTAAGGGGGATGAAATAAGAACGATAATTAAAGGCAAACTGGAAATGAGAAAAAATATACTTATCAAAACAAGAATAATGCAGGATCTCAAAAGACAGAATGGAAATGTACCGAATGTAATTTTGATTATTGGAAAGGATTTTTATAAAAGTTTGTGTAATAAAGAAAAAGGATCTTCAATCCAAAGATATATTAACTAACCTATTTCGGAGTAAATCAAATAAAATAGATTCCCAAACATTAATTAGTACTAGAAGTAAATCAGAATGAAGAAATGTAATTAAAGATCCAAACACGAGGAAGGTGCCTGGAATCGATGGGACACCTTCAATGAATATTGCGCTATAATTAGCGATTACTTTTGGGAAGTAGTGAAGCAGGTTTTCGGCAAAGAGAGCTTTGTCATTATGAAATATGAGTGTAATAAAAACATTTGAGTAAAGGGTATGATTCCCAAGAGCCGAGTAGATAGAGCCAATCTTGCTTCTGAATGTAGGCTGCAGAATAACAGTAAAATTGCTTGAACAGTTTTGTAGTGTTAAAGGGGGGTCAGTAACGAGAGATTATAGCTATATAATAGGTATCACTCCCAATGCACGTGGAAAAGATATTTCAATAGCCGATCTCAAATTAGGCTGGGATTAAGCATTTGACACTAATCACCATGAGATTTTTTTAAAAACCATGAGTGAGTCAGGAACTTCCGATAAGTTTACTGCAAGGATGAATACACTTTACGATAATTCATGCGTAAATTGAATGCAGAGTGGTTCTTTTCCAGTCTTGATATGTGTAATACAAAGATGCTCCTCTTCATGTTGATGTATGTGATTTACCGAGAACCTTCAATTATGACATTGAAAATAATAAAAGCAAATACTATCAAGTCCACAATTGAAAGAAGTATACGCATACAATGATGTGCGGATGATTTGCCCATATTACTTGAGAGAGCAAGCAATGGACTCTTAAATAAGGATTAAATTACGGGCACTCTAAGCTATGCTGGAAAATGACATGGGAAAAAGACTGTGATCTAATATTGCGAAAACGGGAAGAAAACAATAGAAGTAAAACAATGCACACTTTACTAAATGTACAGGGAATAGGCGCCTGGTAGTGTTTCAGTAGTGGCTAATAGTGAATTCTATTCATAAAAAAAAATCTGATATATATCTTATATTCTTATGTTGAGTAGATAGATAGAGAAAATATAAATTCTTTAATATTCAGACACCTATGGAAAGGTAACTACTAACCTTCTGCAAAACGACCGTGTTCTTTCCGAGGGGCTAAGAGGATCTACTTATGGTAGATGTCTTTCATAAAGCAATTCTTACGGCCTCAGGTCTAATTTGTGTGGTTTAATTTTAAGGTATTTAATCTAAAGGGAATACAATAAAGAATTATTCTATTTAACTCTAGTTTTACGCTGATGTGGTAGGAAAAAAATTTATAAGCGAAAGAAATTTCCAAATATGAAAGCAGAAATGCATTATAGTTTAATATATACTATGCTTGAGTAAAATGTCGGAGGATTTTAATCATCCTATTGTACTCTTGAGATAAAGAGCTCATGCTCTGATACCTTCATGAAAGATTATACACAAGTTAGGGGTTAGGTTTTTAAGGATGAGGATAATAGTAACTGTGACAAGCCTTAATATACAATGCATATCTATGCATATATACATTTTTTTTCTTTCCTTCTTTCTTTCTTTTTTTGCAAATGAGACGAAATATTTTTTTCATGATCTAAAAGTAAATTCTATATGTATTCCACGGAAGGTGAAAAATTATTTTAACTCTCAGTTCTAGATATTAAAAAAAAAAAAGAAGAAGATAGGAACGTCGGAATTCGATCCTTTGTAATTAGTTATGCTGTATTTAATTAAGAGGATTTATAAGTATTGCCTTTGATAAGAAATAAAAAAAAAACATCGTTACAAAAGTATTCTTAAATTTAATTATGCCACTATTGGAATAATGTCAATATTGTACATCGGACACTTTTAGAAATAAAATACAAAACAAGTAAAAAATGTGCCGAAGTTTCTTCGGCGCAATCGAGTTTTCTATACAGAGTATAATGATGTATGAAACTTTCAGCCACGGACCATGAAATTCTTAGTCACTGCCCATGAAACTTAGCCACGGTCCGGTGGGGGCCAGTGTTGTTGGTACTTATATCGGTGTCAGAAGTAAGTACGATTATGGGTAAATTTCACCCAATCACCGTTTTCTATGGGAAGCAGCTTTGGTGCCCCAGTTGTCAGCCAAGAGTGCGGTTAGCAAAAATTTACCTACCCAGCCTGTCAGCAAAAAGTAAAAAACACAACATGGCAACTACTCTCTCGGGCGCGCTATCTTTTGAGGGATGGGGGCTACGTTTGCTTTTTTTTTTATCAGTTTCTGTACCTTATTCCATATATTTTATCACATATAAGACTATTAACATATGTACTGCCGTATCCCTTTCACCACTGTCACGTATTTATACGTCTGCTCTTTCCAGCCATGATAATAACAGCAATTTATCCCTTGACTATAGGATTATCAGCGTGGCGACATTTGGAAAACAACATTCTCGTAGAACCAACACACGTGCATTGTTTCATGTATGGAAGTATATTTGTTGTATATGAAACTCTTTCTTTTCGACGTTCTAGAATTTATAGATAATAGGTTACAACAATTAGTCATTCGAATTATAGTTGTTACTAATCTTCAGATCTTTATTTGACAGGCCATATAATGGTATATATTCGAGCTGTTTCCAAAAGATCTTGCATTTGGTAGTCTGTATAATCCAATCTTTGTTATGAATTGTACATCATCCACGATGCATGTCTGTTTTCTAAATAAAAAAAAAATAAATAAAAGTAAACTGTACGGAATTTCTGTCATATATATATATATATATATATATATATATATATATATATATATATATATATAAATATCCTAGGCATATTCAGGTATCCTTGAGAGGTAATGATAAGTTGTTGTTTTCATATCTCATTTCCTTCCTTCCACCTGCATCGAGTTTGGTGGGTGGAACCACTCGAACATTAGTTTAGGAATGGTGCCTTAGATTATCCCCAGTCCTTTTGACCGATTCCAATTCTTGTTTCATGGACACTGGCGGATTTAGTGATCTCCCTTTTGTACAGGAAAGTTAAACGACTTTTACTTTCCATATGACTTTTGACTGTCGACAAGGGAATTCCGAAGTGACCATCATCATTGAAAGAAAGAACTGGAATCTTTCAAAAGGACTCGTTATAATTCCAGGCCCAAATATCAAGCCCATCAAATTCGCCGCTGGTGGGAAGTAACTAGAGCTGTAAACAACAGCCGATCATTTCAGTCAATACCACCTGCATCGCTACCTTACACATTTCTATATTCGCCATTTATCAATATCATAGTCAAACCAAAATGACCACGAACATGTTGTATATTTTAGACGTTGCCACTTTTCCAAGATTTGATTCATAAAACCTTGACCTAAGTTTGGATATCGCGTAGATATGGCAGACACGTCGCCACACCTTTCCTTGCTAGGTCTGAAACGGAAAACAGTTTGACACTTGTTCTGGGTATCTAACCGTGAAGATGTAAAATGAACTGAAATCTGGAGCATTGAAGTCATACATTAAACTGCTTTGATTAAAAGGTAGGGTGAGGATGATCTACTTTCTAATCACCTAGGTAAAATATACTAATGCCCAATATCTAGCCCAGACTCACTACTAATGAAAATAAATGATACAATGCAAAAAAAAAAAATAAAAAATACTACTACTGACTCCTCAAGTGATGGCAGATTTGTAAATTAACTCGGCCTTGTCCCGGAACGACCTTTTCTTCTGGGCAGCCCGGGGGAGGGATAATTAGGATTTTTTGACCGGATTAAAGAACTCCGATTTGAGGAATGCAAATTAACTGTAGTCGGATTATAAGTCAGGAAGTTTGGAAACGTAGCTAATGACACCCGTATTGTGTCTACAGAGTTTCTATGTGCACTATAAATCTATATACATAAATGCACATTCATACACACACACACACTCATATATATATATATATATATATATATATATATATATATATATATATATATATATATATATATATATATATATATATATATATATATATATATATATATATATATATATATATATATATATATATATATAAATATAACATCATGTTGTCTCTGTTCATTGATGCGTATGCTAATTGTTCTTTTTATAGTTGTTAGAACTCCCGAACGTTATGAATTATCAACGCCAAAATTGTTAGGTTTGAATCACTGTATATGACATCCAATGTTCAAAGGAGAGTAAAGAACAATACAAAGAAAACAGTTATCTCTCTCTCTCTCTCTCTCTCTCTGTCTCTCTCTCTCTCTCTCTCTCTCTCTCTCTCTCTCTCTCTACGACTAAAAGATAATTTGATTTGATACCGATAAATTTCATCATCTGTTTTTAAAGATTTTGCTTTATCGATGTAATGAAACTGCCACTGTTGTCAAAGACGAAATCTTATGCCCGGAAATTACTGGCAACCCGTTCACAATCATCAAATACAGACCTCATTTTCCAGTCTTTATCTTGTTAGCCCCTGTTGCCGTTTTCATCATTCTCAATGTCGGATGAGTTTTCAGCATTGTCTCTTGTGCAAGAATTTTGTATGTAACTTTCCTCTAGGTTATGGTCTTTGCGTATTGTTTCATGTTTGAATGTTTCTTCGTTCTACTGTAGATCTAACCCTCTGATCTATGACGTTCCGGAGTTTATTCATAAGTAACGATAATTAGTTATTCGAATGTTATATATATATATATATATATATATATATATATATATATATATATATATATATATATATATATATATATATATATATATATACATATATATATTCATTATATTCATGTGTATATAGCGACATAAGATAATATACACAGCTTCTGAAATAATTTTCATGAAATGCTAAAGTTAAATTGATGAAATAAATTAGCAATTTAGACCAAGTAAACAAAACATTTTTCGGTTGTTATTGAGAATGAAGCGCATCTGGAGTTCAGTCACATGCACTGAACATATCGTAAAATAATAAAACAGTCAAGTGAGTACACTTTCCATATTTCAGTTGGAATAATGTCAATAAACTACAGTTACTTATCGTTTTTCATTTGCGCTAGATCTGGAAAAGAAAAACAGAGAAGAAAGTAACTCATTATCGATACAAAATTGGATTAGATAGGATTATAGCCCTTCTACCCCATGCGTCGAAGGACCAAAATTCCGTGTAAGAGAACGAACCAGCCCAGCAAAGTGTTGTCTCGTCACATAGCGATGCCACCAAGTGACTGGCGAATTCCCGCGTTAGATATAGAACACCAGGAAAATTATGATAAAAGGGGGTTCGGGAGGAAGTGTTTTTGCTTGGATATGGTCAACAACACTTCCTCGGACCTAGAGAAAACATGTCATAAAGGATTAACCTTGAAAGGGAGGCAGGAAAAATCGATCGTATATATACGTACTAAACGCCACGGTCAAAACATCTGCTCCCCGTATACGAGTATATATGTACTAAACGGCTCAGGCAGCGTTGGCGCGCTACGTATATATACGTACTAAACGGTTAAAGGGTGAACATTAAATAAAATAAAAACTACTGAGGCTAGAGGGCTGCAATTTGGTATTTTTGATAATTGGAGGGTAGATGATCAACATGTCAATGTGCAGCCCTCTAGCCCCAGTATTTTTTTAAGATCTGAAGGCGAACAGGAAAAGTGCGGACGTACAGACAAAGCCGTCACAATGGTTTTCTTTAATAGAAAACTAAAACGTAGGGCGATTGTTGTACTTGCTATTGTGAACAGCGCACTTTTGAATTCCTCAACAATATGAGGAGCCGCAATTCTCACAAAGTGCGAAATTTGCTGCATTTATAGCATAACAATATAAACATGCAATACTATTCAAAAGGAAACGATATGGGCTGAAACTTGGAAAATATAGTATAACGACAAATGGACAATATTCAAAACCAAGATTGGAAAAACGCCCGAATGTGAATTCAGTATTTCATATATAAAACTTACATTAAGGATGATCAAACAGCTTGACTTTCCCCACAACCGCTAATATAGTGGTTGGTGTCGTAGAATGCCACTCAGATGTCGCGGTTTCGCGCCTCCCCCAGGGCGATGAAAAATCACTGACTCTGTATCGTGATCGATTACTGCTGTAGTGTTGGGTCTGCGGTGGGAGATTGAAACCAACATTCTTAGAAAGCTTAAATTTCAAGTTAATGGCCTCTGTGTGTTTGTTCTATGTGAATAGGTTTCATCTAGTGAAATAATAATAATGATAATTAAGGCTGTATCATACAGGAGACCAGTACTTGCACGCAGTTTTCCAGAAAAAAAAAAATCAATTCCTATTTTAATCTGAAAAAGAACTCAGAAAGTTTGTTGAGCAGAATTTCTGGTTTTATTTATTGCGAGGCATATTTCTCCACCTAATGTTGTGGTATGTTTTGAATGAACTTATTTTTAGGAAAAGAGATATGATCTTCTTATACCAAGTGTACTCCATCGTTTCCTAACGTCAAGTGAGTGAATTGTTGCATTCTTTTGGATTTCGTTTACACCAAACATTTGAAAAATAAACTTTCCAAATTTGGATAGTTTCAAATGATTTTAAAATGAAGTTTTATCACAGAAATACAAATGCTCAAATTATTCAGCTCTGTCTCCTTAGTAAATTAATGATAATAATTTACTTATAAAATAATCAGATATAGATACATTAATTTCTGTTAACAAAAGTAAAAAAAATAAGTCATTATTATTATTATTATTATTATTATTATTATTATTATTATTATTATTATTATTATTATTATTATTATTATTATTATTCACCAAATGCTTGTGAATAATGGATACTCCAACAAGCAAGCTAACAAAGAAATAGGTGCAGCATTGGATAAGTGGTACGACGAACGAGAACAGCAGCAGCCCCATCCACAAGAAAGAATCAGGCTATATTACAAAGCCAGAATGCACCCGAAATACTGAGAAGACGAGGATGACATTAAGGAAATTACCTCCGAGAATGTATCCAACACCGAAGCCGACACCAAACTGGAACTACTGTAGTCATCTATTGCCAGAATAGGCGCACGAAAGACATGATTATGAAGAATAATCCGGTCCCGCCGATAAGAGATCCTCTGAAGGAGACAAATGTGTTGTACCACTTCAAATGCCCCGTCCGTGGATGTTCCGGCTCATACATACAGTAGGTATGACCACTTTGAAACTGTCTAAGAGGATTTCCTGCAATGCACAAGAAGGTGCAACAAAACTCCACGTGAGAAAGTCCCACCAAGAAAACATCACCAGAGATGTAATTATCAAGAACACAACGATAATTGGAAGGGCCCCAGACTCACGGGACTTAAGACTACTGGAGGCGCTCTTAATCCAACAAGAAAAGCCATCACTGAATACAAACCGGGAAGTTCTCTTCCTCCCCACCAATGTTATATTGGTGGGGAGGAAGAGAACTGCAACTGTAAGAGGGGGATAAGATAGAGTGAGGGTTCGATTACAAATCGATTTAATCCCCTAAGGGTTCATCGGAAGGAGAATAAGGTTTGGAAGCGGGCTAAAAAGGTGGGTGAACGGAAGGTATAGGGGAAGGAAAAAAGAATGGGGTAGTCCCATTTGTTGTTTAGTCTACAATTTCGTGCATGTCGTGTATTTGGGATGTGTTTGTAAGTTACTAAGGTGTGGGAAAGGTGTACCTTGTGGTAGAGGTGTAAGAATACTACCACCGGAGGTCCTGCGTGTCGTAGAAGGCGACTAAAAGGACAGCTGCTGCCTTGCAGTCTTACTTTTTAGTAAAAGGCTAGGCCCACCAACGATAAATGTGGAAATTGCTGCCTCGCAGTCTTACTTTTAAGGAAAAGGCTAGGCCCACCGACGATAACTGTGGAAATTGCTGCCTTGCAGTCTTACTTTTAGTAAAAGGATAGGCCCACCAACGATAGCTGTGGAAATTGCTGCCTCGCAGTCTTACTTTTTAGGAAAAGGTTAGGCCCACCGACGATAACTGTGGAAACTGCTGCCTTGCAGTCTTACTTTTTAGTAAAAGGCTAGGCCCACCGACTATAACTGTGGAAATTGCTGCCTTGCAGTCTTACTTTTTAGGAAAAGGCTAGGCCCACCGCCGATAACTGTGGAAATTGCTGCCTTGCAGTCTTACTTTTTAGGAAAAGGCTAGGCCCACCGCCGATAACTGTGGAAATTGCTGCCTTGCAGTCTTACTTTTTAGGAAAAGGCTAGGCCCACCGCCGATAACTGTGGAAATTGCTGCCTTGCAGTCTTACTTTTTAGTAAAAGGCTAGGCCCACCGCCTATAACTGTGGAAATTGCTGCCTTGCAGTCTTACTTTTTAGGAAAAGGCTAGGCCCACCGACGATAACTGTGGAAATTGCTGCCTTGCAGTCTTACTTTTTAGTAAAAGGCTAGGCCCACCGCCTATAACTGTGGAAATTGCTGCCTTGCAGTCTTACTTTTTAGGAAAAGGCTAGGCCCACCGACGATAACTGTGGAAATTGCTGCCTTGCAGTCTTACTTTTTAGGAAAAGGCTAGGCCCACCGCCTATAACTGTGGAAATTGCTGCCTTGCAGTCTTACTTTTTAGGAAAAGGCTAGGCCCACCAACGATAGCTGTGGAAATTGCTGTCTTGCAGTCTTACTTTTTAGTAAAAGGCTAGGCCCACCGACGATAACTGTGGAAACTGCTGCCTTGCAGTCTAACTTTTTATTAAAAGGCTAGGCCCACCGACGGAAACTGTGCATATTGCTGTCTTGCGGTCTTACTTTTTAGTAAAAGGCTATGCCCACCGACGATAACTGTGGAAACTGCTGCCTTGCAGTCTTACTGTTTAGTAAGAGGCTAGGCCCACCGACTATAACTGTGGAAACTGCTGCCTTGCAGTCTTACTTTTTAGTAAAATGCTAGGCCCACCGACGATAACTGTGAAAACTGCTGCCTTGCAGTCTTACTTTTTAGTAAAAGGCTAGGCCCACCGCCGATAACTGTGGAAACTGCTGCCTTGCAGTCTTACTTTTTAGTAAAATGCTAGGCCCACCGACGATAACTGTGGAAACTGCTGCCTTGCAGTCTTACTTTTTAGTAAAATGCTAGGCCCACCGACGATAACTGTGGAAACTGCTGCCTTGCAGTCTTACTTTTTAGTAAAAGGCTAGGCCCACCGATGATAACTGTGGAAACTGCTGCCTTGCAGTCTTACTTTTTAGTAAGAGGCTAGGCCCACCGACTATAACTGTGGAAACTGCTGCCTTGCAGTCTTACTTTTTAGTAAAATGCTAGGCCCATCGACGATAACTGTGAAAACTAATGCCTTGCAGTCTTACTTTTTAGTAAAAGGCTAGGCCCACCGACGATAACTGTGGAAACTGCTGCCTTGCAGTCTTACTTTTTAGTAAAATGCTAGGCCCACCGACGATAACTGTGGAAACTGCTGCCTTGCAGTCTTACTTTTTAGTAAAATGCTAGGCCCACCGACGATAACTGTGGAAACTGCTGCCTTGCAGTCTTACTTTTTAGTTAAAGGCTAGGCCCACCGATGATAACTGTGGAAACTGCTGCCTTGCAGTCTTACTTTTTAGTAAGAGGCTAGGCCCACCGACTATAACTGTTGAAACTGCTGCCTTGCAGTCTTACTTTTTAGTAAAATGCTAGGCCCATCGACGATAACTGTGAAAACTAATGCCTTGCAGTCTTACTTTTTAGTAAAAGGCTAGGCCCACCGCCGATAACTGTGGAAACTGCTGCCTTGCAGTCTTACTTTTTAGTAAAATGCTAGGCCCACCGACGATAACTGTGGAAACTGCTGCCTTGCAGTCTTACTTTTTAGTAAAATGCTAGGCCCACCGACGATAACTGTGGAAACTGCTGCCTTGCAGTCTTACTTTTTAGTAAAATGCTAGGCCCACCGACGATAACTGTGGAAACTGCTGCCTTGCAGTCTTACTTTTTAGTAAAATGCTAGGCCCACCGTCGATAACTGTGGAAACTGCTGCCTTGCAGTCTTACTTTTTAGTAAAAGGCTAGGTCCACCGACGATAACTGTGGAAACTGCTGCCTTGCAGTCTTACTTGTTAGTAAAAGGCTAGGTCCACCGACGATAACTGTGGACTGCAGCAGTTTCCACAGTTATCCACCGACGATAACTGTGTTAACTACTGCCTTGCAGTCCTACATTTTAGCAAAAGGCTAGGTCTAATGCCAATAACTGTGGAAGCTGCTGTCTTGCAGGTGGACTTTTTAGTCAAAGGCGAGGCCCTTAGCCAATAACTGTG